>PVHT020000886.1:27981405-28470213 GCA_004024745.2 Catagonus wagneri | reverse complement strand
TGAGGTGGAGGACAGATTAGTGGAAATCACTAATGCAGACGAGAAAAGAGATAAAAGATTGAAAGGAAATGAGCTGAGTCTCAGAGAACTCTGGGATAATGTTAAACGCACCAACATCCGTATTATAGGGGTGCCAGAGGGAGAAGAGAGAGAGAAGGGGACAGAAAAAATATTCGAGGAGATTATAGCCGAAAACTTTGCTAATATTGGAAAGGAACCACTCACTCAAATCCAGGAAGCACAACGAGTACCATATAAAATATACCCAAGGAGGAGCACCCCAAGACACATATTAATCAAAATGACCAAAATTAAAGACAAAGAGAAAATATTGAAAGCAGCTAGGGAAAAGAAACAAATGACATACAAGGGAAGCCCGATAAGGTTATCAGGAGATTTTTCATCTGAAACCCTACAGGCCAGAAGGGAGTGGCATGATATACTAAATGTGATGAAAGGGAAAAACTTCCAAAAAAGATTGCTTTAGCCTGCAAGGCTCTCATTCAGATTTGAAAGAGAGATCAAAACCTTTACAGATAAGCAAAAGCTAAGAGATTTCTGCAACACTAAAACCAGCTTTACAACAAATCTTAAAGGAACTTCTCTAGTCAGAAAAGAAAAGGCCACAACCAGAAACAAAAACACTACAAATGACAAGGCTCACCAGGAAAGGCATATATACAGTAAAGATACTAAATCATCCATGCACAATTATGCTACCAAAATCAGAAACCATGGAAGAGAGCACAAATGCAGGTCACTGGAGAAACACGTGCAAGTAAGAAACCAACAACTTAGTACAATCTCATTTATATATAGACTCCTATATCAAAACTTCAGGGTAACTGCAAACCAAAAATCTACAATTGATACACAAACAAATAAGAAAAATCAACTCAAATACAACAAGAGGAGACAACAAGAGAATAAGGGTAGAAAAAAAGAGCAACAAAAGCCCCAAACAGTTAATAAAATGGCAATAAGAACATATATATCAATAATTACCTTAAATGTTAATGGACTGAATGTCCCAACTAAAAGACACAGACTAGCTGAATGGATACAAAAACAAGACCCATATATAGGCTGTCTTCAAGAGACCCACTTCACTTCTAGGGACACATACAAATTGAAAGTGAGAGGATGGAAGAAAATATTCCATGCAAACAGGAATCAAAAGAAAGCCAGAGTAGCAATACTCCTATCAGACAAAATAGACCTTAAAATGAAGAACATTTTAAGACACAAGGAAGGGCACTACATAATGATCAAAGGATCAATCCAAGTAGAAGATATAACCATTTTAAATATCTATGCACCCAACATAGAATCACCACAATATATAAGGCAACTGTTAACAACCTTAAAAGGAGAAATCAACAATAACACCATCATAGTGGGGGACTTTAACACCCCACTTACAGCAATGGACAGGTCATCCAGGCAGAAAATCAATAAGGAAACACAAGCCTGCATTAGATCAGATGGACTTAATAGATATTTAAAGGATATTCTATCCAAAAGCAACAGAATACACATTCTTCTCAAGTGCGCATGGAACATTCTCTAAGATTGATCACATCCTGGGCTACCAATCAAGCCTCAGTAACTTTAAGAAAATTGAAATCATTTCAAGCATCTTCTCTGACCACAATGCTATACGATTGGATATCAACAACAAGAAGAAAATGGCCAAAAATACAAATACATGGAGACTAAACAACATGCTACTAAACAACCAATGGATCACTGAAGAAATCAAATAGGAAATTAGACAATACCTAGAAGCAAATGACAAAAACGACACGACACTCCAAAACCTCTGGGATGCAGCAAAAGCAGTTCTAAGAGGAAAGTTTATAGCAATACAAGCCTACCTCAGGACACAAGAAAAAGCTCAGATAAACAACCTAACTTTACATCTAAAGCAGCTAGAGAGGGAAGAACTGACAAGACCTAAAGTTAGTCGAAGAAAAGAAATCATAAAGATCAGAGCAGAAATCAATGAAATAGAAACAAAGAAAACCATAGAAAAGATCAATGAAACTAAAAGCTGGTTCTTTGAAAAGATCAACAAAATTGATAAACCCTTAGCCAGACTTATCAAGAAAAAAGAGAGAGGACACAAATCAATAAAATTAGAAATGAAAAAGGAGAAGTAACAACAGACATCACAGAAATACAAAGGATCATAAGAGACTACTATATGCAACTATATGGCAATAAAATGGAGAACCTAGAAGAAATGGACAAATTCTTAGAAAAGTACAATCTCTCAAGACTAAACCAAGACGAAATAGAAAATAGGAACAGACCAATCACAAGTTCTGAAATTGAAACTGTGATTAAAAAACTTCCAACAAACAAAAGTCCAGGACCAGATGGCTTCACAGGTGAATTCTATCAAACATTTAGAAAAGATCTAACGCCTATCCTTCTGAAACTCTTCCAAAAAATTGCAGAGGAAGGGACCCTCCCCAAGTCATTCTATGAAGCAACCATCACCCTGATACCAAAACCAGACAAAGATACCACAAAAAAAGAAAATTACAGGCCAATATCACTGATGAACATAGATGCCAAAATTCTCAACAAAATCTAGCCAACCCAATCCAACAATACATTAAAAGGACTGCACATCGTGATCAAGTGGGATTTATCCCAGGGGTGCAAAGATTCTTCAATATCCACAAATCAATCAGTGTGATACACCACATTAACAAACTGCAAAATAAAAACCATATGATCCTCTCCATAGATGCAGAAAAAGCCTTTGACAAAATCCAACACCCATTTCTGATAAAAACCCTTCAGAAAGTGGGCATAGGGGGATCCTATCTCAACATAATAAAGGCCAGCTCTGACAAACCCAGAGCTCACATCATTCTCAAGTGAAAAGCTGAAAGAATTCCCACTGAGATCAGAAACAAGACAGGGATGTCTACTCTCTCACCACTACTATTCAACATAGTTTTGGAAGTCCTAGCTATAGCAATCAGAGAAGAAAAAGAAATAAAAGGAATCCAAATTGGAAAGGAAGAAGTAAAACTATCACTTTTTGCAGATGACGTGATACTATACCTAGAGAATCCTAAAGACTCTACCAGAAAACTGTTAGAGCTCATCAATGAATCTGGCAAAGTTGCAGGATACAAAATTAATACACGGAAATCAACTGCATTTTTATATACAAACAATGAAAGATCAGAAAGAGAAATCAGGGAAGCAATCCCATTTACCATCGCATCAAAAAGAATCAAATACTTAGGAATAAACCTGCCTAAAGAGACAAAAGACCTGTACTCTGACGATTCTAAGGGGTTGATGAAAGAAATCAAGAATGACATGAACAGGTGGAAAGACATACCATGCTCTTGGATTGGAAGAGTCAATATTATCAAAATGACTAGACTACCCAAAGCAATCTACACATTCAATTTAATCCCTATCAAATTACCAAGGACCTTTTTCACAGAACTAGAACAAAATATTTTAAAGTTTGTTTGGAAACACAAAAAAAAAAACAGAATAGTCAAAGACATCCTGAAAAAGAAAAATGGAGCTAGAGGAATCAGGCTCCTTGACTTCAGACTCTACTACAAAGCTACAGTCATCAAACCGTATGGTACTGGCACAAAGACAGGAATATAGATCAGTGGAACAGGACAGAAAACCCAGAATTAAATCCACGCATCTATAGTCAACTAATCTATGACAAAGGAGGCAAGAATATACATTGCACAAAAGACAGCCTCTTCAATAAGTGGTGCTGGGAAAACTGGACAGCTACATGTAAAAAAATGAAACTAGAACACTTCCTAACACCATACACAAAAATAAACTCAAAATGGATTAAAGATCTAAATATAAGACCAGATACAATAAAACTCTTAGAGGAAAACACAGGCCAAACACTCTCTGACATAAATGATAGCAACATCTTCTCAGATCCATGTGTCAGAGTAAGGACAATAAAAACAGAAATAAACAAGTGGGACCTAATTAAACTTCAAAGTTTCTGCACAGCAAAGGAAACCGTAAACAAAATGAAAAGACAACCCACAGAATGGGAGAAAACATTTGCAAATGAATCGACTGACAAGGGATTAATCTCCAAATTTACAAATACCGCCTACAGCTCAATACCAAAGAAACAAATAACCCCATCAAAAAACAGGCAGAGGATCTAGGCAGATAATTCCCCAAAGAAGACATGCAGATGACAAATAAACACATGAAAAGATGTTCAACATCATTCCTCATTAGAGAAATGCAAATCAAACCACTATGAGGTACCAGCTTACACCAGCCACAATGGCCATCATCAAAAAGTCTACAAACAATAAGTGCTGGAGAGGGTGTGGAGAAAAAGGATCCCTATTGCACTGTTGGTGGGAATGCAATCTGTGCAACCACTGTGGAAAACAGTATGGAGATTCCTCAGAAAACTCAAAATAGAATTACCATTTGATCCAGCAATCCCACTCCTGGCATCTATCCAGAGGAAACCATGACTCCAAAAGACACATGTACTCCAGTGTTCATTGCAGCATTCTATGCAATAGCCAGGACATGGAAACAACCTAAATGCCCATCGACAGAGGAGTGGATAGGGAAGATATGGTACATACACACAATGGAATATTACTCAGCCATTAAAAGGAACGAATTACCAACATTTCTAGCAACATGGATGGACCTAGAATTTATCATGTGAAGTGAAACCAGTCAGACAATTAGACAGCAACACCCAAAGCTACCGCTTACATGTGGAAACTAAAAAGACACAATGAACTTCTTTGCAGAACAGGCAATGATTCACAGATTTTAGAAATCCTTGGTTTTTCAAATAAGACAATCTGGGGGGGTTGGGGGATGCACTGGGGGTTTGGGACACAAAATCTATCAAATTGACTTGTGATGATTTATGTACACCTATAATTTTGAAATAAAATCCATTACATTAAAAAAAAAAAGAATTCAGAGTAATGATTGTAAAGTTGAACCAAGAATTTGTAGAAACAATGGATGCACAGAACAAGAATTTACAACACATTTTTAACAAAGAATAAGACAAAATAAAAGAACAACCAAAAAGATTTGAAGAATAAAATAACTCAAATGAAAAATAGACTAGAAGGTATAAATAGCAAAATAAATGAGCCTAAAGAATAGATAAGTGAGCTGGAAGACAGTGGTAGAAATCACAGCTATGGGACAGAATAAAGAATAGAGAATATTGGAGTTCCCATTGTGGCTCAGTGGTTAACGCATCCAACTAAGAACCATGAGGTTGCGGGTTCAATCCCTGGCCTCGCTCAGTGGGTTAAGGATCTGGCGTTGCCGTGAGCTGTGGTGTGGATTGCAGACGCGGCTCGGATCCCGCGTTGCTGTGGCTGTGGTGAAGGCCAGCAGCTACAGCTCCTGTTAGACCCCTAGCCTGGGAACCTCCATTTGCCGTGATGCGGCCCTAGGAAAAGCAAAAAGACCAAAAAAAAAAAAAAAAATAGAAGATATTGGAGTTCCCATCCTGGCTCAGTGGTAAGGAACTCAACTAGGATACATGAGGACACTGCTTCTATCTCTGGCCTCCCTCAGTGGTTAGGGATCCAGGAGTACCATGAGCTATGGTTTAGGTTACAGAAGTGGCCTGGATCCCACATTCCTGTGGTTGTGCCATAGGCGGAAGCTGTAACTCTGATTTGACCCCTAACCTGCAAATTTTCATAGGCTGTAGGTGCAGCTCTAAAAAGCAAAAAAAATTAAAAAAAAAGAATAAAGAATTAAAAGAAATGAGGACAGTTTAAGAGACCTCTGGGACAATGTCAAACTCCCCAACATTGCATTATAGGAGTCTCAGAAGGAGACAAAAGGGCCAGAGAAAATATTTGAAGATATGATAGTTGAAAGCTTCACTAACATGGGGGAGGAAGTGAACCCAATACCAGGAAGTGCAAAGAGTGCCATATAAGATCAACCCAAGGAGGAACAGCCGGAAACACATAACAATAAAAGACAAGAATTAAAGATAAAAGCAATGGAATACTACTCTGCCATAAAAACAATGAAATGATACAATGTGCAGCAATATGGATGTACATAGAAATTATCATATTAAGTGAAGTAAGCCAGATAAAGACAAATATCATATGATATCTCTTATATATGGAATCCAAAAAAATCACAGAAATGAACTTACTTACAAAAGAGAAATAGATTCTCAGACAGAGAAAACAAATTTATGGTTACCAAAAAGGAAGAGGGGATAAAGGAGAAGTTTGGGATTAAAATATACACATTACTAATTATGAAATAGTAGTCAACAAGGAGCTGCTGATAGCATAGAGAACAATACTCAATATCTTGCAATAAGCTATAATATGAGAAAATGTTAGATTATATATATATATATATACTATATATAATATACACATGTATGTGCATGTATATATAATTGTAAGAGAATTTATATATATAATGTATCACTTAGTCACTCTACTGTATACCTGAAAATAACACAACATTGTAAATCAAATATACTTCAAAAATTTTTTTCAAAAAGGATCAGGTACATGGTTTTGTTCTAATTCTTTCAAGTGGCCTGTCAAGAAACGTAAGAGAAAAATAAAACAAAACCAAATAAAGAAAAATATGAAATTGGAATTGGAAAAAATATTAGAAACCATATAAATTCTTTTTTTTTTGCCTTTTTGTCATTTTATGGCCGCGGGTTTATGGCCGCACCCGCGGCATGTGGAGGTTCCCAGGCTAGGGGTCTAATCGGAGCTGTGGCCACTGGCCTACACCGCAGCCACAGCAACGCAGGATCCGAGCCGCGTCTGCGACCTACACCACAGCTCAGGGCAACGCCGGATCCTTAACCCACTGAGCAAGGCCAGGGATCGAACCCGCAACCTCATGGTTCCTAGCCGGATTCGTTAACCACTGAGCCACGACGGGAACTCCTGAAACCATATAAATTCTTATCAAGATTTGTTCTCTAAAGTTTGTACATAGTTTTTTCTTTTTTAAATTATATATTCAATTTCATTTGCAGGGATTCATCTGTTCAAAGTATATGTTTCTTCTTGATTCAGTTTTGTATGTTTCTAGAAATTGTCCATTTATTCTAGATTGCCAAATTTATTGGCTGTAGTTATTCATAGTATTCCCTGATGATTTTTTTTTCGTATTTCTGCAGTGTTCTCTAAAGTTTCAGAAGAAAATCACTGTATTTTCTTCACTTTAGTTTACTAGTCTCCTAAACATAAACTATTAACATCAGTGTTACGTTATTGGAATCAAGGTTATGTTTCATAATTAAAGAATAGGGCAATATATTATTATTTGAAGAACTGGAAGGGAATCCAAAGTTTCATGATATAAGCAAAGCAGAAATGTACATTCTAAACTTGATTTTTAAAATATAAATAATTTAACAACCTAGTTAAAAGTTTTTATGTTTATATTATATATGGAGAGAGGTTTTGAAGTTTTGTCTTCAAAAATTAATTTCTATGTGGTTTATTACTATTCATCTTCTGAAGTAAACCAAAAATTTCAATTAAAGATTTAAGTAATACTTATAATAATTTAACAAATAATTTAGTCAAATTGCTAACTCAACAGAAAATTTAAAATGTACACATAGAAAAATTAAGATTTAATGAAAATGTTAACAATGTGGAATTTTATTCAGGAGTAATCATTTTGTCAGATTTTTACTGAATTATTTTCTGCTCATTCAGAAATATTTGACAGTTCCTGACAAAACCAATGTGGAGTTATTTAAATCATCTAGCTGACACAAGGTTTTTCAAGAATAAGTCATTTTTTTATCCATGAGATCGTCATTCAATTTATAATTATATTTTTATTCTGAAATCTCTAGTGAATTTTATGGATTGATTATTCATCAGTGCAGAAATACATCTGAAATTTGATTTATTTCCAGTAATGATTTTATAGTTTAATTTTTAAAATAATAAATACATCTAACCTATATATTTTTTCTATGTACTCCAATTGTTTTGCATTAGTTCTTAGTACAGTTGTAAATATTATTCATGAATGTCAAATATATGTATATATCCATGCATGTATATGTGTGTATATATAGTAAAAGCGAATAAAAATATATTTCTATATATAGAGAGGAGAAACTGCATTTAATTATATTTATGTAAAATGTAACTATAATCTCTAGATTTCCTTCATATTTTATGTGCACATGTGGGCTTGCAGAGGGCAGGGTGTCTCTGGCAGAGGCTACAGGTGGTGAGAGGCCACTAGCTCGGGCTACAGGAGACTGGGTGCTTCTTGTGTGAGCTATGGGTGACAAGGCACCTCCTTGTGTGGGCTAAGGGCAGCAGGGGGCTAAGCACAATGCAGTGCCTCTTGCTGATGCATAGGTGCTAGGGACAAGCCAGAGCAGTCATCTCAGAAACCAGAGGGAGGCATGGCCTGCTGTCACTAGGGGTCTGTGAACAGGCTCCACCCACAGCCTCAGCAACCTCAGAGGTCAGCAAAAAATAGGACACTACAACCGAGCACCAACCATCATTGCTCTCACTCCCCTAGGAACATACCAGCCCTGCTGCTGCCGCTGCCACTGCCAAATGCTACAGGCAGCACCCAGAAGCTCAATCACTGTCACTTCCCAGGACCCTGCAACTAGGAGCACTGTGTGCAACACCTCCTGCATGGGTTACGCAGGACAGGGTGCTTCTTGCGTGGCATACAGGTGGTGGGGGCAAACCACTGCAGTTACCTCTGGCTCCAGAGTTGGGCGTAGCCCACCATTACTCGGGGTCCATGAACAGGCACCACTTGCAGCTTGAATCACCTCAGAGGGCACCATAGAAGAGAGCATTGCAACGGAGCACCACCTGTTGTTGCTCTCACTCTCCTGGAAACTCACATACGATGATGCTGCCACTGCCAAATGCTCTGGGCACTTCCTAAATCTGCGTAAGTCTTAATACCACTTCCCAGGGCCCTGAAACTAGGAGTAGTCAGTGGCACCTTCCTACAGGTCTTGCTACTGTCAAGAGCCCAGCAATTAGGCACTGACTTCTAGCCCTACCCATTGCCTCCTTCTCCCTGGAAACACACTCAGCACCCTAGGGATAACAGCTTGCTCACACTGAAGAAAGAGCACATATCCAAACTACCACAAAAAATAAATAGTAACCCCCAACAAAATACAAAAGGGGGCTCTTGCATAGAAGTAGTCCTTCAAGACTACAGTTTGGTTTCTCTGAACTCACAGAAAAAGAAAAATATAAGCAAAATGAAGAAGTCAGGAACCATTTCCATTTAAAAGAACAGAATTCACCTGAAGAAGCTATCAAACAGATCTCTGCAGTCTGATAGACACTGAGTTCTAAAAGGAGACAGTGAAAATACTTAAGGAATAAGGCTTAACATCAAGGAATTAAGAGTGGATATAAACAGTAATGCAGATGACTTCAGAAAGGAACTAGAAAATATAAGGAGGAACCGAGGAAATTAATAAATTCTTTTTTGCAGAGATGCAAACTGAGCTAAAGGCTCTAAGGAGCAGAATAAATATTGCAGAGGAACAAATTAGTGACTTGGAAGATAAAATAATGGAAATCACCCAGTCAAGACAACAGAAAGAAAACCAAATGAAAAAACACGAAAGCAATATAAGAGAACTATGGGATGATATAAAGCGGGCCAATCTATGCATAATAGGAATTCCAGAAGGAGAAGGAAAAGAAAAAGGGATTGAAAATATATTTGAAGAAATTATGCCTGAAAACTTCCCAAATCTAAAGAAAACAGATACAGGAAGCACAGAAGGCCCCAGACAAGTTGAACCCAACAGACACACACCAAGACATTTATAATAAAAATGGCAAAAGTTATAGAGAGGATCCTAAAGGCAGCAAGAGAAACACAAAGAATTATAGGGGAACTCCCATAAGGCTATAAGCTGATTTCTCTACAGAAACACTACAGGCCAGAAGACAGTGGCAAGATATATTCAAAGTTCTAAAAGGGTCCAAATTGGAAGAGAAGTAAAATTGTCACTCTATGTAGATGACACAATACTATATATAGAAATCCCTAAGGACTCAACCCAAAAACTACATGAACTGACATTGAATTCAGCAAAGTAGCAGGACACAAGATTAATATTCAGAAATTGGTTGCATTTCTGTATACTAACAATGAAATTCTAGAAAAGAATACAAAAATACAGTGCCTTTTAAAATCACACCCCCAAAAAATAAACACTTAGGAATAAACCTGAACAAGGAGGTGAAAGTTATGCTGAGAACTATAAAACATTAACCAAGGAAATTAAAGAGGATTCAAAGAAATGAAAGGATATTCCATAATCCTGGATTGGAAAAATTAATGTCATAAAAATGGCCATATTACCCAAAGCAATCTACAGATTCAGTACAATCCCTATCAAATTACTCATGACATTTTTCACAGAACTAGAACAAACAATCCAAATATTTATATGGAACCACAAAAGACCGAGAATTGCCAAAGCAATCCTGAGGAACAAAAACAAAGCAGGAGGCATAACTCTCCCAGTCTTCAGGCAATATTACAAAGCCAGAGTAATCAAGACAGTGTGGTACTGGTACCAAAAGAGACATGCAGACAGACCAATGGAACAGAATAGAGAACCCAGAAATAAACCCAGACTCTTAGGGTCAATTAATTTTCAACAGATGTGGCAAGAATATAAAATGGGAAAAAGACAGTCTTTTCATCAAGTGGTGCTGGGAAAACTGGACAGCAGCATATAGATCAATGCAATTGGAACACACCCACACACCATGCACAAAATTAAACTCAAAATGGCTTAAATACTTAAACATAGAGACAAGATACCATCTAACTCCTAGAAGAGAATACAGGCAAAACATACTCTGACATCAACCTTACAAATATTTTCTTAAGTCAATCTCCCAAAGCAACAGAAATAAAAGCAAAAATAAACCAATGTGACTTAATCAAACTGACAAGCTTTTGCACAGCAAAATAAACCATTAAAAAAATAAAACAAAAATACAACCTATGGACTGGGAAGAAATAGCTTCAAACAATGCAATGACAAGGGCTTAATCTCTAAAATATACAAACAACTTATACAACTCAACAGCAAAAAACCAATAACCCAATGGAAAAATGGGCAAAAGACCTGAACAGACATTTCTCCAAAGATATACAGATGGCAGATAACCACATGAAAAAATGCTAAACATCACTGATTAACTAGAGAAAGGCAAATCAAAACTACGACGAGGTACCACCTCACACCAGTCAGAATGGCCATCATTAATAGGTCCACAAATAAAAAATGCTATATAGGGTGTGGAGAAAAGGGTACCCTCCTACACTGTTAGTGGGAATGTAAATTGGTACAACCACTATGGAGAAGATTATGGAGGTACCTCAGAAAACTAAACATAGAACTGCCAGCAATCCCACTCTTGGGCATATATCTGGAAAAAGTTTTCCTTTAAAAAGACACATGTACTTATATATTCATTGTAGCAGTATTCACAGTAGCCAATACAAGGAAACAACCTAAATGTCCATCAACAGATGAATGGGACTTAAGAAGATCTGGTATATGTACACAATGTAATACTATTCAGCCATAAAAATAACAAATAATGCCATGTGCAGCAACAGGTATGTAACTAGAGACTCTCATACTAAGTAAAATAAGTCAGAAAGAGAAAGACAAAAACCATGCAATACCAATTAAATCTGGAATCTAATATATGTCACAAACCTTTCCACAGAAAAGAAACTCATGGACTTGGAGAACAGAATTGTGGTGGCTAAGGGGGAAGGGGAGGGAGTGGGATGGACTGGGAATACGGGGTTAATGGATGCAACCTACTGCCGCTGGAATGAATGAGCAGTGAGATCCTGCTGTATAGCACTGGGAACTATATCTAGTCACTTGTGATGGAGTATGATGGAGGATAATGTGAGAAAAAGAATGTACGTATGTGTGACTGGGTCACTTTTCTGTATAGCAGAAAATTGACAACACTGTAAAACAGATATAATGGAAAAAATAAAAATCATTTTAAAAATATTCTGTTAGCTCTATGTGTGTGTACTTGTCTAAACTTAAATTTCTGTTTCCTGTTATTTTTTTGTTAAGCCCAAGAGTGATGTCCTTGATATTTTTTATCAAATATTATGACTTAAAAAAGTAGTATTTCTTGAAAACCAAGTTGATTCTTTAAAAGTTTTAAGGCTTCTTTTAGTATTCACACACTGTCTAGGCTTCTCCACAATCTAAAGATGAGTTACTCTTAAATATAACATTGAAGAAATCAACCCTGTTGAACGTAGGAATCTGTGTATTTATCAAATTACAAATCCTAAGAGAATTTGAAAATCCCAGAAAAAAAAAAAAAAGAGTAAGAATGCATGAGCCTATAGTTTGACCAAAATTGAAAAAGAAACCACCAATAGGCTAAAGGAAACAAATGAAAAACAAAATATGCAAACAACAACATAGCTATGACACAAAGTTAAAAATAGAAGCATACATTCATATCTTTTATGATATTAAATATCAGACCACAGTGTGTGGAATCTTTAGAATACTACAAAGAGAACATCATCATTATCAAAAGTGGATGAAATTATCATAGACAACTGATATATTACAAAGAAAATTATTAAAAACTATGGGGTACAGGAATCATTACAGAAAATTGAAATAATGGGCCAAAAAATTGAGTGTAGACGAGAAATTTCAGAAATAGATCAATATTAACATAAAAGTATAGCATATGGTCATAAAGCACAGAGATTTGAAATGTGGCTCTGAATTCCACTTCCTAGTTAACTGGTTCTGCCACTTATCAACTCTGAAAATCTATAAATTGTCTAAGACCCCTTTCTTCAGAAGAATGTTAACTATACTATATACCTCTTGATACTACTGTACGTGTCTATCTTACAACACAGATTAGCGCTAAATAAGATCTTTATAAACGTTAGCCATTGTTCCTTGCAACATAATGGAAATTTAGCACTTTCAGTCTTCATATATATATATATATATTTTTTTTTTTATTTTTTGGCCATACCCACAGAATGTGGAAGTTCCCAGGCCAGCAAGTGAACCCAAGCTACTGCACTAACAATGCTGGATCTTAACCCGCTAAGCCACAAGAAAATTTTCAGTCTTTATAAAGATCTCCATGTGCATCCAAGAAGACCAAACGAAACTCAAAGTGAATACAAGGATGGAAATAATCAGAGCAGAAATAAATGAAATAGAGACTGAAAAGAAAATAGGAAAAATTAAACTAAGAGCTAGTTCTTTGAAAAGATACAATTCACGAACCTTTGGTAGACTTCCCAAGAAAAAAAGAGAAAAAACACCAATAAAATTAAAATTAAAGAGGAGCTGTTACAACTGATACCACAAAAATACAAAGGATTATAAGAGACTATTACGAACAGTTACATGCCAACAAACTGGACAGCTTAAAATAAAATGGATAGATTCCTAGAAACATACAGCCTACAACCACTGCATCATGAATACAAAGTCTGAACAGACAAAGCACTAGTAAGGCTACTGTGTAATTAATCAAAACCTCCTTGTATAGAGAGAGCACACTCAACATAATAAAGGCTGTATATGACAAACCCATGAATATTATCCTCAATGGTAAAAAGCTGAAAGATTTTCCTCTCAGATCAGAAACAAGGATGCTTACTCTTGTCACTTTGATTTAAATACCAACTTGAAAAAATATATATATATGCACCCCTATGCTCATTGCAGTCTTATTTACAATAGGCAAAATCCAAGCTATAAAATAAATCATGGGGGTGTAACATAAAACTTGTGACTATAGTTAATAACACTGTTTGCATATTAGAAAGTTACTAAGAGTAAATGCTAAAAGATTTTATCACAAGAAAAGAATTGTAACAATGGTGAGAGGTAACCAGAGTAAGTGTAGTTATCACTTCACAACACACATTCCACAAATATTGAATCATTATGTTGTTCGCCTGCAACTAGCTTAATGTCATATGTCAATTGTATTGAAGTAAAAAGTCTTTACGAGTGTTAAATGCAATAAAACAAAGTCTGCTCTTATTTTCCCCTTTGTTCTGTTTGTTTTTCTGACTGGTCTGAATCTTGCAGAATTCCTGTTTTATACAACGAAACTGAAAGGGTATGCCATTCATAAGTCCAACAGTAGTGAGATTTGATTGTTTTTGTTTTGTTTTGTTTTGTTTTGGAAGAAGGATCTTTCACAGATTAATCTGTGAAAAGTCCTTAGTTGGTAAGAAGAGTAGATAAAGATTTAGATAAATAAAACTAATGGCTTTAACCATTAAAGCTAAAGCACTGTATTTAGTTACTTTTAAATACATGTATTTTTCTATTTATTCAGTAACTTCAAACATTGTGAATTTTGAAGGCTGATAAAATAGTAGTCACAAATAAATGAGATATAAAACAAAATATATATCGTACATTTTACATACATTATCTTATTACCAACTCTTAAAACCCACTGTACTTCTCTATTCACAGATTAAAATACACCTAATGCAAATCTATACCATCTTGATACACATGGTGATATATAGCTGATAGCTGATATGATTCTACTACAAACAATAAAAAATTTTAAGTAATATATTCTAGGAATTGTGCTAAGCTTTTCTACTTGAACTTTCTCAACTAATATTAACAAAAAATAAAAGAACAAAACAGCTTTATAAGCCCATGTTTTTCTGATTCCAGAGTTCATGGCCCAGCAACTGAGCTGCTATGTAGCAGAGACAGAAGTAAAGACCTCCTCTGACTGTACAGTCCATATTTTTTTCAGAATGTGGACTATTAAGCATCCTCCCCCCGGCCTCACACTTAGGTGACCTACACGAAATCCAGAAGTGACACTAGGTGGGATTGTATGGAAATTTCATATTCTATATTCATTTCTATACAACCATTTTAAAAAGACCTGTATCTAGAGGATTCTCACATTAAAAATGATTGAGAATAGAGGTTAAATCTGATCTAAATAAATTAGGTTATCAACTGTATGGTTCTCTTATTTAAACTTAGGGAAAATCAGTATGTTTCCATAAATACTTATATTTGAGTTTTTCAGGCTGGTTAACACTAATGTGATAAAAGTGAACTTTGCCAGAAAAAGATTCTATTATTTTGTTTTACTTTAAATGCAAATTTTACAAGAATTTCAGTTTAAGATAATGAAATTAATCACAACTAAAATTATCTGGAAATGTAAGATCACAGGAGTGTAAATTTTAGAGCTCATGAAAAAGTTTGAAACTTGGTTTAATTTTATTGTTCCTTTTAAAAGTCAATTTATTTTAATCGCTATTCAAGTTAATAGTATTGTAGGTTTTCTTGACTCACAATGATACTAACCTTTTGTTCACATTTCTCCACATCTTTGTTCAACAAAAGCCAGTTTATAATATGACAAATTACTTTTAACACCATCACAAGAAAACCTGAAAATGTTGCTAAAGTAGACTTTTTTGAATGTTACTTGTGAAGCCATTTCTTTATTTGTGTGTGAGGATTAGCTCTTTTTTAGTAACTTCCTTTTACCTATACCAACTAGTTCTCAGTTTAGAATTAAGTCAGTTTTTGTGGTGAAAAATCATCTGGCCAAAAGAACAATTCGCCATTTAAAATCCAAAAGAACAAAGTGGCTATTTTCCTTGGAAAACAAAAATAATTTTCATGACCAAAGTCATAATTCAACTCATAATGGCAATTTCTCCAATGGTAAGGTCCAATCAAAGATATGAGGAAGGAGAAAGAACAAAGTACTACTTCAACACTGAGCACATAAATTTGAAGGAAAGAGCACCAGAAAATTCCATAATAACACTCTAGGTTGACCGCCTTAGGTTAAGAATGACCAAGAAAAAAGCAGCTGGAAATATGGAGAGAAACATAATAGAAGAAAAGACAAAGGAAATCTATTTTTAATAGGAAAACAGATCTGTCTCTCTAAAATATCTATTAAAATCCCAGTAAGTCAAAGGTACTAAAGTAGGCATAAATGTGTCTCTGCATATTCTCTGAAATTTAGCTTATGTAGAGTTAAGCAGTCAAGAATTATAGAAAAAATGCTTAGCTTTTCTGCTGAACTCTTTTTTTTTCTATAAATGGTCCTAATGTGAAATAATGAGTCATTCTAGTGAAAAGGCGCTGAGATTGGAGTATGTGGGCTTGAACTATTTCCCTGAAAATCTGAGATACAATTACATATACACCTAAAAGAGAAATATTAGCTTCTCTTTGTGTGTTTCCCCATTTTTCTTAAACCTCACTAACCCCAGGCTTTAGTAGTGTTAAAACAACAGCAAAGTGAACTGGATATTTTATAAAATGTTACTGGTGTATATGAAAATTTGTGATAATGAAAGAACATCTCTCAGATCCATCTGTCAGAGTAATGACAATAAAAAGAAAAATAAACAAATGGGACTTAATTTAACTTCAAAGTTTCTGCACAGCAAAGGAAACCCTAAACAAAACAAAAAGACAACCCACAGAATGGCAGAAAATATTTGCAAACGAATCGACTGACAAGGGATTAATCTCCAAAATTTACAAACACCTCCTAAGCTCAATACCAAAAAAACTAACAACCCCATCAAAAAATGGGCATAAGATTTAAACAGATAATTCTCCAAAGAAGACATGCAGATGGCCAAAAAACACACAAAAAGATGTTCAACATCACTCATTATTAGAGAAATGCAAATCAAAACCACTATGAGGTACCAGCTTACACTGGCCACAATAACCATCATCAAAAAGTCTACAAACAATAAGCGC
This sequence comes from Catagonus wagneri, assembly GCA_004024745.2. NCBI lineage: Eukaryota > Metazoa > Chordata > Mammalia > Artiodactyla > Tayassuidae > Catagonus > Catagonus wagneri. The sequence continues at coordinate 28,453,334 of PVHT020000886.1, read as the reverse complement.
TGGAGAGGGTGTGGAGAAAAAAGGATCCCTATTGCCCTGCTGGTGGGAATGCAAATCGGTGCAACCACTGTGGAAAACAGTATGGAGATTCCTCAGAAAACTCAAAATAGAATTACCATTTGATCCAGCAATCCCACTCCTGGGCATCTATCCAGAGAAAACCATGACTCAAAAAGACACATGTACTCCAGTGTTCATGGCAGCACTCTATGCAATAGCCAGGTCATGGAAACAACCTAAATGCCCATCGACAGAGGAGTGGATAGGGAAGATATGGTACATACACACAATGGAATATTACTCAGCCATTAAAAGGAACGAATTACCAACATTTCTAGCAACATGGATGGACCTAGAAATTATCATGCGAAGTGAAACCAGTCAGACAATTAGACAGCAACATCCAATGCTACCCCTTACATGTGGAAACTAAAAAGACACAATGAACTTCTTTGCAGAACAGACAATGACTCACAGACTTTGGAAAACCTTGGTTTTTCAAATAAGACAATCTGGGGGGTGGGGGGATGCACTGTGGGTTTGGGACACAAAATCTATCAAATTGACTTGTTATGATTTATGTACACCTGTAATTGAAATAAAATCCATGAAGTTAAAAAAAAAAAAGGATTACAGACCTAATGTAACATACAAAACTACAAACTTCTAAAAGACAAGTTGGGAGAAAACCTACATGCTCATGCATACGGTGGAGACGTTTTAAATATGACACCAAAAGCAATATCCACGGAGTAAATAATTGATAAACTGGAAATTATTAAAATCAAAAGGTTCTACTCCACAAAATATATCAAGAGAATTAGAAGACAAGCCAGAGACTGGGAGATATTATTTGCAAAATATACATCTCATAAAGTGTTCTTATCCAAAATAATTCTTAAAATTTACTTATATATTATATAATATATAGCATGCAATTAATAGTATATAGTGTATGATATTCTATACAATGTAATCTGTAATGTGTCTATATAAATCATTCTTCTGCATGTTTAATATCAAAAATGAGACAGGAGATCATCTATGTCAATGTAACAGCTTTTTATTCCAGAAAATTCTTTTTTTGTTTTTGTTTTTTTTTTGTCTTTTTGCCTTTATGTAGAGCCGCACCAGCGGCATATGGAGGTTCCCAGGCTAGGGGTCTAACAGGAGCTGTAGCTGCCGGCCTTCGCCACAGCCACAGCAACGCGGGATCCGAGCCGCGTCTGCAACCTACACCATAGCTCACGGCAACGCCGGATCCTTAACCCACTGAGCAAGGCCAGGGATCGAACCCGCAACCTCATGGTTCTTAGTCGGATTCGTTAACCACTGAGCCACGAAGGGAACTCCCAGAAAATTCTTAACAAAGAAGATGATGGTGTAAACCAATAAATCAGTTTTTGCTATAGGAGATTTCTACAAGCGAATTTATCCAACTCTTTACTCATCTAAACAAATAACCTCAGGCTAGACTTTTACCAATGTCATGTTGAAAAAATTAGTTATCAAGATTCACTTCAAGACCTTAAAAGAGTCCACCAAAGCCATGTTTTTTTTTTGTCATAAACACTGACCAATCCCAATTATTACAACACTTTAAATGACCCACTCTAATTGATTTGATCCAGATCAAAAATCATCTCGTCATCTCCTTCCACTGAGATAAGAGATGGTTTCCTTCTCTATCACACGAGCTCCCACACTTGACTTTACTTGATCATCAGGTTATTCTGGTGATTTTTTATGGGAGTTGGCTATTAGCAACACATTTGTATAAATATAAAAATGTTAACTTTACCTTAATATCCTATAGCTTAGTATGTAATTGTCTATGTAGATAGTGGATCACACTTATATTTTTTATACTAATTTGGGATTGATGTCTACTAATTTTAACATTTTAATAAGTAGTGTTTATATTACATTTTGTCAAAACTAGGTATGATGTGTTTACTAATTTTAGTTTACAGCATTATTGAAGAACACTAGGTCTTCCAGTTTTGAGAAATAGCTGACATATATTAATGTATATGTTCATGGTATATAGTAATAATTTCATTTATACACATCATGAAGTGATTGCCACAATGTTTAGTAAACATCCATCTCATAGAGAAACAAAATTAAATAGAAAAAAATTTGACTGTGAGAATGCAAGATTTACTCTTAATGTTCATACATATCAGAAAACAATGTAGATTGTATTTATCACGTTGTACATTATTTCTCTAGTAGCTATTTCTCATAACTGGAAGTTGTTGCATTTTGACTGCTTCCATTTAATTCCCTTCCCTCTGCCTTTGGTAACTATAAATTTGTTCTCTTTTCCTATGAATTTACTTGTTTTGATTTTGAAAAATGATTATACTACAAAACTCTGATGATTGCTATTATACGACATAGTGATTAATATTTCTATACAATTCAACAGATTACCACAATATGTCTAGTAGAGCACTGTACAGATATTAGATAGTTATTGAGTATGTCTTCCACAGTGTACATTTTGTTTTCACCACTGATTTGTTTTGCAACTGGAAGTGTGAACCTCTTAATCTCCCTTATTTATCTCTTTCCTCACTCCACCACTCTCCCCTTTGGTACCAAGTTTTTTTTCTCTATAACTGTTTCTGTTTTGGTTCTTTTATTTAGTTTGTATTTAGACTTTACATATAAACTAGATCACTTTTCTTTTTCTTTCTCACCTATTTTATTCAGCAGTATTCCCTCTAGATACATCTTTTTTTTTTCAAATTGCAAAGTTTCATCCTTCCTTATGTCTGAATGGTTTCTAGCACGTGTGTGTGTGTGTTTATGTCCTATCTTTATCCATTAGGTTATTTCTATATCTTGGCTATTGTATCTACTGCAGTGAAAATAGAGGTACATGCGTCTTTTCTAATAAGATTTATTTTTTTTGTTTTGTTTTCTTTGGATAAATAACCAGGAGTGGAATTGCTGGATCATACGGTAGGTCTATTCTTAATTTTTTGAAGAAACTCTATGCTGTTTTCCAGTGGCTGCACCAATTTACATTCCCACTAAAAGCAGACACAAGTTTCTTTTTCTCCTCATCCTCACTAGCACTCATTATTTGTTCTTTTTGATAACATTCTCTCTAGTCTGAGGTGATATTGATTCACATTTCCCTGATGATTAGTGACGTTGAACATCTTTTCATTTGCCTGGTAGACATCTTTATGTCTTCTTTGGAAAATATATATTCACACCCTCTGCCCTTTTATAAAACCAGGTTGTTTATTTTTATTGTTTAATTGTATAGTTATTTGTAAATTTTGGATATTTAACTCTTATCAGCCATATCGCTTGAAAATATTTTTTCCCATTCAATAGGTAGATGTTTCATTTTGTTGAACACTGTGTAGAAGCTGTTTAGCTTGAAGTAGTCCCATTTGTTTATTTTTGCTTTTGTTTCCCTTGCCTGGGGAGATGTACCAAAAAAGTGTATCACTAAACTGATGTCAAAGAACTTACTTCTTACATTTCCTTCAAAAATTTTACGATCCGAATCTTACATATGAATGCGTAAATAATTTTGAATTTATTCTGGTGACTAGTATGACAGGAGTCCAACCTTCCCAACACCATACACTGAAAACGCTGTCTTTTGACCCACTTTATATTTGATGCTTTTTCATTGATTAATTGTCCATATAAGTGTGGGTTCATTCCTGGATTCTTTTTTCTACTCCATTGATCTGTGTATGTATTTGTGCCAGTACCATAATCGTTTGATTATTGCAGCTGTCTAGAATAGTTTTAAATTATGGAGCATAACTGCTCCAGTTTTGTCCTTTCTAAAGATTGCTTTGGCTCATCAGAGTCTTTTGTTGTATCTACACAAAATTTAGAATTATTTGTCTTAGTTCTGTGAAAAATACCACTAGTATTTTAAGAGGGATTGCACTGAATCTGTAGATTGCCCTGGGGAGTACTGCCATCTTAACAGTATCAGTTCTTACTATCCATGAATACAGTATATCCTTCCAGTCAACTTCTTCTTTCCAATTTGGATCTGTATATTTAGTTTTCTGGTCTGACTGCTGTGGCTAGGACTTTCAATTTGATGCTGAAAAAAAGCATGGAAATGGGCATCCACATCTTTCTTGTTGTTCATGATCTTACATGAAATGCTTTCAGGGTTTATTTTTTGTCATTGTTGTTGTTTGTTTGTTTGTTCTGGCCATGGCATGCAGTGACTTGATGTGGGATACAGTTCCTAGACCAGGGACTGAACCTGGGTTTTAGCAGATAAAACACTAGATTTTAAACACTAGACTGCCAGGGATCTCCCAGGAAATGCTTTCAGCTTTTCATCATGAATATGATATTAGCTATGAGCTTAATATATATGGTATTTATTATAGTAAGGTATGTTCCTTCTATGCCCACTTTGTTGATTTATCATAAACAATTTAATTGTGTCAGAAGCTTCTTCAGTATCTATTGAGATGATCTTATGTTTTTTATTCTTTAATTTGTTAATGTCATATACTGTACTGATTTACTCTCAGGTGCTGAAAAATTATTATATCCCTACAATAAATCCCATTTAATTAATAACACTAAAGATAGTCAACAAATCACCAAAAGGGAACCCAAGGAAACTACAAAATAATCTCCAAACAATTAAAAAAAGAGATAAGTACATGCCAATCAATAGATACTTTAAAGGTAAAATTACTAATTCCTCAATCAAAATATACTGATATCTCAATGTATTCAAAAACAAGAAACTAATACTGCCAACAAGACACTCATTTCAGATCTAAAGACACACATAGACTGAAAATTAAGGGAGTTAAAAAGATATTCAACGAAAATTGAAATGAAAAGAAAGATAGGGTAGTCATATTTCTTCTATCAGAAAAATCAGACTTTAAAACAAATACCGTAACATGAGACAAAGAAACACATTACATACAGATCAAGGAATTTATTTAGGATGTAACAATTTAAATTTATCCCACATAGAAACACCTAAATACATAAAGATATAAAGGGAAAAACTGGCAGTAACATAATAACAGTAGGAGAATGTAACACCCCACTTACATCAATGTACAGAACATTAAGATAGAACCAGGGAGTTCCTGTTGTGGCTCAGTGGGTTTTGAACCTGACTATTATCCATGAGCACTTGGGTTCGATCCCTGGCCTCACTCAATGAGTTAAGGATCTGGTATTGCCATAAGCTGCAGTTTAGGTAGCAGGTGCAGCTCTGATTAAACCCCTAACCTGGGAACTTCCATATGCCACAGGTACAGCCCTAAAAAAAAAAAAAAAAAAAAAAAAGGCAGAACCAATAAGGAAACACCTCCCTTAAAATACACATTATGAATTTGATATATATAGAATATCCATTCAAAATCAGCAGAAGACAGATTGTTTTCAAATGCACATGCAACAGTCTCCATGAGAGATCACATGCTAGGCCACAAAAACAGTTAAAAAAATCTCAATAAATTTAAGAAAACTGAAATCATATAAAACATCTTTTCTGACCACCATGCTGTGAGACTAGAAATCAATTACAAGGAAAAAAATGCAAAATAATCCCACAAGCTTCTGCAGGCTCAGCAATATGACATTGAATAGCGAATGGATCCCTGAAGAATTCAAAGAAGAAATTAAAAATACACCTCGAAACAAAAGAAAACAAAAGCAGAAAGACCACTTATCTGTGGGATGCAGAGAAAGCAATTCTAAGAGAGAATTTTATAGTGATACAAGCTTACCTCAAAGGAAAAAAAAAAAAAGAGGCACAAATATCCTAACTGTATACCTAATGAAATTAGAAAAAGAGCAAAAACAAAATCCTAAAGTTACTGAAGGTGTAAATTCATAAAGCTCAGAGCAGAAATAAATAAAACAGACCGAAAAAAAGCAATAGAAAGGATAAATAAAACTGAAGAAGAAATGGACAAATTCCTAGAAATGTACAGTCGTCCAAGACTAAACTAGGAAGTAATAACAAATACGAATAGACCAATTACCAGTAATGAAATCAAATCAGTAGTAAGAAGTCTCCCAGGACAAAAAAGTCCAGGAACATACGGCTTCAAATGCGAATTCCACCAAACATTTAGAGAAGAGTTTAACACCAATCCTTGAAAATATTGCAGAGGAAGGAGTGCTTTCGAACACATACTACACACCAGTATCACCCTGATCCCCAAAGCAGACGAAGATCTCACAGAAATAAAATTACAAGCCAGTATCACTGATGACCATCAATGCCCATGGGTTCCCTGGGCAAGAGCTGGCTCGCTAGTGGGTGGAGTTTGGTTCCGGAGCCCCTTGCTGCAGGACCCTCTGTGTTCTAGAGTTAAGTTTCAGCCTGCTCTTGGGTGGGGCTAGTTCCTGTCAAGGGTATGGGTCTGATGTCAGCCCGCTGGTGGGCTGACGCCCAAGGAATCCTTGGGCTGGTGCTGGATCACTGGTGGGGGGACCTGGACACCAGGGTCTCTGCAAATACTGGGGTAAAGGATATTCTCTAATACAAGAAGCACACACTGGGACCACTGTCAGATGTTATCAAGTTTCAAAGTGAAAAGTGTACTTATGAATTTAGCTTCCGTTTATGTTTATCACCTATATGAATTTCTGGTTGGTTTTCTTTGACAATGTTGGAAACTCTTTAAAAATCATGTTTAAAATTTTTCATTTATCATGTTGTCTCCTCTGTGGGTTGACGTAACTGTACTGGCCTTTTAAAAGCCTTTTTAAAAAGTTAGAAATGAATGCTTATTGACAAAATATTAATTACACACAGATAAAGAAATTATAAAAAATGTATATTCCATCACGTGGATAGAATCACTGTTAGTATGTTAGAAAAAATATGTACATATATTTTCCTCACAGAAATAGTACAATGTAGCCCTTTGTAGAAACTTTCTTTTACACAACATAAAGACATCCATAAGAGTTAGCACTTTGTATAATATGAAAAATATATGCAATATTTAACATAATATTTAATATACTGAGAATATATATATGTATGTAGCAAGAGAGAAATTAAATCCATATTATTTACTATTTTCCTGTCAAGACTCAGGATTTTACAAGGGTTTGATGTTGCCAGTTGTCTCACAACTCCAAATTACTCTACTTAGCTCTTAAATTTTTCTGTAATATGAATTTTTATGTATTAATGTTGTGCCCACTTTATAAGCTAGAAACCTACATCCAAAATTCTTGGTAGTTCAGGTGTGGTCACAAGAGATGTTATGTGGATAATTTGGAAGGCTGAAGTAAAACTGCAAACTTAGATGGATACTGATCCTTATTTACTGCCCTCGTGGCTGGTATAGGCAGAGGTTGGGACCACACCTCTTTCCATTCCCCAGAATCTTCCTTTAGTTTCTTCAGCAACTAGTCCTTAGGAATATTTAACTCTATAACAAAGAGGGGCATTTTCTCCCACAAAGCCATTCATCTTACAAGTTGGAGGCTTGAGGGTATTGAAAGTCAGTCACGAGTTCCCATTGTGGCTCAGTGGTTAAAGAATCTGACTAGGAACCATGAGGTTGCGGGTTCGATCCCTGGCCTTGCTCAGTGGGTTAAGGATCCAGCATTGCCGTGAGCTGTGGTGTAGGTTGCAGACGCGGCTCGGATCCCACGTTGCTGTGGCTGTGGCGAAGGCTGGCAGCTGCAGCTCCTGTTAGACCCTTAGCCTGGGAACCTCCATATGCTGCAAGTGCAGCCCTATAAAAAGGCAAAAAGACTAAAAAAGAAAAAAGAAAAAGAAAGTATTCAGTGTGCCCCCATCCTCTCAGCTCTGAGTCGGCCTTGCAGTGTCCAGACTGTCCTTACTTTCCATATTTCTTCTGTATCTTTCTTTCTCAAATACCTGCTCTGAGGACTGCTAGTTCTAGCACCACACAGAAACAACAGCCTCATAGAGACTCCGCCCAGCATTCAAGTTAGGGTGAAACCCTAGTGGTTCCATTTCTCTGACTGAAAGTTCAGCGATATACTGAGTTATTATTGCATATCATCCTTTCAGATAAAAGGTCTGCTCCAGTAATATCAAGCTAGAAATGACACTCTACATTCATCACATATAAGTCTGCCCTTGCAGCACTCACTGTTGCTGTTGATAGGCTAAACTCTTTACAGGAAATCAACTCATTCCTCTTCCTGTAGAGGAATCCACTTTCTTTCAAAGAACGAATTAACCCACTTCCTTGAAATGATATTTTAACAGCAATTGTTTCATTTTGCTATACCGCAAACCTGATACTCAGTTTAAACTAGGAGATGATTTAAACTACTTTGTATCATTCCTCTTGCTTTCTACATGTGGTTAAAAGATGGGCAAAATGTGCCATTATTTCCGCAACATGCTTGGCACATTGTTCTTAAATCAGACTCTTGAAAACTGATGGATAGAACATGCAATTTCTCAGAACCCCAGAAGAAAAAAAATCCCATTTCCTATTCCAAAATAACTACAAAAACAACATGCAGTTATTTGTATAGGAAAGGTCACACATCAGAACCTGAGTGGGAAAAAAATAGGGAATGATCTTGAAATTATGGAGAAAACATAACATTTTAAGAAAAACACATTAGATTTCCTACAATTCTTAAAAAAAAAAAACTGAGTATGTAATTGTACCATATAAACATACAGAACTGTTGGCAGATTTAAAAGTTATTTTAAAACTCAAGGAATTTGAGTTTTTCCTCCATTCTGTTTGCCATTAGATATACTACTTTCTATAGGCAACAGAACTGTGGAAAAGCAGAAGTTCATATCTAACATAAACTAGAGAGCAGTTTTATATTATCTTTAAAATTATATCTTCACAAACTTAAATTCTAAAGGTTAATGAAGCAAAATTTAGTACTCCCTAGGAGTAGATTTCATATTAATTTAACCAGGTCTTCGGTCTTCTCTCTTTACAAAATGATTTAAACAAACTTCCATATTCTGGTAGAATCACATACTGAGAGAGACTGAGAATAAGAAACATGTCCTCAGACAAGCTTATGTATCTAATTCGTTACACAGTTTTGTGAAAATATCTGACACATTTATTCATTTATCATTAATTTACAAAAAGTAACAAAAAATAATAGCTATGCCTTGAGAGTGAAGGACAAAAAGAGACAGTCAGAATTCAGTATAGAAAAATAAGAATTTAAAAATAGAGATTTAGAGATTATATATGAGCCGAAACATAGAATAAATGTAATGTCACTGGCACTTATATCTTTTATGCCTGTGGTATATTTACCCATATTTATTTTCCATTTTATGTATTGAATTCAGATGTATGTTATTAGAATGATTATTAAGCAGAGTCAACATTCTCTCTCAAATCATGCAGCTGGTAGAAATTCACCAATAGCTTATACATTAATTAATGTCTTCATTTTAATATATACTTCAAAATCACTCATTTCCCTAGGCCAGAGATAGAAATTAAATATTTTGTCTATGAATTAAAATCAATGGCAACATGAAGCTAAACACAGATTAATAAATGATTGACATGTTAGTTTCTGATTTTAAGTCAATGTAAGGTAAATATTTAAAAGATTAAGTGCCTGAAAGGAGACAAATTTGAAGAATGAAAAAGAGCTTTTCAGCATATGGTGTTACAAGACAAAAATAAACTAAAATGATCAGATGTCATATCTTCTCTAGACCACAGCAACCACCTGCTAAACTGATCCTTTAAAATCTAGGCTTGCCTAGATTTTACATGTGCCTTTAAAAAAAAAAATCAGTTCATACACTAATTTTTAATGTAAATTTAATGAAGTCACTCTCCTGCTTAAAATCATTCAGTGGTTTGCTTTTGCTCTTGGAACAAATTCCAAAATCTTTAATGTGGCTTGTAAGTCCCTGAGGATTGGGTCCTGTCTTTTCATTACTCTTCCTTTATTACAATCTGTTCTTATGATTGCTAAACTTTTTCCTGTCTTAAGGTCTCCACAAAGGACTTCTGCTGTGGAACGTTTACACCATCTTCTCTCCTGGCTATGCAAAAAAAATGTATTCCTTAGCTCCAGCTTAAACCTTACCTCAGAGAAAACCTCAGCATCGTGGATGTCTCTGGAGCCCTGGCTATGTGCCCTCAAGTCATGCTGTCTCCCTTTCCTCTGAAGCAGTGCTGTCTTTCCCACTATTATCAGTATATCTATATTGTATTTTTACCATTGCATTTCCAATATGTAATGTAGAGCATGAAACATAGAATGTGATCGATAAATGTGAGCTGAATTCACAAATGACACTAGTTAAACATGATTTGCTATTAATTATAAAATTTATGTTCTACATTGTTATGATAAACATTCTTTTATAAAAGTGAAAAAATACTCTTTATTTGATGCCGTTATTAATCACTGGTAGATGACTCTATAGAGCTATTGTTTTAGATATGGTCCTTGGTCAGAAACACAAGATTACTAACAAACTTATACCTTGACCAAGGACACAATCTATTTCTTCTGTGTCCATTATTTTGCATTAATTAGCAGGCAGAATTCAGAACCAACTCACTGTCTACAAACTTCTATCAGCTTTTGGAAGCTGATTGATCATCTTCCCAAATTTCTAGTTTTTTTCTCTGGTAATTTCTCAGGTCCCATCTTAGGAGATGTCCCATCTCAGGTGACGATCTCTCTCTCTCTCTCTCTCATCTATCTATCTAATCCATCATCTATCTACCTATCAATCATTGATCTGAACCTTCCAACCACCAACAGTAGCTAGCAACCTTCATCAGCTAAGCTTTCTTTTTTATTTTGTCTTGGCCCAACCTGCATTCCCTGACAGCCAGCTTAAGATACCTAGATCCGTTGGTCTGGTGTCTGCACTTATCCTTGTCATTGTCAAAATGCTGTGTCACTTGGACACAGCATAGCAGAGCGTGGGGTTCAGACAACTTTTAGAAAATTCTTAGGTGATCAACCAAAAAGATGCCATTCACAAAGAAAACAAATTGGGTTAGAAATAGACATAGGGGAGCATAAGGTACAAGGTAAAATTACCAATGATATGTGGGAGTCCAAAATTGAATATTCATACTGGGATTAGAGAGAAAAAATGACATAAAGAGATGAAAATGGGGTAAACATGCTCACTGATTGAGAGAAAAAGATGTGGGAAGGCGCTAAGAAGAATCTCAAGTTTACTCATGAGGGCAAAGATACAGAATCAATACACAAAAATCTGTTGCATTTGTATACACTAATAATGAGCTATCGAAAAGAGAAGTTCATAAAACAGTCTCATTTACAACTGCTTCAAAAACAGTAAAATGCCTTGGAATAAATGCCAAGGAGGTGAAAGACCTGTATATAGAAAACTATAGGACATTAATGAAAGAAATTGAAGAATACACAAATAAGTAGAAAGATACTCCATGCTCATAGATTGAAAAATTAATACTGTGAAAATATCCATAGTACATAAAGCAATATACAAATTCAGTGAAATCCCCACAGAAATTCCAAAGGATTTTTTTCACAGAAGTAAAGCAAACAGTTCTAAATTCTATATGGAATAATAAATGATCTTGAAAAGTCAAAGAAATATTAAGGAAAAAAAACTGGAGACATATTCCCTGATTTCTAGCTGTATTATAAAGCTATAGTAATTTTAAAAGTGTGGTATTGGGGAATTCCCATTGTAGCTCAGTGGTAACAAACCCATGTGCATCCGTGAGGATGCAGGTTCAATCCCTGGCCTCGCTCATTGGGTTAAGGATCCATCATTGCCATGAGCTGTGGTGTAGCTCGCAGACACAGCTTGGATCCTGTGTTGCTGTGACTGTGGTGTAGGCCAGAAGCTGCAGTTCTGATTCAATCCCTAGCCTGGGAACTTCCATATGCGTAGAAGCATACCAAAAAAAAAAAAAAAAAAAAGTGTGGTATTGGCATAAAAACAAATACATAGATCAATGGAACATTTTACATATATAGAGCCCAGAAATAAATGCACACATATATGGCCAACTAATTGAAGACAAAGGAGCCAAGAATATGCTATGGGGAAAAAAATTCTCTTCTACAAATGAGGTTTAGAAAACTGAACAGCCACATGCAAGGTAATGAAACTGGACCATTATTTTATAACATACACAAAATTTCACATACAGTGAGTTAAGGAACTGAATGTAAGACATGAAACCATGAAACCATAAAGCTCCAAGAAGAGAACATATGCAAAACACTCTTTGACATAAATTTTACAAATATTTTCTTGGTCCTATCCCCCAGGACAAAAGAAATAAAAAATAAACAAATGGGACCTAATTAAACTTAAAAGCTTTTGCACAGCAAAGGAAACAGTCAACAAAATTGAAATGCAACCTATGAACTAGGAATAGGATTATAAATGATGGAATCAACAAGGAGTTAATTTCCAAAATATACAAAGGCTCGTACAACTCAGTATCAACAATAAATACCATCAAAAAATGGGCAGAAGAATTGAATAGACATTTTGCCAAAGAAAACACATAGATTAAGAGGCATACAAAAAGATGCTCAGCATTGCTAATTATTAGAGAAATGCAAAATTGAAATCACAGTGAGGGGTCACCTCACACCTGTCAGAATGGCTATCATTGAAAAGTATACAAATGATCGATGTTGGAGAGGATATGGAAAAAGGAAAGCCTAATATTCTGTTGATGGGATTGTAAAATGGTGCAGCCACTCTGGAAAACAAGAGAAAACTAAAATAGAACCACCGTATGATCCAGAAATTCCGCTCCAGTATATCTGGAAAAATAAAAACTCAAGGGGGAATTCCCCATTATGGCTCAGTGAAAATGAATCTGACTAGCATCCATGAGGACAGAGGTTCAATCCCTGGCCTCACTCAGTGGGTTAAAGATCAGGTGTCGCTGTGAGCTGTTGTATAGGTTGCAGACGTGGCTCGGATCCCACCTGGCTATGGCTATGGTGTAGGCCAGCGGCTAGAGATCCGATTCAAACTCTACCCTGGGAACCTCCATATGCTGCAGGTGTGACCCTAAAAAAAGACAAAAAAATAAAAAAATAAACAAAAACTCTAATTTGCAAAGAAACATGAACCCCAATAATCATAGCAGCAGTATTTTTAATAGCCCAGACATGGAAGCAGTCCAAATGCCCATCCACACACACACAGGAGTATTACTCAGCCATAAAAAGGAATGAAATATTCACACATGCAGCAATGTTGATGGACTTAGAGAATATTATGCTTGGTGAAATAAATCGAAACAATTACTTTATGATATCACTTATATGATGAATCTTAAAAGCAATACAAATGAATGTATATACAACACAGAAACAGACTCACAGAGATGGAAAACAAACTTGCACTTACCAAAGGGAAAGAAGGGAGGAGGGACTACACAGGAGTACGTGGTTAACAGTCACAAACTACCGCTTATCAAGGAGATAAGCAATAAGGATACACTGTACAGCACAGGGAACTATACCCATCATCCGGAAATAAACTATAATGGAATATAATCTGCAAAAATACTGAGTCACCGTGCTGTATACCTGAAGCTAACACAATACTATAAAGCAACTGTTCTTCAATTTACAAAAAAGAAAAGTTTCATTAATAGAAACTCTAGTTGTACTCCTATCATTATTGGGTTGACCTCTGAAGACTTTCTTATGCAGTTTAACCAGTAAATACTCCCTAAATATAATACTTAAAGATATCTTGATGTCAATGATAATAGCTACCTTTTTTTTTTCTCTTTGCAACCAGGAAAACGGTTAAGTTTGGCTTAAATGCTTAAAAAAAAAAAGTACCAGGTAATAGATTTATAATAAAGAAGGCTTAATATACGATCAAATTTTTTTTAAGAAAGTTCAGCGTGAGTTAGAGGAAAAAATAAGTAAGCATAGCTTTCTGTAAAATAGACCTCTTCATCTCTTATTGTCTAACATCTAGATAAGTAATATCTTTTTCAATTATTTAAATAAATATAATAAATATTGAATGAGTCATGTTATCTAAATCTCCATTTCTCATAAGCAGAATTTCAATAATATAATGTAAACTTATGGCTTTATTCATTTAACACAAATTAAATTTGGTTTCTGTCCATGACATTTAATATAAATCTTTGCTTTCAGAACTTGATGATTTTGTCCCTAAAATATGAAGCACTGCCAAATATGATCACCTCACTTACCCCAGCAGCATAAAATCTTTCTCTTCCACCTTCAACTAAGCAATAATTATCTCAGGAAAATGATAACACTGTTTTACTCTGCCTCTTTTTCTTTGCTTTTCATTTCTTTTTTAGGGCCACACGTGTGGCATATGGAAGTTCTCAGGCTAGGGGCTGAATTCGAGTTACAGCTGCCGGCTCAAGCAAAGGCTAAAGCAATGGTTTGTAACTTACACCACAGCCCATGGCAATGCTGGATCCTTAACGCACTGAGGAAGGCCAGGGAGCAAACCCACATCCTCATGGATACTAGCTGGGTTCATTACCACTGAGTTACAACAGGAACTTCCACTTTATCTGATCTATTCAACATTTGATCTAGAATACTGCTCCTGATACTATTATTTCCTTTTCCTGAGATCATGTTCCTTAATTCATTGAAGTATAAAAAACTAACAGCAGAGGAACTTAGATTCAAATCTTAGTTTTAACTTAAAAGCATGGAGGAAGCATTTATGAAGCTACGGTCAAAGGAATGGTTCCTTATCTTCTGTATGGTTCATTTAACTTGTACTCTCAGAAATTTTATGTAAATTATTTTCTCTACCTTGAGTCTGAGTCTATTAACTGAGGATGATAGAGTCCATTATACATATTTCAGAGAATGTCCTCATAAGACTTCCCTTCCACTGCAGGTGAAAACTATGCTATAAAGCCTATGTCTGTACTAGATTACAGGTTTTGTTTTGTTTTTTGTTTTTGCCTCAGGTAAGTATAGGATGGGTTACAGCTGGGAAACCCAGAAGAATTGCAAAGAAAAGATTCTCTTTTGTATATACATATAAACATATACCCACCTACACACCATAGTTAGTTTTTCCCCATGTGCTTTCTGTCTTATCTGTTTTTGAAGCTTTCCAGGAATATAGGAATGAAATAGGCAATTGTGATTTGTTGTGTTTTGCTGAAAGCTTGTCATACTATTTTCAATCACATAGACTTTCAACTTCAGCACAGAAAACAAATTCATGTTATAGTTACAGTCTTGGTGAAAACTGGTCTAACAGTTTAAATTTTTCTCTGGTTGTTGAGTGGTTATTGAAAAGCTAAAATTGCTCTCGAATATTGCCTTCTATTTTATGATCTTTTTCATTTTTAGAGCACTCAACACACCAGATTGCTCTGACTTTACCATAACTGATGATTAATTTATATTTGACTTTCTTAGGGGCTCATATTTTTCTAAAATTTAATGAATCATGTTAATTCATTTGTAGATGGAATCAAAAGTATTTTTTTTTTAATCTTATTGTAGTCTCTTTCACTGTGGCTATGGCTTTTCAAAAACAGACATAATAGCTACTAGTCATTATTTGGTCCTAAACAAATATGCAGTATCTCTCAGAAATCTTTCAGTGCTCTAGTGAATAGGTCAAAGCAATTGCGATCAATTTATTTACTTTTTAAATAATGAAATAGGTTGAAGAATTCGACTCCTGGTTAAAAAGCTGTATGCGGTTTCTCAGACCTGATATAATAGGCCTTTATCTGACAGACCTCAAGGAAACCAGACTCGGGCACAGCCGGGGCATCGCAGGCTCTGAGAGCAGCTTCAGTCAAGGTCTTAGGCCCACTGCTGGTCATGATCTTTGCCTACTTCCACTCCCAACCGGACACTTTCATTCCTAGATCTCATTATCGGAGGACTTAAGCTAAGCTCCTCTTCAGCTGCCTCTGCCAGGGCTTCCTCCTGGGGGAGGTGGGGAGCCCCGAGGACAACTTTCCCCACCCTGACCCAGTGCCCAGTACTTTTCTCCTAACTTCCTCTGCACGCACCACGCCCCAGAGATCAGCACCCCAGAGCCCATAAAACTACCAGCGCCTGTTGTCAGGAGCCCTTGACTGTGAGACGTCCTGCACCTGTGCCGATCCCCGAGGCCCTCCACCTTCCTTGGAAGAAAATGCATCTGGGAGTCAGGCACGCCTCCATTTTAGATGCTTGCTTATGTCACCGCAGTAAGCACCCTGCACCCTAACCTTTTGATGTTTTTCCCTTTTTTTTTTTTTTTTGGTTTGTTGCTTTAATTGCTACTCCCACACATGGCAGCTTGGCTTTCTTTCCCAACTCAACTCAGCTGCTTACTCTAGCGTATGACACCAAGAAAGATATGACCTCCAAATTCCTGTTGTAGGCCTAAAACTAGAGTGACTCGAACAACTCAGGTATTTCCTAGAGGAAATGATTTTAACTTTTTTAACCTTAACTTGGCATTGCTAACAGCAGACCCTGGGGTAGTGCAGTCATTACCTCTAACGCGTACTTCTACATCAAAGCACCCCTGGGTCCGCCGTGGTCCCTTCAGGCTTCTGTGACAAAAACGCCGCAGACGGGGTTGCTCAAAAACAACAGACACTTCCTTCTCACCCTTCTGGAAGACGGGAAGTCCAAAATCAAGGTGCCAGCACCGCAGAGCTCCGGTGAGAAGCCTCTCCCGGTTTCCAGACTGCAGACCACCGACTTCTAGCATCTTTATAAGGCGAGAGACAGGAAGCAAAGTCTCACCTGGCTCTTATAAGGGCATCAATCCCGCTCACCAGAGCTCCACCCTCATGATGGCAGCTACCCAAATTACCTGCCTGAGACCCCGCCTCCGAATACAAGCGCCTTTGGGGGCGTGGTTTTGACTCTTGAAACCTGAGGGAACACAGAGTCAGTTCAGAGCAGAGCCTAATAAAGTGCCTTCTGAGAAGTTCACTCAGCACAAGGCTTCAGCCTACTGCGACCCCTCTCCCTGCGCATTTATCTTAGTTCCCTAATTTCTGGGAAGGAGGAAAGCAAACCAAATACCTTGAACACCAATGATTTGTCTTTCTCAGTCCTGCACTGCAAAAATATGTACTTTGGCCAAAAGTACAATTTATTCCTCTTTTTTAATGTCTAAATCTCTTTGCCTCTAGCACAATTTGTCAGTGAGGGCTCATGCGAAATTAGAAACTGTAACTGACGTACGGCTTAGTCTTCTTTACAGCCGGCTCTGCCGACTCCGTGATATTTTATTATTTAAAAGTAATAAAATTGATCTCTGACTCTTCCCCAAAAGCCATAAGACCAGGTATTTTTTTTTAAGCAGAAACACAAAGACATTGAGGTTGTAAAGGCTCTGAGCACTCTGAGTGCAAGGTTAGAACTCTCCTCACAGAATCAGTCATTCATGGATTCACGCTTTGCTTGTATCCACAGCATTAAAGAGCTTACCTAGTGCCCATTGCAGCTGAAGCTTTCCTGCTTAGGGCAAATCCAATCCTTAATTCAGATGTGTTTTCTCTGTAAACATTTTATAAACTAAAAATTTCCTGAAGCTTTGAGGTTGGGAATGTATCATAGCTGATGAACTCAACTCTCTCTCTACCTGTTTTTATTTCTCTGTCACTATTTTGTTCACTTCTATGAGGAATTAAAAATACTCAGCTTTTGTCCTGTCTAAAGCTGGCCCCACATGCCCGCCCCCAGCCTACTCCGCATACATAAAATGTTGGAACTAGACCATTAGAATGGTGTAAAATCTTCCTTTCTTTGAATTATTAGATATTTTAATTTATAAATTTCATCCGCTATCAGTGTGGCACTAAAATTTGAGGGCAAAAGAAAACATCTCATGTGTGGCTAGTTAAATTAGGTTCCGCTGGAGAGGTAAAAAGGAGAAGGAAAAACAAAGAATATTCCTGATTATGGATTCCACACTTAAGTAAAGCGAATAATTTAAATATTTTACCTATAAACAGGGTTTGCTGGGAAGACAAGATGAGCAGAGATATGCAGTGTCACATGTCCAGATTGCAGTTAAAATTAATTTCATTTTATAATCCAATTTATGCTTTAAGGAATACTAGTTTGCTCTAAGGCTTGGTCAAACAGTGCAAACTTTTGTTTTTTGAGTAGAGCATTTGAATACAACTTAACAGGACTTTCAACTTTAAAAAAAATATGCAGTGCAAAGTCTATGGAATGAAAAATCCTTATGCTAAAACCCCTGTGGTATATTTGTTTAGTGTTTTTTTACCTAGATTGGTGAATTTTCTACTTATTCTAAGACACGGCTCACTAGCATCCACAGGTCTCAAAGTGCTGTTTTAAAACTTGTTTTGGAAATTATTCCAATTTTACAGAGCCATTTCCTATGGTTCCTTAGCTGGGAAAATTCATGGGCAGGTGTTTTACTGGATCCATCTTTCAAACACGCATAACTCAGTACATTTTCTGTGACTCATTTTGTATTGCTCTGAGATGCCGATTTTTTTTCTTATTCAACACAGAGTATGTATTCCTTTGTTTATAATCTGTGCTTCTTATTTTATTTCAATACTGTCTCAGCTCACTTCTTGCATTACTGATCTCTGTGGTCATTTGTATGTAAACACATGTATCTCTTGAGGAGTCAATTCTGTTATTAGCCAGTAGAGGAAAAAATAATTCTTGTCTCTACCGATCACTACCATGAGGAAAAACACAATACTTGGAGATTTTGATTGGTAGCAGTGTCAATTAATTTAAACCTGTTAGGAAATATTTTTTCCAGATAAAACACTTCATTAATATGAATTTATGACCAAACTTTTTCTGGGTATACTGAAAAATGCTATGGGGTATATTCTTTCTATTTCTCTCTATATATATTAAATTATAAATATTACATACAAATATAACATTATAAACATTATATAATATGTAGTACTTATAACATAATTTATAATATTAAAATATTATATAGCATATATTATAAAATTTCTATACATACGTATTTTTTCAGATTAGCAAAGCAATATTTACCTATTTCCCAAAAGAAAAAAAATAGTAGTAGTAAATTCTAGAAAAATAGAATTTAATTTCCTTATTTGGACCTGTTATAGATTCCAATATTTACTTGGGGAAATGTGGGTGGGAAATTAACATAGCACTTCCTGTGCCTTTATTTTCCACATGTATATAGTGTTTCAGGTTTGTTTGGCATTCCTTTATCCATTTTATAATGCCCGAGTCATCATCTCCCAGTAACATTCTGGAAACAAGTGTGGCTTGTATGACCCATATTATAAAATGATATGTAATTAACATTTACTGAATATTACTATAATCTGAGCATTGTTCAAAGTATCTTACTTGTATTAACTCATTATTTTACTGATAATGAAACAGAGGCCTGGAACAAAACAGTTTATAAATCAAAGCTGGCTTAAATTTTGTGACGTATTTGATCGTTTCCTTTGGCTTCTGATTCTCAGGGTATGCAAAAATACGCACCCACATGCACTAATTCTTTTCAATGATTCCTTTCTCTGGATTTCTGCCATCTTTTAATATGCTATTTTAAATCATTTTAAAATGCTGAAGAGTAAACTTGCTCCTCTCTTCTCCAAGTCATCAGAGTTGGAAGTCCCCTTCTTAAACCCAGTACCAGACTGACCACGCAATCCTATTTCCTTGTCATTCTGCTGTCACACACAGGAATATTCTGAAATCTCTCTGAATATAAACATTGAAATCCAACAGAGTAAAACAGATATTTGAATGCTTTTTGTTGCTATGTAAGATCATATGGGCTGATTATATTTTTGGGTGGCTTACCTTATTTGAGCTCTTCTGGAGAATTAAATAGTGATAGACTGGTCTTATAAAGGCAGAATGCTTCTTGAATTGCATATTAAGTCTGGCCAAAACCAGTGTTTTGTTGGTGGCTAATTCCTTCTTCTTTAATTATTTAATGTTCTCTTTTCATAATTAAAAAAAATAAATCTCTGCTCATGTAAGTTTTCCATTCAAAATCTTCAATAAAATCCCCACTGACTATAGATTAAATTTTGAATTAAAAGCTGAATATTCCAGGCTTCCATGTTCTGATCCCTGCCCACTTTTCTGAGCTTTCATCTCATCTTCCACTTTGCTGAGTCCCATCCCTCATCTAAGCTGAAGGGCTTAGTCCAGATCTTGTCCCCATGGCTTTTCATGTGGGCTTTCACATATGAGCCCCTTCGTTTAAAATAGCATGTTGTCTCCCCACATGGTGTCCATGAAGCCTTCTAAAACTTCCATTGGAAAGCAATTTCCTATCAATTTAACATCTCTATAGCATCTGTCCTGATTTAGGCACATTTGTCCCCCCTTTCCTTTCTCCCTGAATTAGGAAATAAACTCCTTGAGGACAGGGGCCACATGATAGCATTGTTGGTATTTCCAAAATGCTTAACAGTAGACGGTAGCAAATGGACAGTCTACTTAAATCCATGATTAACTGTGCTCCTTATTCAGATAGCTGATTTTCAAAAATATACATGCAGTGTCCTCAGGCTAAAATGCTAATTCAATTTGAGACTGACCCCTAAACTCCTCTATTAAAAACAAACAAACCTAATACCCAATATAATCCTATTAGGAGGTGGGGCCGTGGAAGTGCTCAGTCATGAACGGTGACCCTCTCACGCATGAGATTCCTGATCTGAAAATGTGACCCCAGGTCTCCCTATAGCCTCTTCTGCCCTGAGGTCATGGTAGGAAGTCTGTCTGCAGAAGAAGGCTCCTATTAGCCATTGGGTCTGCTTTGCCTTGACCTTGGACTCTGAGAAACAAGTATCAGCTGTTTGTAAGCCACCCAATTTACGATATTTTTGTTGCAGTAGCTAGAATGAATTGACATCTATGTCTTCAACAAACTATACATTGTTATTCATTTTAATCATTGCCAATCTGAAAAATCAAAATATTTTATTGCTATTTAAATGCATTATTTTGATTACATAGATAGTTGAGGAGTTTTTCATTTTTAACATATTTCTTCATTTCTGAATTTATGCCCTTCACCTAATTTTCTTTCAGGCAACTAAGCTTAACTGACTTTTAAACAGCGTTATTTAAGTAAATACTGATGCTTTACCTTACAGGTAAAAAAACTTCCAAATTGTTTATTTCCTTCTATTTTGTCTATGATCTATTTTGATATACTATTTCTTGGTGTTATACTTCAAGTTTTATAGCTTTGGGGTTGTATTTGAAACTTCAGACCACCATTATAGTCTCTAGTCTAAATTTACACAAATGCTACTTAAAACTCCATAGCATGTTAAGAATTCATTTCAATTCTTTAATCTGTGAATTGGCGTTTGGCACTTGCCACCAATCTCTACACGGATTAAATCATGAGCCACAGCAGCTGCCAGCCCACAGCACCTCCTGAGCAAAGCTCAGGGTGGAGACCAGCAGTGAGGCGCTCTGTGCTCTGGGAAAACTGGAAGAACAGGTCTTCAGACAGATATTTTTAGGAGAAAATTTTATGAGCCCAATTCTTGCATCTCCTATCTAAAACCCGTCAATGACGACTGATGTCTGTGACTAGTTGTCACCTCCATGAGACCTGCCACAAAGCTCTGTTATTAAAGGTGTGCTGGCTGCAGGCCCCTCCCCCTCACCTTTATCACCTGTCTTCACATCCCTCATTCCTCTTGGGGAGAACAGAGTCATCTGAAATGCTGCCTCCAGGGCTGCAGTTAGTGGATAAAACAAAAGATGTCCAGGTCACCTGTGAGAACAGCCACTCCCAAGGGTGGGCCAGCGAGCCCTGAGGGAACTCAGGGAAGAAACCAGCTGAGGTGTATATCAAGGGGGTGAGCCCAGCGAGCCCAGGCTTACCTTTTCCCATAGTAACTAGCTTTCTGTAAATGTTCTTCTGTAAATCCAGTTATCTTTAAACCTTTGTTCCTTACTATCTCTCCTCTGTTACAAAATCTCAGTATCTAGCTCCCTCCCACCTCCTCAGAGCAGTTTCTCAGGGCTACCTGAGGTGCTGTCTCCCGGGCTTAAGTCTTAATTTCACCCCATGTAAAAACTTAACTCTCAACTTCCAGATTGTGCATTTTTTTTTAAGTCCACAAATCTCTCTCTCTCTTTTTTTTTAAGGGCCACACTAGCAGCATATGTAATTTACCAGGCTTAGGTTTAGGACTGAATCAGAACTTCAGCTTCTGGCCGACACCACAGCCACAACCAGAAAGGATCCGAGCTGTGTCTGAAACCTACACCACAGCTCAGGGCAACACTGGAAGCTCCACTCACTGAGCAGGGGGGCCAGGGATGGAGCACGCATCCTCATGGATACTAGTCTGGTTCTAACCCTCTGAGCCACAACAAGAACTCTTCTCTACAGCTTTTTTTTTTTTTTTTTTTTTTTTTTTTGCCTTTTACGTAGAGCCGCACCCGCGGCATATGGAGGTTCCCAGGCTAGGGGTCTAACAGGAGCTGTAGCTGCCGGCCTACACCACAGCCACAGCAACGCGGGATCCGAGCCGCGTCTGCAACCTACACCACAGCTCACGGCAACGCCGGATCCTTAAGCCACTGAGCGAGGCCAGGGATAGAACCCGCAACATCATGGTTCTTAGTCGGATTCGTTAACCACTGAGCCACGAAGGGAACTCCCTCTACAGTTTTTTTGACTTATCATTTTATCTCATTTCTGCACCTCATTCCTGACACTCTCAAATTTCTATTTTTAATAAATCTCTATTTCTAGTCTATGCCAATAACTGTTTTTCCTATTAGAGAATGTCAAACTATTTTTTTAATGCATTCTTCTCTCTTCTTAGTTTCTTGCTAATGTTTTTAAGGGAACAAAGGCACTAATTTCCAGATGTTGAAACAGTTTATGAGAAAGTGAAATACTCACTATGTGTATCAGGTCCTGTACTAGGTGATGAATACATAGTAAGCTCAGAAAATACGGAGCCTACAAACTTCTTTGATACATTGTTCCTCGTTATATCAATTTCACAAATATATATACATATATATATATATATATACCCCCCAGACTCTCCATTATATTCTATGCTGCATTTATAAAAAGAGATAAAACCTCAGGTTGCTTTTTAATGGAGCATAAAAATGCAATCCAAAAGTATTAATATATTTTTAAATCTTAAATTAAGAGCACACAAAGATTGAGCTTACTGTTAAGCACAACAAAACAAAATATGGTACAAGCAACATAAATGTATAGATGGGAAAATTTATATTGGAAAATACTGTCTTTTTATATTTTTTGGAGTTAAGGTAGAAATATTATTACATGTTTGGATCTTTTTATCTTTACTAGCTTTTTCTCCATTAATTTTCTTTCAATCACTGAGAGAAGGGTTTAAAACTGTAATTTTAAAGTTTAAAACTTTAATTTTAAAGTTTAAAGTTTTAAATTTTAAAACCGTCGGGTTTAAAACTGTAACTGTGCAATAGCTATTTCCCTCGGCAATTTGAGAGGTTTTGTTGTTTTGTCTGTTTTTTAACTTCATGTATTTTGATTTTTCCATTAATGAATACATACACATTGGACATTTATATGCCTTCTTTATGAAAGATTCCTTCATCATCATAAAATTATCCCTCTGTTCATACTCTTCTCTCAGGTCCACTTTGTCTAACATAAATGTATTCACTCCTTCTCATGATAGGTGTTTGCATGGCATAATTTTTCAACATTTTAAAAACTCCTTACGACTTTATATTTTATGCACATCTTTTATAAGTAGAACGTAGTTAATAAATGTATATATGGCTACTCTAGAGTAATATATTTAACTTGTTTACCTTCAGAAAACTAATATTGCAATTCACACGTAACCTAAGGAGCTGACAAAAGGAAGTTAAATGAATTGATGCAAGTCTCTTAAGTGGCTTGTGGAGTGATGGATACAACCCTAAATTTATGACCTCCACCTCTAACAGAACGCCATTACTGAGCCCACGTCTAGCCAAAACAAATAAAGTGCTCGATGATGACCAGCTCTATTATACAGACCAGCAACCCACTTTCCCAAACCTTTGGGGAACATTCTTTGTTTTAAGACAGCTCTGATTTCAAAACCGGACTATCACAGCTGTTACCTACTAACTCAACTTGCAGAATTTCTCTCAGAATTTTATTTTCCCCACCAAAAATCAGAGATGAGCAAACCCATGTCATCTAAGAATTAAAGAATAAATATTATGAATGATATGTAGGTGCCTAATAAGTATTCCATCCTTTCTTGCACTTGTGATTTAAAACATAAGAGCAAAGAAGTAAAAGAAATTGTATGATTATGCATTTTAAATGCTGCTTATTTATAACCTGTTTGGGGGAAGATTTTATAGAAATGAGGCTAAACTTCCTTCCCAAAAGGTGGAATTTAACTTGTGAATGCACTGTAATTATCTTTTTGCATAAATAATAAAAATTAACTATTGATAGAAGTAGGCATCTAATCTGGCTGGATTTATATTTAACTTTAAAATATTAAAGGTATTGAATTAGATGTCCCGTGTTCCACTGAAATAGTTTTGATTAATTTAAAATAGTATAGAAATCAATAACAAATCGATATTTTCTTTTAATCAAAAAACTTTGCAATATCACAAATAACTAATACCAGCTTTGCATTACTTGGTATTTTTGTGAGGAATTTTATATTTTGTCTTTAAATTTCATTAGAGCAAAGCATTCTCAAAGTAGTTAAACTCTAGCCAGTCACTTAGCTAATTGTTTATCAAATCCATCAATCTCCTGAACATCCATATTCTTCACCTGAATTAAAAGTAGAGGTTCTTTGAATCATTTTATGGATTTTCTGGCAATGACCTGACAGAGGATATCCCACTAATTGACTCTGCATAATATTACCTTGTGCCTGATGTTGTCTGCTTTTCATTCCAAATGGCTAATTTTCTCACCAGACAATTGAGAAGTTATCCAGCACTCAACCTTAGAACAATAGGCATCTATGAGTATCTTAGGTGAAAACCAAACGTTACTGGAAGATTCTTCTAAATTTACCTTTTATCATTAAGGACACCAGTCAGGAGTGACATTTTCCCTATACTGCTCCATGTATTTTTGACATTTTTGAAGGCTTGGACTGATAATTTTGAAAATTATTTTTCATCCTTTCCAAATCCCACAGAAAGCTGTAGCATAAAAACTTCAAATATATTTGGCAGAAACAGTTAGGAATATGTTTGGTACAAGGAGCTGGAAAACTACATTTCTGGAGGAATGGCTGTGGGATCTTAATTTTACTTTTATTTCTAAGTGCTCTTTAATGCCTCTTCTCATTATTTAAATGACCTGTGTATTGTATGTATCCTTTCTTTTGTCTTAAAAAAAATGTCCTCTTTAAACTCTGAAGGCGTGTGTGGGGAATTGTAGAAGTTTACACAATGAAGGCCTTTACCAGAACTTTCTCTCCATTTCCACACAGGAGACGCCCCAGTATTAGCAAAGCCACTGTTTGGCATGAATGCCAATGTTTTAGCTGAAATTCTTTTCTCTAATTGCAAACCATTGTGCAATACAAACGACAGAAATACTTGGAGATGGAAATGGATACAAATGACAGCAATGTTTGGAGATGGAAATGGCAGACTGGGACCAGGGAGGGCAGGTCCACAAGTAAGTTCCAGTCTCTAGATTCTTTATGATTCTACAGATTCAAAGGAAAATTCAGAAATAAGTTTTCTTTTGGATGAAAAATGCATATTCAGCAGAGCTCAACACATTTTGTGAAATAGAAAATAATATGGCATAACTAATTACATATTTGTAGAAAGTCTTATCATTTTTTTACATATAATGATTTTTATTTTTTCCATTATAGCTGGTTGAAAGCCTTCTAATTTTTAAAGAGCTTTTAATACAGAGCCTCCTCTCAGAGTAAATGCAGGGAAAAGTGAGATTGTGGGATAATTTGACATTGTCTTGATATTTACAGGGGCATTACATATTTTCTTACCTTTTTTTTTTCTGCTGTGATACCAAAGAAAGTTTTATAAAACAAATTAATTTCATGTAAATGGAAATAAGTTTTACTCTGGTTTATTCTTAACAAGTCTCTACCTGCAATTAGACCAATTTGGAAAGAAAAGCAAAGTTACGAGGGGCAGTTTTACTGCAGAATATTGTTTGCAGTGAATTTTTGCGGTGATATTTCCATTTTTCACTCATTAAACAACAAAAAAAGTGTTTTGCACTTAATGGTACCCCAGGGATCAGGGTTAAAACATGCATTCAACCTAAGCAGTCAGTCATTCAATACCATTTAGTCCATGTAAATAAATAGAGCTCCCTAGATAAAAAGGAGAGTCAAGTGTGATGTGGGCCAAAGAGAATGATTCTCTAGGGAGAAAGTGAGAAATTAATTTCCCTCAAATATAAAAGCAGAGGCAAAGCAAATGAGATCAATTAATATGGAAGCAAAATAAGTTACTTCAAAAGAAAAAAAACTAAATCTAAAGATTGAGGAGATAGCCCTTTACATGAAATATTAGAAACAATTCATCTCTAAAGAGTTAGAGATAAAACTGTAGAATGATAGATTTTTACCTTTATTTTAGAATAGATTTCCTTGCATTTGAAATTCTATTTTGGTTTATTTTTCATATTTTTAATATTTAGGCACTGACATTGATATAAATACACTACATTATAAGATGTAAAAGGGATAACATGGAAATAGACTCCACAGAATTCTTGGTCCACAGGTATTTGATTAAGATGAAGGTTTGGGTACATTCTTCCTTAGGGGAAATTATTGAATCATTATCTTAAAGACATAACTCATATCTTTTCCCTTGGCATTTTCTGTAATTAATTTTCATTTTGAAACAGAGCTGAACACTATGGGGGCTCCTGGGCACAAAAGTCTTAGGGTCCCCCATTTCCTGGTTTTACAGAATAAGCTTCTGCCTCCTTGACCTTCCCTGAGTTCCAAAGGGCAGGTTCAAACAGTTGTTAATCAGCAAAGGGAGGAGCAGTCAAGAAACAATTGTACAGCCTTGGGGCAGGTCCTGGTTGCCCCCCAAGAGATATATATAACAATATCTTTGAACTTTCCTGCAGAACTCAAAACCCCCGACAAATGAAAGATGTTAACAACCTGAAGAAGCATCTTCACTCCAGAAAGGAGGGGGACCAAAACCGGTCCTGGGCCACCAAACACCAGCTTTGAATAATGCAAACTTGCACCTACCCTGATCCTTATCTGCAGCCCTACTTTCCACTCCCAAACTATAAGGCCATCTCCTATCTTCTCCCAAAGGAGGACACAGTCTTTAAGACATTAGCCTGCTGTAGCCTTCTTTGCTGGCAAAGCAATAAAAGCTCTTTTTCTCCTTCACCCAAAACTCTGTCTCTACATTTTTATTTGATACTGGTAGACAGAGGGCTAATTTTGACAATAACAATTTCATCAGTTGAGGACTCATAAAGGCAATATTTTCTAACATTGTATACATGTATTCCTCGAAGTATTGACTTCATCGCCTGATTTCAAAAAAAAAAGACTAGACTATCACTTGATTACATAAAGACAGCACATGCGTATCTGGATCAAAAGAATCAAATCAATGTCATTTTTCCACAAGACTGCTAAAACTATTGTTAGGGTAATTGTTGAAAATATTATGATTTATTTTATATGCCAGAAGTAAGTTTCTACATCATTATAACATTTTCATTTTGGCAGCTATCAAAAATTTAGATGAAATGGATATATATTTTCCATGTAAGTATACATATTATGTGAACCTGACAAATTTTAAAGAAGATCTTTAAAAGAAACCCTGACATTAAATAGCATAGACTTAGAGCACAGAAGATGAAAGCATTCATATTTCAAGGAGTACATTCAAACTAGAGTTCGAGTTGGAATTTGGAGCTTCTAGACTTATTCTTTTCTCTTTTTATTGAATACTGGGAAATCATGCCAGCCAGCACTAAAATTTTAGGTAATATATCTGAAAATAAACTAGAATCTACCTTCTCAATATATGATTGAATATATATATAATATGAATGAACATAAAGCCAATGAATAAGTTTTAACTTTGCATGTTTGACATCATGGCAACTGGAGTCAATCAAGTTTGTTTTTGTAAATGAAGTTTTATTGAAGCACAGCATGCTTACTCATTGACATAATCTCAATTTTTTTTACTCTGTTAACTGCAGAGCTTAATAGTTATTCTGTGTAGCTACAGACTATATGGCCTGCAAAGACAAATTTACTATCTGTCTCTTCAGAGGAAGTTTGCAGACTGAATAGGTCTTGAATTGTTTTGTCTTGTTTTAAACCTAAGTAATTGACTTTATGTTTAGTATCACTATA
The DNA here is from genome assembly GCA_004024745.2 of Catagonus wagneri. Lineage (NCBI taxonomy): Eukaryota > Metazoa > Chordata > Mammalia > Artiodactyla > Tayassuidae > Catagonus > Catagonus wagneri. The sequence continues at coordinate 28,424,973 of PVHT020000886.1, read as the reverse complement.
ATAAATAAATACAGTAGCATAATAAAATAGGGACAAATATGGATTACAAATCATACACATTCAGAGATTTTTCAGATGAAGAAAATGCAAATATTTTTTGTGATTTCACGTATAAACGGTATTGCATTAATGATCAATATTTCATTGATTACATTAGGTTGACCACTTGAAAAGATTTACTAGAGTCCGCAGCATATGTGCACACAAGTCTTTAATGAAGTTAAGAGATGTATTAAGGGGAAGAAAGTCCAGGGAACCGTGGACCCACCAGGCTTCTGAGTTCCCTAGGATCTCTTCTTGATTAGCCAGGATGTGCTTGCTGGGAAGAATTTGCTAATTTAGAAAAGAAACTTAATGCTTCCTCTCAGATGAACAACCATAAGGTTATAGCTTCTTCCAAACACTTAAAGAAAATATATCAGAGAGTTTCATTATAAAATCATTTAAAGCTCCAGAGATCAGAAGCCATGGCTGCAATTTCACTCTATGGCACAAGAGAATTTAAATTCTAATAATAATAATAACAATAATAATAATAATTCAGGGCAATATAAACTCTTGGCCACTTAGAGAAAATCCTATAGCAGTTTAAGCAGTGATAGTAATACATAAAGTTGTAACCTAGAGGAATGAATTCATTTAAATCATCTAAAAATTTCATAATCTCTCTGAAAAACCTTAAAAGCACTTCTAGTTTTAGAAGTTAGTTTGATCACACAAAGAGTACTCCTTTTTACATGTGTGAGTGCAAGTGTGTGTGTGTGTGTGCATGTGCGTGTGTGTGTGTTTAGAGAAGCATTATTTTTTCAAATGTCCATCTCTGAGGGATTTCTATTAATTGCTTCCCTTTGGTGCTTTGATGTGGCTAGTCCTTCATGATGACTGAAATTTGAGTCTTTTCATGGAAACAAACATATCCACAATGGGTCTCTCAAAAACACATTACAGAAGCAATATAGTACTGTTTGGGGGGCACTGTATTAGATGTACACATTATTGGCTACCTGCTCTGACCAGTGTTTCCTCCTATGAATGTTTTAAAAGTCTAGCATATATCAATTTGGCTGTATCTGGGGAATCAAAAAACAAACTCAGGAATAATTATTTTTCTTCACTTTACTATTAGAACCCTTTTTGTTGGTATTATCTCACCGTCATAATCATGCCCCAGCCAACATGTGTGATCCCAAAAGGTTTGCTTTCCTTGAAACCTGAAGTGGAAATTTACGTCTGTTCTTTAAATCCAAGTTAAATCCCAAAAGTACCTCTGATGAAAATACAGGGATGAGGAGATTGGATTAAGATGGCGGAACAGAAGGACTGGAGCTCAACTTCTCTCCCAAAACCAGCAAAACTACAACCAAACACCGAGCAACCTTCAACCAAATGGACTGTAAACTTCCAAAAAAGATACTCTGCTCCAGAAGACAAAGAGGAGACCACATCAAGAGGTAGGAGGGGCGATTACGCAATAGAAGCAACCCCATAACTCCCGGGTGGGAAGCCCCACAGACTGGAAAGTAACTGCATCACAGAGACTCAGCTACAGGACTGAGAGCTCTGAGCCCCACGTCAAAACCCCACGCCTGGGATCGAGCACAGGGAGAAAGAGCCCCTGGAGCATCTTGCATTGAAGGCCAGCGGGGCTTGTGTGCAGGAGCTCCACAGGACTGGGGGAAACAGAGACCCCATCCTTGAAAGGCACACACAGACTTTCATGTGCACTGGGTCCCAGGGCAAAGCAGTCTCCAGAGGAATCCGGGTGGAACCTGACTGAAATTCTTGGAGGATCTCCTGGGAAAAGAGGGGTGACTGTGGCTTGTTGTGGGGGAAGGGCACTGGAGGCGAAGCTCTCGGGAACATTCAGCAGCCTGCATTTCTCTGGAGGGGGCCATTTCTGGGAAAACCTGGTCCCTCCCATCAGTGCTGAGAAGCCCTAGGCCAAACAATAATCCAGGTGGGATCACAGTCCCACCCATCACTAAACAGGCTGCCTAAAGACCCCTCAGGCACACAGCCAGCCTCTAATCTCATCCAGAGACAAAGCCCCACCCATCAAAGGGATAGGAATCAACTCCACCTACCAGTGGGCAGGCCTCAGTCCCTCCCATTGGGAAGCCTACAGCAAGCCCCGCCCATACCAACTTTAGTCACAGAGGAGGCAAACGCCAGAACTAAGAGAAGCTACAACTCTATTGTTGGCAAAAAGGTCACCACACCAAAAAACTATAAAAATGAAAAGACAGAAAACTATAACTCAGAAAAGGGAGAAAGAGAAAAGCCCAGAAAAACAGCTCAGTGATGAGGAGATTATCAGCCTCCCAGAAAGAGACTTTAGACTGTTGATGCTGAAGATGATGCAAGGCATTGGAAATAGATTGGAGGCAAAGATTGATCATTTACAGGAAACACTCAGCAGAGAAATACAAGCTGTAAAAATTAAACAAGAAGAGATGCAAAATACAATAACTGAAATAAAAAATTCCTTAGAAGCAGCCAACAGTAGAATACAGGACGCAGAAGAACGAATCAGTGAGGTGCAGGACAGATTAGTGGAAATCACTAATGTGGAAGAGAAAAGAGATGAAAGATTGAAAGGAAATGAGCTGAGTCTCAGAGAACTCTGGGATAATGTTAAACGCACCGATATCCGTATTATAGGGGTGCCAGAGGGAGAAGAGAGAGAGAAGGGGACAGAAAAAATATTTGAAGAGATAATAGCTGAAAACTTCCCCAATATGGGAAAGGAACCACTCAGCCAAATTCCGGAAGCGCAACGAGTACCATATAAAATAAACCCAAGGAGGAACACCCTGAGACACATATTAATCAAAATGACCAAAATTAAAGACAAAGAGAAAATATTGAAAGCAGCTAGGGAAAAGAAACAAATGACATACAAGGGAAGCCCGATAAGGTTATCAGGAGATTTTTCATCTGAAACTCTGCAGGCCAGAAGGAAGTGGCATGATATACTAAATGTGATGAAAGGGAAAAACTTCCAAAAAAGATTGCTTTACCCTGCAAGGCTCTCATTCAGATTTGAAGGAGAGATCAATATCTTTACAGATAAGCAAAAGCTAAGAGATTTCTGCAACACTAAAACCAGCTTTACAACAAATCTTAAAGGAACTTCTCTAGTCAGAAAAGAAAAGGCCACAACCAGAAACAAAAACACTACAAATGACAAGGCTCACCAGGAAAGGCATATATACAGTAAAGATACTAAATCATCCATGCACAACTATGCTACCAAAATCAGAAATTGTGAGAAGACAGCACAAATGCAGCTCTTGGAGATGCACGTGCAATTAAGAAACCAACAACTTAAAACAATCTCATTTGTATATAGACTCCTATATCAAAATTCAGGGTAAAAAAAAAAAGCAACAAAACCCCCCAAACAGTTAATACAATGGCAATAAGAACATATATATCAGTAATTACCTTAAATGTTAATGGACTGAATGCCCCAACCAAAAGACATAGACTAGCAGAATGGATACAAAAACAAGAAAACAACCAATGGAATACTGAAGAAATCAAAGAGGAAATTAAGAAATACCTAGAAGCAAATGACAACAAAGACACACACTCCAAAACCTCTGGGATTCAGCAAAAGCAGTGCTAAGAGGAAGGTATATAGCAATACAAGCCTACCTCAGGAAACAAGAAAATGCTCAAATAAACAACCTAACTTTACATCTAAAGCAGCTAGAGAGGGAAGAAGCCAGGTCATGGAAACAACCTAAATGCCCATTGACAGAGGAGTGGATAGGGAAGATATGGTACATACACACAATGGAATATTACTCAGCCATTAAAAGGAATGGAATAACAACATTTATAGCAACATGGATGAACCCAGAAATTATCATATGAAGTGGAACCAGTCAGACAATTAGACAGCAACACCCAATGCTACCGCTTACATGTGGAAACTAAAGAGACACAATGAACTTCTTTGAAGAACAGACAATGACTCACAGATTTTGGAAAACCTTGGTTTTTCAAATAAGAGAGTCTGGGGGGTGGGGGGATGCACTGTGGGTTTGGGACACAAAATCTATCGTATTGACTTATGATCTTTGTACACCTATAACTGAAATAAAATTCATTGTTATTAAGAAAAATAAAGAAATTACAGGGATGAAAGGTGCCCACTTTTATGAGAACTCTGTTTAATGAGCATATCCCCATTATTTACTTTCCAATAAGATGGGGAAAATACATTACTTTGCAAAAACACTTAATTTTTCTATCTTTATAGGCATGATTTTAACAGCTAATTCCCCAGAACAAATCAACTCTTCCTTAATACCAGCTATTTTTCCATTTGGTGGATGAGTCAAAATGATTACCTTGTTCCATTATCTTTGATTCAGGTAAAGTTTAATATGTATTAGAATATGACAAATCTTTAATAGCCTTCCTTTTGATATAAAAAAATTCTTTGCTCTATAACATAAAGTGAATATAATTTTTTAAAGTCTCTCTGCTCTCTTTTGAAATGACTGCCAAGTTCTTTAGGGAAACAAATTAATTTCCGATGTCATTTATAATTTAAAATTTATTTCATGTGATTATATTTTATATTGCCTCAGCAAAAGTTTTGACTTAGCAAATAGACATTACATGTTAAGGTAAGAATACAAGAATGATCATGAATATTTATACCTTGAGGAAAACTTCCTATTTTCATAGGGGAGAGTTTTTCTAAACGATCTTGTGAGCATCTTTTAAATATGGCTCATAGTTACAGGATCAAATCTATTATGTGAAAATATTTATAAAATTATTGTAATCCAAATATTAAGGTACATTATTATCCATGAATATCATTTTATTTTTTGTGTGAAGAATCATCTATGTAAATTTTTCAAGCAGTTTGTTTTTACTGAACTCTCTTATTGTCATTTCTATTATTAATTTTTCTCTGTAAGAATTGTTATTTTAACTGCATTATCTGTAGTCTGGTATTTAAAAATCAGGTTTAAGAGGCTACAGGATCTTGCTTACATTAAGAAGGCCATGAATTTAAGTTATTTTGTTCTTAAGACTCTGCACAGAGATTCCTTTCATGCTCTTCCATTATCAGCTTGAAAAATTTTACTCTCAGCAATATGTGCTAGAAGCTCTAGTTAAAATGTATGCATTTCTACCACTTAAATGTGTACTGAGTAGTTCATGCTTCTTAAAAAGTAAAATGTAATGAAACAATTATAAGACCCAAATATTCCTTTGTACCTCTCTATTCAACCGTTTTAGAGAATTTTAAAACTTGTAGGACACATCTTTTAGGGAGAAGAAAAATAGGGAACTCGATATTACAGGAGAAAAAAAGACAATACTAATTCAAATAAAGAAGAAATGAATATTTACTTCCTCATACACATTCTTCTACTTTATCAAACATCATTAATGTGATAATTTCGCATTAATGTTTCCCTGATATCTTTGGTTTTTTTAAAAAATGCTTTGGAATGATTTCATAATTAGCTCAAAATATAGTTTAGAAACAAATTATTTCATGTTATGACTGCCTTGGTATGTTTAATCTGATGATTTTTAGCTGATGACTATATGATTATATGATGTGTATCTGTGACTATTTTACTTGGCAGAAGTGTAGCATTATATATGTTATATATAAATTATTATGCAAATATAGTAATATATTAAATATTAATTATAAATATCAGATATATAAATCATTAATTATACATAATTTTGTATATCTAACATTGTAATATACTTAGGGATAATAAAGATCCTTAAAACCACTTGTGCACTGATTGGATGGATGATATTTAAGGTTTTGTTGTTGTTATTGCCTTCCAGTGAGCACACCTCCAATTGAAAATAACAACCACCACATTAATAACAATCCTGACTCAAACTGACTCAACATGAAAGGCACACCTTACTATATACATCTTGCAACACAGGACCTCCAAAGCCAGCCAAAATTTGAGGGCTGTTGACATCGTGGTTCAGAGATAATGACATCAACCACGCAGTTCTTGTATCTCTCCTGTCTGGTACCCTAAGTGAGTTATTTTTACCCTCAGCCTGGATTTTCTCAAGGGTCTTAAGATAGCTGATTCTGTTTATATGGAGTGTCCAGAATAGGCAATTCTAAAGAAACAAAGAGTAGATTAGTGGTTTCCAGGAGATCATGGAAGGGGGGAAAGGAAAGTGACAGTTAATGGGTACCGATTTTGAGGGAAGATGATGAGAATGTCCTGAAATTAGCGGTGATGTGTGCACAACCTTGTAAACACTAAAAACTACTGAATTTTACACTTTGAAATGGTGAGTTTTATGGTATATAAATTATATCTCAGTTTTTTAAATCTACATGCATTTGCTTATGTAGACCTTGTTAAAGATCTCTTGAAGTATATGATATTGCATAGTTTTTCATGCATGTATTCCCTGAAGTCAAAAAGTTTAATGTTAGTAAAGGAAATAAAAATTATAAACATAGAATGGCATCCTATCAACCAATCTATCAATCTACCTACCTAACCACCTACTTGTCATCTACCTTTCATCTATCATGGGTAAAATATGAGAAACCACAATCACGCTTTCAGCAACTTTGAGAATCCATGATCTCCTACTTTCATATTTATACTCCCCTTGATAACTGTACTTGTAAATGTGCTTTGGCTTTCTGTTTTGTTCATCTTTAGCCACTCTTTGTTCCTACACTTTAGAGTTATGCAATCTGACAAGATGTGATATCCTGTTGTCTTGTCAGCTGAAAAAGATTTGTGCAGATAAAAGTTCATGAGATTTGTCTTTAGAGATCCATTCCTGTAAGTTATATAAAATATAGATGTCAGGGAAAATGACATTTAGAAGTACACATATATCTATTTTGGCTAATAAGTCAAGTTTTACTCAGGTAATATATTCCAGTCACATGGAAGTCATAAAGGTAAGTGTGATCTCAGAAATGAATGCTATTACAATAAAATATTCTGCAATAAAACAATATACATCAAAAGTATAAAAGAATAAAAAAGCATTATTCACTTGCTGTCTAACTTATACAACTCTTCAGGTCAGCAAAATTTTTGAAGATTCATTCCTTTCTTAAGTCTTCTTTTTAACAAATACTGTTTAGAAGATATTCGACCAAAAAGATTTACTATTCCCTGCATGGTCATAGATTGAGCCAAACAGGGGAAGGGATATACTGAAAAATGAATAAATGGATCTACAGCAGTTTAAGAAGAACTTACAGATATGCTTTTTACTGTCAAGTTACTGTAGCACCTATACCCATAATTCCTTTCTCAGATAAGTAATCTTGTGTAATATTCTCTTTTACATTTCTTTCCCTTATGAAATCTGTAAATACAAAAGAGGAAAACAGAGTTGAAATACAAGGCCTGTTGTTCTCTGCATCATGAGGAACTTCCTGACAAAAAGATGGAAGGCCAATCATGAAATTTAATTTTTCTGTCTGTCGTAGGTGGACAACTGACTAAATAGACTATTTTTGGCTAGAAAGAGGGTCCTTATTAATTGAATATTCATAACAGGATTGTTCTTGGTAAGGATTGCTTGCAGAACATAAACCTAGAAGCTAAGGATTTACAGACATGGTTTTCTGGGAAATGTAAGTTGAAATAGAAATAAACAGGTTTCATAAACTACACGTTCCCTGATACCTGGGGTACTAACCCCCATGCCTCTCATAGAGACCTCTTTTATTCTGGGGCAGAGTTCATGTCTAAAGCAGGAAATAAGGACATGGAAAGCTGCCCTCAATGACCAGACCTCTCCTTACTTTGTCTGTTCACCTAACTGCCTGAATCCTTGAAGTTATTAATACATTTTGATGCCACCTGAGATCTCTTGAGTTGTATGAGTCTGAACTGACAGCCTAATCCTTAGTGCAAATTCAATATGAATACGTATAATTAGTGCTGAATGCAAACACTCCAGACTATTTAGTGAGGTCCATAAGGATAGGCTCAAGGTCAGACTTGTTCAAATATTGTCATTCTTTATAAAAATAAAAATAAAAACCTAATTGATTAATGAATGCAACATTCATAAAATATATTGAAAATGCAGCAAAGTATTACTGCCAACTCTGCAAATATTTGTTAAACAGTAACTAAGTTAGTTTGCTAGAAAAAAATGGTTACAAATATTTGGTAATTTTCTTCAGTTCTTGTTTTGATTATCATTCTAAGCTTATAAAAATGTAGAACATAGTAGCTCTCCAATGTGCAGTTTCCCTAAAGTCAAGCCTAATGTATGATAGATTTTTTTAAAATTGAGGTATAGTTGATTTACAATATTATATTAGTTTCAGGTGTACAACATAGTGGTTTAATAATTTTATAGATTATATTCCAATTAAAGTTATTATAAAATACATAACATATAAAATTACTGAATAATGATTCCCAAAGATACCTATTTCTTAATTCCTATAACCTGTGAATGTGTGCATATTATAATTTTACTGGTCTCCGCTTTACCCCATTGGTGAGGGAGAGATTCTAGCCTGAGGTTATAAAGCTCGCTGAACAAAAAGCACCTGGCACCGGTCAAATGAGACCAAGAGCAGTTTATTAGTCATCTATAGTCCCAGCCTGTAGGAGGAGGACACTGCTTCCCAGAGGAACGTAGAGGAGCTAGACTTAAGAACCCAGTGAACCAGCAGGAACTGTGGGAGACAGATTTTGTAGTAATAAGAGAATAGGGGAACTCCTGGTGCCTTTGGGAGAAAGTAATTGACTTATTTGAATAATTCCATAGGCTGGCAGATAACTGAGTATATATGTAATTTGTTTACTATTGTGTTCTAGCTTTTTAAATTTCCTTTTGATCTTCCAAGATATTCCAGCCATTACTGAAAATGAGACATTGTATCTCTAATTATTACTGAATTATCTATTTCTTTCACTAATTGTGACCCATTTGTCTTCACATATTTGGGGGCTCTGTTATTAGGTATATATATTTCATACATTACATAGTTATTATAATTTTTCTGATGCATTGAAAACATTTATATTTATTATAAAATATCCTGTCACCATAAACAATTTTTATTTTTTAGTGCATTTTATACAACCATCTCTATAAACAATTTTTAAATCTGTATTTTCTTTTTTCTTTCTTTTTTTTTTTTTTGGTTTTTAGGGCTTCACCCATGGCATATGAAGGTTCCCAGGCATCAAATCGGAGCTGTAACTGCTGACCTACACCATAGCCACAGCAATACCAGATCCTTAACCCACTGAGCAAGGCCAGGGATCAAACCTGCAACCTCATGGTTACTAGCTGGATTCATTCCCACTACACCACAATGGGAATTTCTGTATTTTCAAAGCCACTCCAATTATCTTTTGGCTAATGCTTGAGGTATATGGTAGTTATAGTAATGACTTTCCTCCCATCAAGGTCTTAATCCCTGGAACTTGTACATTTTACCACATAAGGAAAAGGTGTCCTTGCAGATGGGGTTAAGGGTCTTGACATGGAGAGGCTACCACAGATTATCTGGATGGGCTGTAAACACATTCACATGTATCCTTATAAGAGAAAGGCAGAGTAAATTTCCGTACAGAAGATAAGGTAATGTGAATATGGAACAGAAACACTTCAGAATATACTTGTCTTGAAGACTGTAGTAATGCAGTCATAAGCCAAGAAATATCTACATCCACTAGAAAATGGAAGAGAGTCAATGAGTGATTTTACCACTTGAGCCTCTGGAGGGAGTGAAGCCCTGGAGACATCTTGATTTCACCTATTAATAGTGATCTTAGACTTCTGGGCTCCAGAATTGTGAGACTAAGAATTTCTGCTGTTTTAAGTCAGAGTTTGTGATGGTTTGTTACAGTATATATAGGAAACTGATGCATGTGTTATGTGTTTTTCATTGTTTTACTTTCAACTTGTTTTTCTCTTTGAATTTAAAATGTTTCTGTTGTGAACATAATTTGGATTACGATTTTATCCATCCTTTCAATCACTGCTTTGGGATTTTTAATACATTTACATTTATTGTAATTACTAGTAAGGCAGGACTTATATCTCCCACATTGCTTTTTTTATGTCATTTTTGCTCCTGTATTCTTCAGTTAATGAAGTCTTTTATGTTAAGTAGGTATTTTGCAGTCTACCATTTTAATTTCATTTTTTTTACTATATATTTTGGGGATTATTTAAATTGGTTACTGCTATGGAGAGAATGTTTGTGTCACTCTCCTCCAATTCATATGTTGAAACCTAATGTGATGGTATTTGGAGATGGAGCCTTTGGGGGTGCATGCATCATGAACAGGGGGCACTCATCAATGGACTATAAAGAGCTCTTATAAAAAGAGGCCTCATATACCCTGTGTCCCTTAAACCCATGCAAGGATACAGCAAGACAGCCATCTATGAACCTAGAAGCAGGCTCTCGCCAGACACTGAATGTATGGGAACCTTGATTTTGGACTTCCTAGCCTCAGGACTATGAGAAATAAATTTCTGTTGTTAGTGAGCCACCCAGTCTGTATGGTATTTTTGTTATATAAGTTAAAGCAGATTAAACATTAATCTAAGGATTACAATTAGCATATAAACTTGAATCAGTCTAGTTCTTTGTAATACTAACCTAATTTAAATGGTATACCAAACCTTTGTTCCAATCATATTTTTGTTCTTGCCGGCTCTACTCTGCTACAACTGTCATACAAATTACATCTCTCTACATTAGCAACATGATTTCATAATTATTGCTTTAAGTAGTTAAATTTTAAATCAGAAAACTAGATTGACAAACAAAACCATGCTTATTCTCTCCATTATATTTACCTATGTAATCACTTTACTGGCACTCTGATCTTTATTTCTTCATTTGGATTCTAGTTACTGCAGCTGCTGCAGTCTTGTCAGCAGATCACTATTGCTTTTGGCAACACCTTGGAATAGAGCTTTCTGTTTCAGTGAACTTATCATTGAGTCAAATCAAAGAGTCACAAGACCCTGGAATGGAGATTTTCCAGCTTGCTTCTAGTCTGGACACAATATTCACTGTGATCTAGAGATTCGCTTTCAGTGGAGCTCCAAGAGAGATGAATATTCTGACTATGAGTCTGGTGATTTTCATGGCTACATGAAAAAGCTAAAGAGAGAGGGCATGGGGTGTTGCCATACAAGTTGGAACTCCGTAGACTATCTTATTGAGGTTTGGTAGTTTCTCTTGTATGAACACCTATCAGTTTATTCTGTGGATTTGTTTTATTTCCAGAGTCCTGAAATGATTGATTGCATCTGTTTTGACAGTATTTTTGTTGTTTATGTGGGAGAATAGTTCATCAGAGCCTCATTTGGGCATTCCAGAAGTAAATTTTGATGCACAGCTGTTCACACTTTTTATTCAAGACACTGTTAATGTCAACTCTTTTTGTGATTTTAGGAAACATTGATCTCTTACGTTACTAGAGGTTGTAAAATGATACTATTATAATTATTGCATTTCTTCATCAGTTCAGCTGGGACACAGAGATAGAGATAGAAACAGAATATATAGTTGACCTTAAACAATACGGGGGTCAGGGTCCCCACCGTCTGTATAGTTGAAAATCCGTATATAGCTTATAGTCAGTCCTCAGTATCTGTGGTTCTGCATCCATGTGTTACAGGCCTCAAGTCCACCCAAGGAGATTAAACCCAAAAGATCTGGCCACGTCTCACTGTGTGAACTGGAGTTTGGCACTTGCCATCAGCCTCTACATGGATTAAATTATGAGCCACTGCAGCTGCCAACCCACAACACCCCCTGAGCAAAATATCAGGAGTAAGGCACTCCGAGAACATCAGGGTGAATATTAGGTGAATATCAGGAGTGAGGCACTCTGTGCTCTGGGAAAACTGGAAGAACAGGCCTTCGGATAGTCAGCTGTTTTTAGGAGAAGATTTTATGTGCCCAATTCTTGCACCTCTTCGTATCTAAAAAAAAAAAAAAAGTACTAAAATCCTTCAGGGTGATGTCTGCTCCTTGAGACTGGTAGTGACCTTCAAGGAGACCAGCAACCAACTGTTGTAAAGTGTGTGTGTGCTGCATGCACCTCCCCCTCACCTCGATCATATCCTGATGTTCCCCCTTTTCCTCTGTGGGTGGTATTTCAGTCTGTAGTTAAGGATTAAGAATGTCAAGGTCATCTGAATGCAGTCACTTCCAAGGTGCAGGCTGTGAAAACTGGGGAGACTGGCCCTGATAGCAGAGGTACATATCAAAGGAATGAGTTCAGGGAGCCCAGGCCTCTTTGTTCCTGCTCCCTGCCCTTTGTTGCAAAAACTCCTATATATCCTAGCTCCTCCCTCACTGCCCAGGAGCAGTTTCTCAGGGCTGCCTGAGATGCTGTCTCCCAGGCTTAAGTCATCATTTTGCCCACCAAAACACTTAAATCTCAACTTTGGGGTTGTGTGTTTTCTTATGCTGACAATTGTAACACCCCTTTCTCACCTTGACCAGCCTGGGCTGCTCCCTGCCTGCTGGAGAAGGCGTGTCACCTGTTCCTCACCAGCCACCACATTACCTGTTCCCCATGCAAATAAGGTATCCTGCCCAAGACCAGTCAGAAGATCAAACTGGGCCTCCACTCAGGTCCCCCTGCGGGGTAAAGACTATCTCAGGTGAGTCGGGCCTTCTTTTTAACCTGCGTGCACCTGAATCCTCTCTCTCTCTGAAAATGTACTTTCACTTTCATAAATCTGTAAAACATCCACTGTTCCAATGCTTTGCTATGGCGAGACAGGGACCGAGGAAGCTGTCTGTATCCCATGGATTCGACCACGCGTGGACCATGTAACACTGTAGTATTTACTATTGAAAAAAATCCACATATAAGTGGACCTGCACAGTTCAAACCCTAGCTGTTCAAGTGTCAACTGTATATACACGTCTATTATTTTCTAGTTTCAAAAATAATGAACTATCTTCCTAGCTCTCAACAAATGTGACCAATGAGGGGTTTTGTTTTGTTTTTGTTTGCTTTTTGTGCTTTTGTTTTTTAGTCTATTATGGATTCTTAAATGAAATGTGTTTATTATGTTTTAACCAAATTCCTTATATCCTTAAATTGTTTCATCATTACCAGTGGAGGGAGGTGAATTAAGTTGGTTCCTGAGATATTTTTACATGATCATGGTGTCTTTGTTAGCTCCTTTTTTGGGGTGGTGTTTTCCTTGGCATATGCCATTTCTCCAAGGATCTCCATTTCCTTTTTTTATGAATATTACATTTAGAGCTGACAATTTGCATATTAAGATTACTTACTTCTATAAAAGTGAACTTTATTTCCAAGCATTTTAGAGATAGGAAATAAAAATATGTGAAATAAGTTTATGTGTGTGTGTATGTGCGTGTGTTCGCAAAGAAAAGCTGTAAAAGTTAAACAGCAAAAAAGACTTTGCTGAGAACTATTGGAATAAGGGAAAGAGACTAAAGGGAACTCCCCTGAAACAAAAGGCAGAAGTGTTTTTAATTGCGGGGGTGAAGTGGTGAAATAGAAGTGGAGGGCATTGCCAAGGTTGGCCAGTGTCACTGGGACATCTGTGTTTGCTCACTGGTGTTTATCAAGCCATTCCCTTGTCTCTCCAGAGTCCGAGAGACTGGGGCTCCTTCTTGATCACATTTTAAATAGATGGCTCCTTGGTCCTTGAGAAAGACATCTCTGGGTTGTAAAACTGGCATGAGGCTGGAAGATTTACATCTAAAAGGGGCAGAGAAACAATTTACAACTGAAACTTTTCTAAAGTAAATGGTCTAAGAAAAGGGAAGTCTGGGCATATAGTCAGAAAGAAACCCGTTTTCAGTACAGTCAAGGTGAGGGGGACCCTAAGGCTGCCTTGATCAGTACACATACACACACAAGTACACACATGCATGATAAATGTGTGTGATATCACATAAAAGACAAAGTATGTCATGAATACATCCTGGTATTTTCAGGGCAAATTCAGGACTATACCAATTTTACTTAATCTTGTTGATCTTATAACTGTTATTTCCTCTTCCCTTCAATAAAAATCCTGGTTTACAGTAATACCACCATAACTATACATTTACTTTTCTCAAACGCACATATAGCTCTCTGTCTCAGAAAAATAATTACGGAACTATAACTTAATGAAATTAATTCTGAAAATGTGTTAAGCTATATTTGCAATTCTTTTGTGTCCTTAATTCTTACCACACTAAGATACACATTTGAAAGTATGATATTTCAAAGTCACTTGAAAGATCGTTCTTTGTGGTGTCACAATGCAATATAAAGTTGGTTTTAATTTACTTTTCACTTTTGATATAACTTTGATTTACAATGTCGTGCCAATTTCTGTCATATAGCAAAGTGACCCCATCATTCATATTTATATACATACACACACACACACACACACTTTTTTTCTTATATTATCTTCCGTCTTGGTCTATCCCAAGAGACTGGGTATAGTTCCCTGCTTCACCGCAGGACCTCATTGCTTATCCACTTGAAATGCAAAGGTTTGCATCTACTAATCCTAGACTTCCAGTCCATCCCACTCCCTCCCCCTCCTCCTTGGCAACCACAAGTCTGTCTCTATTATTTCTTTTGTAAATATACATGGCTATATGTATATACACACACATACACACATTTTATATTCTTAGTTCCCTCCCTGCTAAAGACTGAATATTTGCGTCTCCTCAGAATTCATACATTAAACCCTAATCACCAATGTGACTGGACGTTAGGAAGCAGAGCTTTGGGCAGGTACTTAGTTTAGAGTCTTCGTGAGTGGGTTTTGTGCTTTTTGAAGACGCACAGAGACCCTTCTTCCCTCCACCACGAGATTCCAGGGATGAGACAGCTGTCAATGAGGACACCGGCTCTCAACAGATGCCAGATCTGAAGGCACCATGATCTTGGATTTCCCAGGCTCTAGAACTGTGAGAAATAAATGTGTATTGTTCATAAGCCACTCAGCCTAGAGTATTTTGTTATAGAAGACCTAATGAATTAAGACAAACCTTTTTTGTTTGTTTGTTTTCTAACTGTGTTGGCTGTGCATACTTTTTTCTACATAGATTTTAAAATAATAAAAAACCTTGGGGCTTACTTCACAGTAGTATATACAGATAGCCTTTATCCTTTTTGGTTTTTTACCAGTTGAATAGTATTTACATAGTATTATACCATGTGAATATAATACAGTATATTAAGGCAATCACCCTATTGATGAATATTTGGGCCTTTTTATGAGACTGTATTCCTTTTAAACTCTTAGAAAAGGAAGATGGGCCAAATAAGTTCTTTCTTTAAATTTTTTATATATATATACATATATACTTTGGTCTTTTAAGGACCACACCTGTGGCATACGGAAATTCTCAAGCTAGGGGTCAAATCAGAGCTGTAGTTACTGGCCTACACCACAGCCACAGCAATGTGGGATCCGAGCCACATCTGCGACCTAAACAACAGCTCACAGCAATGCCAGATCTTTGACCCACTGAGCAAGACCAGGGATCGAACCTATGTCCTCACGGATTTTAGTCAGTTTTTTACTGCTGAGCCACCACGGGATCTCTGCAAATAAGTTTTCTTACTTTCATTATCTAGAAGTATGATTCCTACTGTTTTCTTAAGTGTTAAAAATGTTAGTTTCTTCCCTTCCCAACTTGATCTAGCCTCTCTTTTCTTTTGACCCTGTTGTACCTGTTCTCTTTATTCTAACTTTTACTTCCAGTTTTCCTCCTCACTCAGGGATTTGTACTTTCAAAGTAGGTTTCAGTTGATTTATTTCAAAAGTTCTCAGAATTCCAAACACTTCCTACTGTGGTCCTGTTATACCTGGGAACACTCCCACCCCACTGTCCTGTTCTCAGATTGTCTTGTTGAGATTTCCACTGAGTAGCTTAGGGCATTTGGGACTTTTCCGGACCTTAGAATAGTCACTTTCCTTTTCTTTGAATATTATGTTTCTAATAATTGTAAAACTGAAAAGTCAAGTTCTACTATATACAGGTAATTTTTCTGTGACTGATAATAACTTCCTTGTTATAGCATTTAATATTCATAAAATATTTTATTTCACTTAATTTTTACAATCCTAATGGCCTCAAGAGTATATTTAAATAGTTTAAAATATCTACTATCAATGTCAAAAGAAGTCTTTATATGATAGAGACAGAATTGAACCCAGCTTCTAACTTGAAGCCGAAAGCATGCTTGACATCAAAATGGCTAAATCTCTGGTAGGTTGGGTGAAAAGTATGGTATCAATCTGATACAGTTTCCCCTATATATATTAGAGTCATAAGGGCTATATATATTAGAGTCATAGCCCATACATACCCTAAACAAGTAACATTCATTACCTCAGATTACATCTCCAAGAACTTCAAAAGAGTATGTAAGTAAGAGAAAGTCCTTGTCTCCACCGAGAAGAGATGATGGACTAAGCTTCTAGTCACTGCATCTGTAATCCCACATGTTAATTAAGTGGAAAAAAAAAACCCTGAAGGAAGCACACAGGAGTTCTCTGCTGTTCCACTTCACTTATTAAACATTGTCTTTTTAAATGAAAAAGCCAGTTGCCTTTAGGAAAGTTTGCCTTTCTGAATTTCAGAATACTCTCTCTTTCACTTTTACGATCTGATATAGAATATTAAGAATAAAAGTATATGAATATCACTTGCTCATTCATTGGGGCACAGCAATCCTGGAGGAAAAGCAATTACGCTGTTCCTTGGCAGGTTCTGAGTAAGATGTTTATCCAAATTTTCTCACCATTTGAAAAATCACACATTGTTATGAGACCCTTTAATTATTCTGATGTTTTATCTTTGAACCTCTGATCCTAGGTCCTTGAATTGGGAGCCAGAAGGCAGCATTTTCAATGTAAGAAAAGTGACTGCACAACAAATAAAGGCTTTATTGGTGTAATTTGGTGCAATTTTGGGTTACGTGTGCACCAACAAACTTGTTACACTGAAAGACCATGTGTTGGGTGACCCAGCACGACCCTTAAGACACATTCCTGTCACTAGCGGTTACAGCTGTAGCAGTCTTGGTCCAGTCACCACAGGGATATCACACAGTAAACAGTAAAAGCTTAAAATACAAATTAACTACAGTAAGAACATAATTATAAAATATAAGGAAACTGCATGGTTCCCTAAGACTAAGGGGAGTATTCCAGGAAGGATCAGCCTAGGGTTCTGACCTTGTTGAAGAAGATGTGGTCCATATGGAGCTGATTAGGGAGAAAAAAAACTGATGACTAATGCAGTAAAGTTACTTAAATAGCAAATGATAGGATGATCAAGCCATAAGGGGATGGCGAATCTTTAAAGCTGGGTCTTTGTGGCCCTTTTCTTATGTAATATGCAAATTGCTTAATGCATTATTCAAAGTTTTTCATATTCTAAATTATTTTCCATGATAGCCCAACCATTTTCCCCAATACAAAATGTTACATGGGGTAATTAAATAATGAATAATTAATGACTAACAATAAAGGAAATTAAATTCAGATAAGATATTAATAGATATATACACAAGGAATCAGACTTAGGACACTGACAGTTTATCTGAAGGAAAAGTATATATTAGTTAAGAGGCTCAGGAATCATACTTTCTAAGTGAAATACCTAGATTTCTTCTAATAGCTCTGTGTTTTGGGTAACCTAACTGGGATCTTTTTCCTCAGTTTATTAACTTAAAAATGAGGATACAAATAATATCCACCTTACAGGCTGGGATGTAACCAACTTAATTGACTATAACTATATACAATGAAGGCAGAAAATGATCACAACTACCAGTGTTATAAATTGACCAGCGGAAACTTTAGGAAATTATAGTGTGTTGATGAAAAGAGTAGAGCAGTCTGTGACAGAAAGCGATACGTAACTTTTACATTTGTCTTAATACCAGATATTAAAATTAAGCTGTCCTAACAAGATAAAGTAGTTTAATAATATTGAGTCACATTACTTTTTTTATGGATGACACTGAGAAGAATGTAAATCCCCAGATAGAATTATGAGTGGGGAGCGGGTCCTGAGGACAGGAGGCCAAACAATACAGTAAAGCCCTGAGCCCCTGACAGAGTGTGGGCCATTGCAATTCATGAGAATCAGATGACACTTTAACAGGCAATTTGGTTATTAAGTTAAACAAAAGACAGAGACAAACACCTCAAAACAAATTCAAATCATATCTGATATAATATCATCTACCACAATGAAATATCATGTCACATCTCTTAGGATGTTTACTATAAAAATAAAATATGAAACGAAATGAAATAAAAGTTTGGCAAGAATGAAGAGACACAAGAACCCTCATGTACTGGTAGGGGTGTAAAACGGTATAGCTGACAGCATGTTATTTCTTCGAAAAATGAAACAGAATCATCATAAGGTCCAGAAATTCTACTTCTAGGAAGATATACAAAAGAATTGGAAGCAGGAGCTGGAAAAGTACGTGCACACTAACATTCACTGTAACATAATTTATAATAGCCAAAAGGTGGGAATACGCCCAAGGTCCACAGAAAGACAGACGGATAAACCAAACACGTTGTCTTGGTTCTAATTCAGCTGAGTGCTGTTCATTCTGATCCTGCCTTTGTCACATCTGCCTGCTTCAAAAGGAATAGCTTCTAATCCAATGTCAAAATTTGACATCTACATTAAGAGCAAGAAATAATCTATGAAGCAAAGAAATAGAAAAGAGGGAAAGAAGAGGCATCAGTGACATTTTAATAATTCTATCTGGAAAATTTCCAAGTACGCGTAAGGAATAGGATTATGAACAGCCCAACTAGCTGTATATTAGTCTTTTAAATGAACAAGGTTTATTAGAATTCAATTATTTCTCATTACGGCTAATACTGTATTCCCCACTGGAAAGTTCCCAAGAGATTTGGAATTTACTAAAAATCAGTCATGAGGAAATTGTCAGAAGATCCATAATTGAAACATAGAACACTTTCAGGCTAAGTGCCCTCTGCCCCCTTAGACAGACCTGGGACCTCATGGAACTTTAGGCTGATCACAGGAGAGGTGGGTATGTTATCAGCACAACATGACATTACACAGAAGAGAAAAGGAGCTGCTAATGATTTTATGATGAATATTAAACATATCAAACGGATATGTTTGCATAGCTCTTCCGCCAAAGAAAATAATCCTATTTGTGGGCAGAAATGAACAGGAAAAAAATGTGGTGAAGGCTGTGAAGAGCCAGACACACTGGCCACCAAAACTGTGGACCTCAACAAGATGGTAACTTGGAAAAAGTCAGTCTCTCTGCTCCTGATAGAGAAATCGAGTCATAAAATTATCATGAAACATAGCACTAACCTCTCCTGCCCCAGCACCCACCGTATTTTTATTTTCTTTTATTGAAATATGGTTGACATAATATAATACTAGCTTCAAGTGTACAACAGAGTGATTTGATATTTATACAGAATATACTCCCTATAAAGCTATCATAGGAGTTCCCACTGTGGCTGCAAGGGATGGGTGCATGGAGTCTTGGGAGCACAGGGATGCAGGTTCACCCCCCAGCCCAGCACAGTGGGTTTAGGTTCTGGCATTGCCACAGCTGCAGAGTAGTTCGCATTTGTGGCTCAGATCTGATCCCTGGCCAGGGAGCTCCATACGCTGCAGGGTGGCCAAAAGAGAAGACAAACAACAAACAAACAAAAAGTTATTATAAAATATTGGCTACATTCCCTGTGCTGCATGTTGCATCTTTTAAACTTACTTATTTCACACCTAATAGGCTGTACCTCTTAGTCCCTTCACCCACCTTCCCCGCCTAGTGCTCTGGTAATCACTCACTGGTTCTCTGCATAGGTGAGTCTGTTTCTCTTTTGTTATATTTGTTTGTTTTATTTTTTAGATTCCACATATAAGTGAAAAAAAAAACATAGTATTTGTCTTCCTTTGTGATTTATTTCACCTAACATACTACCCTCCAGTCCAACTATGTTGTCACAATGACACAATTTCATTATTTTTTTTGACTGAGTAATATTTCATTGCATATATATATATATATATATATATATATATACAATATCCACAAAGACAATCTTTTTTTGAAAAGAGGGAAAAGGAATGGCTGAAAATACTATTTGAAGCCTGCTTCTTGAAGCGGCAATAGAGAGGGAGGTAGTCATTCTGCAAATTCAGGCTACTGTCCCTAGAAATAAGAAATATAGATCTTTGGAATAAGACCACCAGCAATAACTATAATGTCTGCCCTGGAGGCTCAAGTAAGCTGATGAAGGTAAATCCACAGAATGGATAACATTGGAAAGAAAAAATTGAACACACCCACACCATTTACAAAGAAAAGTATTTTAAAAGCTAGTTAACTAGTACATAAGAGAGCATACAGTGAATCATACTTAAATGACTATCATTTTCCTCTGAGAAATGCTGGCTCTTGCAAACGCTCTAGCTAAACCAAACCGAATCTGAAAATGCAACTGCCTCTTAGCTCTAGAGACTGGCACAGGAAACATCTTTGCCACACTGTTACGAATCAGAAATGATACCATGTATGCCCTTTTCAACTGGGTGCCCGCTTTGCAAACATTAAACCACTGCAATCAAATGCCACTCCTATAGGTTAACTGCTAAAACCAATTTAGATCGGCACTAATAGAAATACAATATACACCTCAGATATGAGCCACATATGTGAGATTTCCAGAAACATATTTAAAATTTTAAAATTGATTGTAGTGTTTTAAATCTATCTGAAATGCTATTTATTCAACATATGATCACTAAGTAACATTAATGTAATACTGCACATATATTCTTTTTTTGACAGTGCTAAGTCTTTGAAATTGAGTAACTATTTTATGCTTTAGCACATCTCAAATTGGGCTAGCTACTGTTCACAGTGCTTGTAAGTCACAGATGGTTACTGGCCACGGGAAGATGATTTAGATTGGATTTTTAATGCTAATATATGTGTGCCATTGTTCAGCCGTGGGAAGAAAAACAAGAAATATTTATGAAAAAATGGTTTTTCATCACTCGAGATAAATTCTGTACTGTTAATATGCCTGTCCAGACATTCATGATCTAACTCTCTTACGTCTTCCTACGCACGCTCCCCTTTTTCCTTATCTTTCAGCTGCACTGCTCCTCTTACAGGTTTTGGAATGCACTATGTTTCTCCCACCTCAGGGCCAGTCACGTTGCTTACTTTCTCATCTTCTTTTTTTGCTTCACACTCATCTCTAAATTTTTGATTTAATGTACACGTCCACAGGAAAGCTCTCTGAACCCAAGGTACTATTAAGGCTCTGATTATTTTGTATTTTAAAACCACCCAAATTTTCTTTATAAAATCCAGAAGCACTAGAAGTATTTTTTTAATTGATTACACCATACCACCTCAAATATCTGTGGTAAAATTCCATCATTTGCAGAATAAAAGCCAAGTATCTTACCTTGTTTCTAAGATGTTATGCTCTGTCTGCCTTTCCTACCTCAGACGCTTTGCCCTAACTTCCTTCATTTCAGCAATCTTCATTTCTTTCTATCATAGAAATACGACAGGCCTAGTTTGCTAGCTTTGTGTGACTGTTCTCCTTGCCCTAAACGTGCTTGTCCTAGAGCTGGTCACTCTCATCACACTTCAGATGCTCAGGTGCCACACGTGGACACAAGGCGGGGAAAGCATCTCTCCCCTTCTTGGTCTCATTGGACAGCACCGCTCTGGACCAGGGTCCTCAGACTTGCCCGGTAAAGCTGATGCAGATGGTAACACTTTGCAGTATGTGAGCACGTGGTCCCTGTCATAACTTTTCAGCTCTTCAGTTGTAGCATTAAAGCAGCTATAGACAGAGGAAACAGTGTGCAAAGCTGTGTTTCTGGAAAACACTACGTAGGGAAAAGGAGACAGGTTAGATCTGGCCTACAGGCTCTACAGTTTGTGCATCTCTGTTTTACACGTTTCTGTGGCTAGCTCCTTAATGTGAGACCCTTTCTAGTCAAAATTTACCTTGCTGTGGAAGCCTTTAAAGGGCACGCGATCAACATTAGCCTTCTAACCCTCGACTTCCCCCAGTTACTCTTTTCACCTCGTTCCGTTGGATGTTCTTCATAACATCTGCCACCACCTTGGTTTAACTTATTGTAAAAAAATGTATGATTTGTCTCCTTTGCTAGTCAATAGCTCCATCAGAAAGGGAGTACAGTCTGTCTTTTTTATCATTTTGTCCCCAGAACTTAGACTACAACGTGGCATGCTGCAGATAATCAATTTTTGAAGAATGAACACTAAATAAAACTATATTTAATTTTTATATTCTCATCCAAATTTATATCTAGATTGTTTCTTAATGGCTTTTTTCCTCCATAAGAGTCTAAGTATAACAAATACAGATTAAAATTTTGCATCTACCACCAAGGCCCAGATTTTAACAAAGGGCTTGGTACAAATGCCATATGTCCTCAAGTATAAAACAGTGAAATATGATTTATCACCAGCTAGTTACACCTCATAAAACTAGAACATTAACATGTTGAATGTATACATAATTGTAAGATGCACTGTCTTTCAGCAACATTATATGTGAAAAATGTGAGTCTTAAGCTAGAATGAAAATGGAAAGCATGTACTTGCTACGTATTTAGTAGGTTAAGTTCTTCAAGATATTTGACCACTTTCTGTCTTCTAGCATTCTTAATGGAGCCTGTTGCTCTGTCTCATGAACAGCATCACATGGCATATGTAAACTGGGTTTCATTTCAAATAGTTGACCTGAATGAGTACGCAGGGAAACTTCTGGTTTCATTTAAAATTCCCTGCTGTTTATATTCAGAAGCATAACAGAGGGCATACGATGAGATGGCGCCAGCCTTTGTAGAAACCCCATTCTTCTAACATACTCTTCCTCTCTTAGACTGGCAATTACAATGACTTTTAGGAAACACTAAAAGTCATTCTTTTATTTAGAATATCAGAGATCAGATGAAATGAGTAGGAGAAGAAAGAGACATCAATCTCTTCTATTTCTCCCTGATCAAGAAAATATCCTGCCATCAGTTGAGAGATCAGATCTCAGATCATTCTTCTGTTTGTAAGCAGATGTTGAAGTTCCACTGCCTGATGTAACACAAGCTTACACCAGATAATCCTTCCTACTCTGGCAGCTGATTATGTTTCACGGGTTTTCTCCTTCTGATCTGTAAACAGGGTGTCACTCAGGATCCTCTTCTCAGCCTCTGCTCTGGTCATACAAGCAGTTTTTTAAATTCCTCCAAAGCATTCGTACTGCTCTTTTCTGGCCTTGCTGTCTGGTTTATTCTAACTTAGTGTGGGCTCAGTCTGACGATCACATTCTCTGGAAGTCTCCCCTGCCTTCTTCTGCTCACTCTCCTCTTTCACTCTTGTCTGTAGGTTTATTAACTTACGTTGGGGACTACGAATTTCCCTTTACTATTCTACGTGCTTCTGACTGGTCTAAGAATAACATTGGCATAAGACGGGTTAACAGGAGAAAATCAAATGTAATTTTCTATGTAAAGCAATCCCACACACATGGGGGTTTTAAAGATAGAAGGTAAATTGAGGTATACGTGACTTTTTTTTTCCTTTTAAGCGTTGCACCCAAGGCATGAGAAAGTTCCCAGGCTAGGGGTCTAACCAGAGCTGCAGCTGCTGGCCGACACCCCAGCCACAGCAACACCAGATCCGAGCCATGTATGCAAACTACATCACAGCCACAGCAACACTGGATCTGAGCCGTGTCTGAGACCTATACCACAGCTCACGGCAACACCAGATCCTTAATCCACTGAATGAGGCCAAAGCTTGAACCCACCTCCTCATGGATACTAGTCAGATTTGTTTCCAGTGAGCCATGGTGGGAGCTCCCTGTATGATATCTTCAGTTTAGGAATGAGGGAGGGACCTCGAACTTCCAAGGACAGGAAGGTCATTCACAGGATGATACGAAAAGCATTTGTTTGGTAGTTCAATGTTTGCCCTGCTGTACAGATGGGACCACTTGGATACAATGTATTTCTGTTAGTACCTCCTTTTCTGGGAAATAGCTCCAGTTCAAATTCTTATTGGTATGTATTGGAGGGGCGGTCATTTTTCTTTAGCCTGCAGGGTCTCCATTGCTTATCGCTCAAAATAACCCACATGCCAAGACAGCACATTGTGGGGAGTTCTGTTCTGAACCCCTACATTTACAGTTAGATTTCTACGGGGAGAAACATATATAAAAACCATGTCCTTTGGCTACAACTCCTGGCTAAAAAATTTGCACATGTAAGAGTTGTGAGTTAAGTTTCATCTGGAACCAAATGAGAAGTATAGTCTGGAGACAGTCTATAGCTCTGTGAGACAGCTCCAAAGAGGCTGCTGGGCCATCCATATATGTGTGACTTCAGTGAAGGGAAACGCTTGCAATAAGTGCACATTTTGGCACAAGGTTGCTTCTACTCATGAGAAGCAGATATCTTCATTGATGATTTTGGTGTATTGTATAGATATGAGAAGATGCAAGAAATTGGCTTCATAAAATCTCCTGAAAATATCATCTAAGTCCTGCTCTGCTGGCTTTTCCCAGAGCACAGAATGTCTTGTTCCTGATCTCTGTCCTGAACTTCTTTCACTGTGTGTTGGAGGTCAGTGACTGCAGTGCCTAGTGACTTAATTCTTTTAGAACCAGATGGTGAGTAAGAATTTTTGGCTGGCAAAACCAAAATTACATAGAAGTTAAATGCATACTTATTAAAAAGTAATTTCTTAGGAGTTCCCATTGTGGCTCAGTGGAAACGAAGCTGAGTAATATCCATGAGGATGTGTGGTAGATCCCTGGCCTCACTCACTGGGTTAAGGATCCAGTGTTGCAGAGAGTTGTGGTGTGGGCCACAGAGGTGTCTAGGATCTGGTGTTGTTGTGGCTGTGGTGTAGGCTGGCAGCTGTAGCTCTGATTCGACCCCTAGTCCAGGAACGTGCAGACCCCAAAATAAAAAAAGTAAAAAAGTAATATTTTAAAACCAATATATAAACTACATACAGTAAATTTCACCCTTTTTTTTTTTAAAGTGTACCGTTCTGCAAGTTGGGAGAAATGTATATAATCCTCAAGTTATACCTATAATCAAGATTTACATTCAAAGGGACAGAGAAGGCATTTACAACTGAAAGTTTTCGGAAGTAAATGCCCCAGGAAAAGGGAGGTCAGGGCCTGCAGTCGGAGAGACAGCTGCCTGAGCTTTAAGGAGAGCGAGCAGAGGGTGAGGGCCTTGCCCACTCTTCTGCAGGCCCTTCCCTCCAGGCCCCTGGGAGATGACGCAGCTCTTTTCTGCCTGGGTAGGTCTGCAGCTACAAAAATGTCATACGATGAAATCACATAGTCTAGACTCTTTTGAGTCTGGCTTATGAAGCTCTGTATACTGCATTTTAAATTAGTCTGTGCTCTTGAGCCTACCAGCAGTTCATTCCTTGCTCTTCTCAGGGAGCAGTGGACTGCTGGGGGTCCCTGCAGTGTGCTCTGCTCCTCCCCATAGGAGGGACATTTGGGTTGCTTCCCGCTGTGAACACTTATAAATGCAGCCGCTTTTAGTAGTCATGTGCATGTTTTCATAAGAACACAGATCTTCATTTTAATTGGGTAAGTACCTAGTACCAGGATTGCTGGATCATATGTTTAGTTTATGTTTAACTTTATAAGAGATAATCAAATGGTTTTCCAAAATGTTTTTGTATTCCACTAAATCTCTCAGTTGCTAGAGCAATGCATTGTCAGCTTTCAGTTTATTTATTTAATTAATTTACTTCAGTCACTTTCAATAACTGTGCAGCGATAAGCTGGGGTATAAATTTGCAATTCTCTAATGACTAATGATATGTTCATTAGGTTGTCTAATAACCACCTGTATGTCTTCTTTTGTGAATTAAAAATATTTAGTCAATTTATTTTTATCCCTAGGTGATTGCTGAGATCTCTTTATATAATCTTGAAGAACTTCTTTAGTGGCTATGTGAACAATTTGTAAGCACATCATAAGGTATGTGGAAAAAAGCTTGAAAGTGACCACAAAATCCCATTGTGTTCGCAACAAACAGGGTTTCTTATTCTTACAATATCCCATACTCATCATACGTGCAGCTGAACTCTTCTCACTAGGGCTTGGTATCACCTGCCATAATTAAACAAGTGCTCACTTACTTGGTGGTGTCTGTCTGTGTTTAGATTCGTGTTAGTTGGTTGCCTTGCAGTTATCGGATGGGTTAGAATGACTCTGTGTATTTTCAAATTGCTCAAGGATTTTGTTATTGTTACCAGGATAAATGTGAGAGTGAGGCTTTGTTCAAATTTGAACGCTATTAGCAGAATCTGGAGTCTCAAGATCATAGATTTTTAAGTCACACACTTCAAGATGAGATCATTATATTACTATTTTTTGGGGACAAGCTATTAAATTTTCTGTCTCTAAATGTCTTTAATCAGCAGAATAAATATAACAAGAACTGTGTTCAAGTGTTAAATTTGTATGGCTCTTGATGTGAAGATGGAACCAGGCACAAGGGATCAAACTTTCAGTTTGGATTTGCCACTCTTTTTGTCCCCACTAAGTTCTCTAAGAGCTCCTTCCCTTATCTGCAAAATGAGAACATTAAACTAAATTATATCCATACTTCGTCCCTACCATGATCTGAAGCTATTATAAATCGTAGTTTCATCTTAGAACACTCATTTTTTTATTCATTAATTCTTACTTATCTCTCTCCTGCAGATGCTGTTTGTATGTACAAGGGTATGATTGTATGAACTATTGCTGATGTTTGAATATTAATATTTGCAGCATTTAATAGCACAGTTATACAGTTTGTGAACTAGGTTTCTTCTTTTAATGGTGTGGCATGATTTTTTATTCTGACGAATACTATGCTCTTTACCAAGACTTAAAATGAGAGCGGAAAGTCTGAACAATTTTTCAAAGATAACAAGTACAGATTTATTAATACAATGTTTGGCCACATCCACAGCATGTGGAAGATCGTATGCCAGGGACCAAGCCTACGCCACATGAGAATCCTGAGCTGCTAAAGTGACAATACTGAATCCTTACCCCACTGCGCCATAAGGGAACTCCAAAACAATTATATATTTTAACAAATTTATATTTACTGGGGCACTAGTAAACTTATTAAATGCAAAACATTTTTCTTAAAATAAGTTGTTAATTCATCTCAGCAATAGTTAGTCAAGTAATTTACATAATTTGCCACGTGTTCTTTCTAACACATATGCACGTATGTGCTAATGTCCAGTGAGATGGTTTCCCACTCAGCAAGAAGGCAAGGCTTCTGCAACCCTTGTTATTTTACAAAGGATGAATGGAGATTAACTTTCAAGGAAGTATTTACACTAAGAAGGGTAATTTTTAAGATATTATCTTTCTTAGTAGATAATAATGTAAAAAGGAAATTAAGAAGGCATTATGGAGTTTCTGACACACAAAAAGCAACTCAAAATGAAAACAATACAAATTTTTAACTCATAACATTTCTTCTATCATGACCCACTTCAAAATTCAATCTATCATTGTCATAATCAGGTATCTCATTATAAAGCCTTATTCCATTGTTTTAATCACCAAGAACTTATTTAAAGAAGCACTAAAAATACTTAAAAGTAGAATAGGTGGTGTGAGGGCATTCCATAAGCAGTGCATTTCTTTCTGGGTTATATTTCACAATAATTTAGAACCTGAAGATACTTATAAAATTAAAATACTGCTGATTCCAGCAGGTTTGAGAACTGAAGGCTTAATATATTTGTTGAAAGCAGTACATCATTTGACACTGCAGAAAACCCCATGGATAGTCCCCAGTTCCTCTCTCCAATGAAGCAGGAGGCATAATCTCAACATGAAAAAGGATAAAGACAGTTACTACTGATCAGCCCAGTCTTATAATACAGGAAAATTCACTTTCTCCAAGATTAAACACCCAGTGGTGTGGCCCAGTGATTATATTTCAGCAAGAATATATTTCTTTTTGGGAACATGTAAGGTTGCTGACTAGAGATACTTAAATGATCTGCAATTTCAAGATTCAGCAGTGACCAGAGTTTGCTACATCAAAGAAATGGAGAAGTAAAAAATTTAAAGTTTTAAAACCAATATTATTCACTGATCAGTAATTGGAATTTCTTATGAAGTAATAAATTACTTAGGCTATGCTTAGCATATGATAATTTGAGTCAATTTTCCAGTCATTCCTTAATAACAAAATCTTAATTGTTTATTTCCTGGTTTCATGAGATCATCTGAATTATTGATCCATTCCTTCAATGTTAAACTGCCACGTGCTTGAGATGTTTAAAGGATATGGAAAAATATGAGATAAGTGCCAAAAAATGTTAATTCAAAATATAAATTCTCTTTTGATATTCACATTAGCCATCTAATTACAATTTTGAATGCAGGGCTGAAAAAGAAGAGGAAAAGATGCTTGCTACTTACTGCCTTAAGCAAAGTCCTGTCTTACATGTTACATGTCTTCACATAAACTGACCATGGCAATATTAAATCTTCAAGTAAATAATTCCAGATCATATAACAGAAAATTTGGAGCATGGGTTCTAGATAATTATGGTAGATTACTAGTCCAGTCTCACTCCTAACTGAGTTATAAACCCATGCATAAGTGCTCTATTTATATTAACTCTAAAAGAAAAAAACAGTGGGATATCTTTCCCATTCAAAAAACATACAAATGAAGGCCATTTCCTCCAGGCTCTTTTTATCTAATGGGAAAGAGAACAAAGACATGGCCACCAATCCGGTTAGTTTAGCCACTGGAAAACTGCATTCGCACCTCCTCTTCAGAATCCCCACAGGATCTGTGATGAACTTGGTTTAGATGCCCAAAAGCTTAAATGAAATTGAGTTAGCATTGTGACGTCTTCATTTCTCAAATTAATGGACCACCAATTTAGCAATCAGGAGAAGGCCTGAGGGAAAGAGAGCCCAGAAGAAACAAATTGCCCTTTGTTGACAAGGAATGGAAATTCGGAAACAAGAAGACAATTCTGGTTTGGGGAGAAGTGCAGAGTAATGGTGTCTGAGAAGTTAGCAGTAAGGTGACTTTCCTACATAGGAGGAAAGCACCGTGGAGGAAACAGACTCCCTGACAGGGACATATCGTCCTGGACCATGTCTAATACCTAACTTGATAGGAATTGTTGACTCTGCTTTTCCCAGAGTTCTTCAATAAGCTCTATACCACTTGCCTAATCCCCACTAATCTAAACCCCCTTAGAAACAAAAACATTATACTCAGTCATACCTCCAGGAAACTCAAACATGTAATATGCTGCCAACTAAAAACAGGCACTTGCCCTCTGCCTCTATGGGGACTGCGCCACTAGCCCCTACAATTACTGACCTTCAACACACCCAGAAAGGAACTCAGGCTAGAGATCAGCAGTGAGGCACTCTGTGCTCTGGGAAAAAACTGGCAGGAGAGGGCTTCAGATAGTTAGACTTTCAAGAGATTTTATGAGCTCAAATTCTGGCACTGCCTCATATCTAGAAAAGCAGTGGAAGCGTTAACAGGGACATCTGCTTCTTGTGAGTAGCAGCAAGCCTCTGCCAAAGTGTGTGCTTGACTGCATGTACCTCCTCTTCACTAAAATCGTATATAACACTGGCCTTCCCCCTACTTCTTTGGAGTGAGTACTTCAAAGCTATCTGAGACTCTGTCTCCCGGGCTATAGTCCACATTTCACCACAAATAAAACTTAATTCATGCCTTTTTTTTTTTTCCAGTTGACAATGTGATGATAACAATTTCCTAGTCTAACTATCCCTTTTATGCTGTGCTAGACTTTGAAGTTTTCATCTTGAGCAGTATCAGAATCATTTTCCTTTGGAAAGTCTCGATCTTGCCTTCAGAATTTCTGCTTTCTACTTTGTATAGTAAGGAAACCTAGCTCAGTTATGATAAGACTCTGTCATACCTGTAAATAATTTACAAATAATTTGCATCTCTTTCAGATTATCAATGTTTCATAGTCTAGGAAGACATCTGAAACAGAAGCAAAGTGATCAGTTTTAAGTGTATAAACCTTAGTGATATTTTTTAAATGAATAGATTAAATGTAAACTTCTGGCAGGAGTTTCAGGCAGAACTCAGGGTTCTTTCCATTCCGTTTGTCCAACAACAACAGCCTCACATGTTTTAGTGAATTGTGCTCTTTAGATTACAGTTCTCTCAAATGGTGACTTTATACCCAGAAACAATCATCCTGCACCTTCAGCTATTTAACTTAAGCCAAACACTTAGGTGAAACATTTATTATTTCAAAGGGTAATGTAAGGTAGTGGTCAGTTTTTCACTATTTCAGACACTCAGGCTAAATGAACTTATGCAGTTATCCTTCTTTAGTCAGATCATCCAACCACCTGTGTGTGCTGATAGACCCATCAACCAGCATGCACAACACACAGACGGAGCTCCACGGGTAGGATAAACAAAACTTTATAGTTCAATCTGGCATGAAGAATACTAACGCTATTGAAATTTATCACCTTTGAAATATAAATTGATACAAATTTTATTGGGTCTGTATTTTCAAAATAAAATTACATTTTTAACATAAAAATATGTTGCTATGTATAATTAAAGTGAGAAAAAATTTTGTATCGATCACTGGAACACTAAAAATAACATCATAACTTGTGTATTTTAATTAATTTCTAGGTGATATATGTCTTTAAAAACATTCCAATAGTACTTTTCTAAAAATTAATTTTTCTATAGTTTATCATCATTTTATTTTTTATTTACCTGCAACATTTGAGTTGCAATCTCTGGCTTATATACATATATTAAAAATGGCCATTTCCGCAATTTCTTTTCACTAAGTATAATATTCTTATTTAAAAAATTAAACATTAAATACTCTTTTACTACTTCTAATGTATCTTGTAAGCTTAGATCAAAGTCTGCTGAATGGAGACCATTCTTAACTATAACTACATATATCTATATATCTATAGAAATATAGTTTATAGTATAATTTTATATATATATATATATAGTTTTTTTTAATGTGTAAATGTTTGAGCCCAAATATCTGTCCTCCTACCTAAAGTTTTTGTGGATTTTTTTGTACGTTTGCATTGTTTCTCCATGCCCCTCATTAGTGCTTACAGAATGCCGCATCTATTTCATTTCATCTATCTACCTGCCATATATCAAATCCTGTGATCATTGTCTCTTTCTCTGTTCTTTCCAAATTTGTTGGTCTAAGTCCTTTTATTTTTTTAAATAATCCCTTTACTATAACTTTAATGAGGTTTTCTGAGGAACAAAACTCTCAGTGCCAGCAATACACAGAGAGGTTGAAATCAGTATCAATATGCTTACAAATTTCACTTTTTTAAATAAAAGTTATACATTCTAGTTGCTATAGTTGGCTCTGTGATATTATCTCAAGGAAACAAAAAATATAAATACATTCAGTTTCTTTCTTCCCTAAAAAATACCGCTAGATCATGCTCTTATCCAACTAGCACAGGTATGATTAAAAAAAAAGCAGTATTTAAAAATGATAAATGTGAGACTTTTCTATAATGCAATTCTTAAGTGTATTATTTTTAAGACACTTGCTAAACCTGTCCGGTTGGAAATTTTCTGTATCTCCAACCCCATGCTAACCACTAGCCGTATGGAACACTTGAATGGTACCTAATATGTCTGAGGAAATAAATGTTAATGGAATTTAATTTATTAATTTAGGTTTAAATGTACATAGACACATACATCATGGCTACCATTTGGGCCAGTGCAGTTCTATTTGAAGAATCAAGTCGTATTTACTTCTTATAATACATTTAAAATATTTATGTATGTTTACAGAACTTTAGCCTAAGTATTTCTTTTTTCTTTCTTTTTTTTTTTTTTTTGCTTTCTCTCTTTTTAGGGCATATGGAGGATTCCAGGCTAGGGGTTGAATCGGAGCTGTAGCCACCAGCCTATGCCAGGGCCACAGCAACATGGGATCCAAGCTGCGTCTGCAACCTATACCACAGCTCATGGCAACGCCAGATCCTTAACCCACTTTGCAAGGCCAGGGATCGAACCTGCATCCTTATGGATGCCAGTCAGGTTTGTTAACCGCTGAGCCATGATGGGAACTCCTATTTTTTCTTAATTGCAACTTAGACATAATTTTTAATTTGATAAAAATTGAAATCACATTTAAAATTACATGAGAAAATAAAATAGTGCCAACTTTATAAAGTCCTTCATTTTTTATTATTCTAAGTTGTTTTAAGCTAATTCAAGCATTTTCTTAAGGAAATGAAGATAAGTCTAGTGGCAATATAACTGGCACAATATTTTCAGCATTGAAAACAAAACAACACAAAGTAGAGATTTTTATCTCTTATAAATAAGCCTCACAAGAATAAATGTCTATCCATAAAGGCCTGGCTTTGAGATTTGTTGTGGATTTTGTGATATAAGCCCATAAAAATGTAAAAATTGTCCTTTTCTTTCCTTGAAACCATTGGAAATCATGAACTACTGGCAAACGTTATTGCTCTCATTACAGTGAAAATAATAGTACATCTTGAATTATTTTAATGTAATGACTGTCTTTGTTTTAACACATTTTATTTTCTCAAGATTGTCCTTTTAGCATTCAGCTTTAATAATCCAGCTTTTCTTTTACCAGGTTTCAGGGTTTTAAAGGTCCTGTTTCCATCTCAGTGTAAAATCAACCAACCAACCAACAAACCAATAAAAAATGAAAATTGTGTTTTAAAGTAAGGTTTTAAATGCCTCGGATGTATATTCTCCTGTCCCATGGCAATTTGTTTAATTAGTCACCAATTAAATAGTCAGTGTCAGACATATCTTGAATAGCCATGAAATGATCTACATCCTGTCAAATATATCCTCCAAGATAGTAAAATAAATCTCCTTCTTCATTTTGACTTGATGGCTAACTCAGTGGTCACACAATTAAATTTATGTGTTGAAGGAGAATCTGATCTTATTATCCAGCTCTTTTTCATTTCAATCATGGTTAAAAATACAACCAGTGGCATTATGCAAAGGCAATTACAGGCAAACTTCAAGCTTCAGTAATATGCCTCAATCTTCCAAATTTTAGTTTAGGTAAAGTTATGTAAGTATAATTATTATAATTGGCCTAATTTTTTTTTTCTTAGGGCCGCACCCACGGCATATGGAGGTTCCCAAGGCTAGGGATTGAATCAGAGCTGCTGGCCTACACCACTGCCACAGCAATGCCAGATCTCAGCTGCATCTGCGACCTACACCACAGCTCAGGTCAACGCCAGATCCTTAACCCACTGAGCAAGGCCAGGGGTCGAACCTGCGTCCTCATGGATGCTAGTCAGATAAATTTCCCCTGAGCCATGATGGGAATTCCTGGCCTAGTATTCTTAATAATGAGATTTAATTCCATTGAAATTTTCCTTTCAATTGCTTCCCAAATTAAGAATGGATACAAACATGTTGATAATTATGCAAAGAGATACTTGAATCTAAAAAGCTTACATCATTCATAGTCTAAAATTCAGCATAAGTGTTAGTCATTATAAAGTCAACATCACTACATGCTAATACGGAGATAAATTTTAAAATGCCTTGAAGATAATCACACGTTTAGGACTGCAGAATTGTTCAGTGGTATAATACACACTCTCTCATTTGTAAATGAGCGTTCAGTTTCTGGTCTAAATCTAGATTACCATTCATGGGGGAGGTATCATTTTTTAAAATAACTGCAATTTTGGAGTTCCCGTCGTGGCTCAGTGGTTAACGAATCCGACTAGGAACCATGAGGTTGCGGGTTCGATCCCTGGCCTTGCTCAGTGGGTCAAGGATCTGGCGTTGCTGTGAGCTGTGGTGTAGGTTGCAGACGCGGCTCGGATCCCGCGTTGCTGTGGCTGTGGCGAAGGCTGGCAGCTACAGCTCCTGTTAGACCCCTAGCCTGGGAACCTCCATATGTCATAGGTGTGGCTCTAGATAAAAGGCAAAAAGACAAAAAAAATAACTGCAATTTTTTACATTAATATATTTACCTTCTCTTTCATAGTTGCTTTTCGGTCAATAAAAAGGACTGCTGAACTGATCGCCCATAAAGTTGAGGCATTTGCTATTGAATTCTTGCTCGTGGCAATGCCGGATTCTTAACACACTGTTAGGCCAGGGATTGAACTCTCACCCTCATGGATACTAGCTGGGTTCCTAACCCTCTGAACCACAACGGGAACTCCAAAAGAGGAATATTTTTATAATTAAATGAATATAAGCACTCAATATTTTTTCTCAATCGGCTGTAGTCTGAGGAAGCCTTTAGTAAGTTTTAGCTTAGTGTTTTCAGCAGAAAGAATATCACAAAAATTATTTTTACTTAAGAATGACATGCATATATTTAAAAACTATATATAGCTATAATACAATATATGGTTTTAATTAAGCTATTAAATATAATTTTTAAATAGCTATTTTTATATGAGGGAAAACTGCTTCTGAATTTTTTCTTATGATGATCTATACCACTGTTTAGTTTGATCATGCTACAGAGTTAACTTTGGGTTGCATGTCATATTTTTCCCCTAGAAGTATTTAATTGGCAGAACACAAAATGCAAAAGGATTGCCACGTCAAAAATTTTTAGGCATAGTGGAAGAAATGTAAGACTTGAGTGAACGTGAAGAGGCGTGAGAAGAATACATTTGCTTTAAAAAATAAGTAGAAAATTCCTAACATAATTCAGTGCAATTCTACGGGTTGTTTCCATATGAGATTATCATAGTCTGAAGGCATAGTATGAAATAAGAAAGAAATGTTTATTATATTATATTATCATTGCGTATGTGTGTGTATACGTGCATGTATGTGTGCCTAAGTGCTGGGGGAGAGAGTTTGAGAGATTATAATGTGACATCCTATCCACGCCATAACTTGAGGTTCAAGGGCTGCTTAGGATAGTCTAGAAAAGTCTGCGGTGAAGAATAAAAGAACGGGGCAAACACTAGGACAGCAGGAAGCCATTCTCTCAGATAAACAAAATGTGCATCAGATTGTGATGGCCAAAATAATTATGGGTTCTCTGATCTCAGGAAACCAAAGACTGTAACAATGGGGACTCGAGATAGCAAGGCTAAAGTACATGTAAATATGTGATCTCACTAGCAAATTACTTTCAATCCAAAGGAAGGAGTCTGATAATAAGTCCTTCTAACAGGAACCTGATGATAGGCACGAGGCAAAAAGATTAAATCCCTTAGCTGGCAGGTGGAGCTGGAGATGAGGAAACCCAAAAGCATGATGCAGTTAGGTCTGCAACCAGTAGCTTCCACTACTTGTACAGCGTTTGGGCTTCGTCAAGGAGAATAGAAGTTTCTGTGAAGTATATAGGAAAGGCATAAACACATAACAGAGAAAATACTTGAGCAGCTGTCAGCAGGAGTGGAGTTAGTGGGCTAACTTATCTGAAATAAAAAAAATAGCACTATCAATAATTTCTGCCCTAACAGTAATGCTGCACGAAGATGTGTCCCCATTCTTAGCAATGTCTTTGGCCTTTACTTATTAAGGACTTTAGGATATCAACCGTAATTAAACAAACAAAACACTCTAGTAGTTTTCCTGGGGCTCATCAATAAATGACAAGTTTAAAATACCAATATTCCTGATTAAAACTATTGTCTTGTTAGGTTGTGTTTTTTAAAGTGAAGAAGAATTTGTAAATTTTTCCTTTAATGACAAATTAAAGGTAGAGTCTACAGTATAATGGTTGTCTTCAATTTCAGTGAAAACCAACTTCAACAAAAAAGACTGTCAGTGGAGAGAGGAACATGTACCTAATTTTATCTCAGGGATAATGGAAGGTATTTTGGAGGATGGAAATCTTAAGGTTCGTTTTAGAATAATGAATAGAAATAACCAATTGAAAATGTTTAATAGCATAAAATATGAAACTAGACTGCTTAGTTTCATATTTTAGCTCCTGATTCACTAGCTGAGTAAATTAACAAGAATAAATGTTCCTCAGTTCCCTCATGTATAAAGTCAGGACAAAATTAGTACATATCTCATACATCTCTTGCTAGATTTAAGTGCAGTTATATATACATATTAGTTAGAACAGGCCTGGTTTAGAGAAAATTATGGAAGTTTATTATTATTATTATTATTCACACCAAGATGATATGCAACTGGAACAGTGCACATGACCTAAAAACATTTGAGAAAAGTCAAGGAGGCAAAGCAGTGTGATGTGTTTATGGAGCCTCATGAAATTTGATGAATAGGGCATGTGTGGCGCAGTAAGAGGCATCAAGGCGAGGGCACATAGGGCCAGAGCATAGAATGACTCCAGGGTTACCTTTAAGGTCTGGAGCTCTGCAATAGGAACCATTGCAGCATCTCAGGATGTCAATGAAGAGCTGTGTTTTCATGTACTTCCCCGGGGGGAGGTAACTGATTTTAGTATAGCATAATCAGAAGCAGGGGCGCTTAGATGGCTACTAAAGTTGATACTATAGAATTAGATATGAATAAAAAGGGATGAACAGATTTTAGAAATATAAACAGAATTATTTGAGTGATTAGATGGGTGTAAAGAAGAGAACTGAAAATTTCTTTAAGCTTCTGATAATATTGACTGAAGTCAATCATGTTAAAAAAAAGTACAAAAGATGTAAAAAAACCTTAAATTCATTTTAACACAGAATGGGCAGGTGGGCTTGTGAACCTGCCTGACATGCATGAGGATGACCAGTAGAAAATAATATGACAGCCTGGAGCGATATTTGTTTTTGAACCATTCACAGGGCTCCAAATTTTTGTTCCATGGCTTTTTAAACTTAAAAATGTCTAATGTGGCCTGCCACAAGGGACATTTCTCAGGATACAGAAATTATATTGTATTTATTTTCAGTTATTGTTAACGTGATTGTGGCCAAACTCCATATTATGGAAACTCCTTCTATTTTTAATGAAAAGAAACTGAAAATACGCAAACACTGCTTCAGAATAAATATTTTTGTAAGGTGGTTCAGTGAACTCTTAGGAAACATGCATTTATTCAATTTGGGCACAGATGAAACACAGAAACAAAGAGATGATTTAGCTTGCTCCTAGAAGAATTCTTTCTCCAACTGAAAATTCCTCTAACTTCCCATTGCAATTTTGTAAAATAAGCATCCAATTCTTCTGTTCCTAAACATTTTTTAATCTTTTTTTTTCTTTCATTACTAATTAAAATGAAAAATTTAGGTCTCATGTTTTGGTTACCAATTAACTGCTACAATTAATATTATGTGACCACTTTTTGATTCAATTGAATTCGAGGAATGAATATAAAATGAGTAGGGCCAGATTTGCTTCAACAACTCTTGTATTTTTATTTCCTTTATGTTATTTTGTTTCTCCTTTGCAATCAAATCTCTCAGAGATTGGCAAGAACTTAAAGCTCTGTACTGTGTTCTTTTGACCTTTTATTTATTAAAATGCTTTGGGTACAGATTAATTTACTTTGCAAATATTTATTGTTGTTTCACCTGACATGAAAAGGGAGCTTAGGCACTTTGATAAATGAATTGGGAGGTTGTCTGGCTTCTCCTTACCTTCTGGAATTACTTTTATCCCTTACAGAAATAATATCTTGCAATTTTCTGCTAGTGTGTCCCCAGGGAAACCACAGCTGAGATTTCTATGAATTCTATTTCTGCAGCAATAGCTCCATTTTCTTTTTGCTCCGTTAGTGGAGGTACATTGTTGTAAAAAAAAAATGTAACCCTCTGAAGCACTGGATTTCTGTATGTCAAGCCTTCTTTTAGGTGTGCATTACAGAGGGAACTGAATGAGGCTGGGTTTTTAATAGTCATGAAAATGGGTCTTTAATCAGTGGGACATTGTAAGAGGATAGTCTGTGGCATGTACTATGGTTCTAGACACTTCTTATCAGGGACGTGGTTTACCATAGCACTTCCTTGGTTGTATATGATTCTGATAATTACCTGGACCTATTTCTCTGTAAAGATACTGGTCTTAGACACAAAGTTCTTCATGAGCATAAACATAAAAAGATTATTTCAGTTTCAAATTATATTTGAAAAAATACAAATGCAATGGATTCTATGTGTCACTGTTGGGTCAGGTGAAACAATAATAGGTGGAGTCTACTACAGGATAACACAGAGGCAAATTAAAGGTAAAACTTTTAACTGAGTGGTCATGAATTTCCCAGAAAATCCACCAAATTCACTGGTTGCCTTCAATATCAAGGGAGGTTTCATCCAATGTCTGCCTGCTCCTCTCTATTAGAAATTGTGTGATTTTGGAGTTCCCGTTGTGGCTCAGTGGTTTTTGAATCTGACTAGGAACCATGAGGTTGCGGGTATGATCCCTGGCCTTGCTCAGTGGGTTAAGGATCCAGTGTTGCCAGTGAGCTGTGGTGAAGGTTGCAGACGCAGCTCGGATCCCGCGTTGCTGTGGCTGTGGTATAGGCCTGCGGCTACAGCTCCTGTTAGACCCCTAGCCTGGGAACCTCCATATGCCGCGGGTGCAAAAAGATACCCGCAAAAAGACAAAAAAAGGCAAAAAGACAAAAAAAAGAAATTTTGTGATTTTCTTTTGTTCATTTTGCAAATTTTTACTGTAGCCCCAGAAGTCATTACGTCCTATTCTAAGCTATGAAGATCGGCAGTGACTGTGAACATGAGTCCTTGCTCTCCTGGGAATCACATTTTAATGGGACAAATGACAGTGAAGAACAATGAATTGAATGCACGCGTGCTGCGAAGGAAAACAGTCAATCAGCCTAAGTGGGCAGAGAGTGACAGCAAGGTTCTATTCTACACGGACTAGTCAGGGAGCATCTCTCTGAGCTGCAAGCATAATAAAGCGGAGGAATCCAGTAGATCACGGGGGCGGACATTCGGGGAGAGGCAACAGTAGTGGCCAGGGTCTGTGGCAGAATTCGGGGAGCAGCTGGTACGTTCCGCCAGGAGCAGGAAGAGCACGTGGCCGTGGTTAGCCCGGCCAGGAGGAGAGTCCAAGTCAGAAAAGGAGAGGGAGAAAAAGGCCTGCAGTTCTTGAAGGCCAAGGGGAAGGCTGGCTCCACTGAAGGAAGTGGGAATCTACTGGCTTTTAGCAAAGTGATAGGACAAGGCTTTAGTTTTTAAAGGGTCACTCGGGCTACCGTTCCAAGTAGGAAGAACACAGCTTCAGCTTTGGTTTGGGTTTGCTCCCAGGTTATTGCCAGACAGGACAAAATATTAGCCAATCGCCAGGTCTACCATGACGAGGCTGACGGATTTTTTTTCCATTTATTTTGTCGTTTTAATTTTAATTTTCAGAATTAGGTTTTTAGTTTAATACCTCAAACTGGATTGATTACCTGAGAGACATTGCTTAGATCTTCACAGACTAAAACATCTGCATATTTACACAGCACATCATTTCTCAGCTGGGAACAGCTACCTTTCTGGGTCAGGGTCATGAGGAAACCTTGGGAAATCTACTACGTGGTGCCAGAGCCTCTTGACAATCACATGTCTTAAATTCCCCTCTGCCTCCCTGATTATATTAAAACTGTTATTTTTGTCTCTTTTACGTAAGCCATTGGTACAATAAAATCAATTAAAACCAGAAGGAAAAGCAGAAAATATTTGAAAAGTCCCTTAAAAAGCTTCCATAATTTTAAGTTTTCTTTACGTTCTACATTTCTATAAAATAACAAGGAAGAAAACATCAGCATCTAAAATGAATTTAAAGGTTGTTGCACAATGTCACCATGGGCTCAGAATTTCTGTCCTGGGACAGACCACAGAGTAGGATCAAAATTAAACCCCTTCCCTCCAACTCAGAAATCACCATTTCCTCTCAGCTGAAGTGAACAGTAAGTACTTCCACAATGGCTTGGTTCTGAACTGTTGCTAAAACTTCAAGGTATCACCTAATTACCAAGCAAAACAGGCCGGCTCCCAGCATCAGAGACTGTGAACTTTCAAGGAAGACGAACTTTAGTACAATGTGAAAATTGCCTTCGGAGAAACTGCTAGTTATCCTCAACAACTTTCTCCCCATTTTCCTGTAGAAAACAGAAACTGTAGCTTGGCATATGGCAGCTGACCAAAGACTCAGCTGCCATATGCCAAGCTACAATTTCTGTAGCTAGGTGTGGTCACATTAAGTGCTGACCCAATACATTACAAGTATTGATGAGCAGGAGTTTCAGGTCTTACTCCTAAGAGAACAGCTCTACATTCCTTCCCATTCTTCCCCCATCGTTCCATAAGAGCACGGCGACCTTGGATGACGGAACGAGGGCTGTCACAGAGGACGCAGAGCCACAGAATACCAGGGTCAGTGTCTAAGAGACCATCCTGCTGATCCATTATCCTTGGCTGGATCACTCTCCCATCATTACTTTTGAGAAAAATCAACTTGCTTCTTATTTGAGTGACTTTTGCTTTGGGTCTCTGTTATAGCACCATGTGTAAAGTACCTTAAAAATAAAATTTAGTGGCGTTTCTAATAAATGCACTCATCCTTTCAATGAAATCAACTACTACCATTAGACAAAAAGATTTTATTCTGGGAAGCTCAGATGATTATCGCAACTTTAAAATCCAGATTAAGAAAAACTTAGCACCTTCTTAGTATTCTAAGATCACCTTTCCAAGGTGAAAAGCCTTTCCGGATTTTTAAGGTGTAACTATATTCCGTACTTAAAAAAATTAGATCAATATATTGCCCTCACAGACTATCAATGCCACGTGTAAATTGATCCCAACAAACCATATATTTTCCCTCACTGATCTGTATTTAAAACTTGTAATTCTGTAGGAGACCTGACTTTAGTTTTATACAGGCTTGTTGTTAAAAAGCTTGTCGGAACTGACCAAGTCTTTAATTAAGGAAGAGTTTCCTGTTGCTGTTGTTGTCTCCCTCTTTAACCCTTTAAGTGTGGTGCTAAGTTTTAGCACGAGTGAAAGAACTTTAAAAAATATTAATTTTAAAAATGTTTTTAAACTTTCTCAAAGTAATGCCATCATTCCAGTTTACTGGGTATGATTCTTCTTCTCTGTGGCTGTTGTCAGAACAATCTTGTGGGACGTGCTTGTTGACTTCAATTTTATCTTCAGTTATTCGGAACTGTAATTTATAATTATCCTGGGAAAACTTCACTAAAGAAAATCACCAACCTACTGTGACTAAATTTTGAAGTGATGTTTAAGCAGACAAAATTCGTTCAATGTACCAAAACTGCACTCTTTTGACACAAACTAAAGGTTGAGTTACTCATATGTGACGATACTATCACCTAGAATCATTTCCTTGAATTATCTTAAAAAACATGGGTTTATCAGGTGCAGACAAATACTAAGTGAGCCAAAGTGTAGCTTAAGGAAAGTGAAAATTCTTTTATGTAGTAACTCTACTGTAATTATTTTGAGTTTTACTCTTCATTTCCAAATATTCACCACGGAGAATGCTTATCTATGATATACTCTGATATAAAATGAGAATTGTCATAGCTTAATTTATTGAGAAAACTAATATCACTTTTTCTGCACATCATTATATGAATGCAATATAATGACATCACAGAATTTATGATTTGGGGAAATAATGAAATTAATATTTTCGATCATCTAATGAGGAAATTAAGACTTAGAAAGGTTTACTGATTGTCCAAAAGTAAATATACATGCAGGATGAGAGCCAAGAGATTGAAAGAATAGCTATCATTTATTGAGCACATACCCATATTCCACCATATTAGATACAACCTAGGGACACAGGTTGTTTTGTGATATTAAGCTGTTAATTGTCAAAGGAGGCCTCTGGAGCAAACCTGTTGAAGTCTTAGCCCTGGCTCTTCCATGTGGTTGACAGTGTGACCCTGGGCCAGTTCCTGACCCTCTAGATGTCTTAGTCACCTCCTCTGTGAAGCAGGGGAAACAGGGATGTATTTATGTTTTACTTACCGAGTTTCTGTGGGGATTAAATAAGTAAATATCAGTGATACACTTAGAGTTTTAAATAGTGTCATTTGTATAATAAGCTTTAGATAATTATTATTTTTATTAAATAGATCATATTTAATGTTCAAAACAATGGAATATATTATCTCCCTATTTTACATAAGTCTACTGAGGCTCTGAAAGGGTACCTTACTTACAACCACAAAATGTGTATGTGCTTCAGTTGAATTCAAATGTTGTTTTAACTTAAAAGGTTCTTTTTTTTTGTACTGTACTAAACTATGCTTTCCTGTACTCTAAACAACTTTTACTGAAAGTATCTTTTGACTTGTGTTGTTAATAGCTTTTGTTCTTATGGCAAACAGTTTAAATACAAGAGTCAAACATGGAATAAACTGTGATGCTAGGCAGCTGAATTTTTCAAATTGCTGAAAATAATCTACTTTCATTAAATATTTGATGAAATATTTTATTTTAGTGGAGCAAAATATCATACAAAAGGTTCTGAGTTTGCTTGTTTGTAATTACTCCAGGTTTCCTTCCAATACATGTTGTTATTGTTAATACAGACAAATTTTGCTCTTAGAATTTATAATGTTAAGTGTAATGTTTTCCTGGTAAAATCAATTTCTGATTTGCCAACATTAGGTTTAGTAATTTTTCTTACATCAACAAAACTTTGATGCTTTGAGAAACATTTACTGCTTAATTATGTTACAGCAAAGTGTTTGTCTTTATTTTTGATTACTATTGTAGAAATGTGCATGAAGCAAAAAGAAATCACTATATTGTATGTATTAATGAATAAATGAAGTACCTAATAATACATCCCCCTTTTGGGATCAGTGTGGCAAATATTGCTGTTTTGATGACTGATAATTAAAGAATCTCATGAATTATTTAGTATGAGGAACAAGTACCATACTGCTGGTATAATCTTATTAGGCTGAAGACATTTCATGATGTTCTCTATAATCATATTTGAATCCAACTATGTCTGAACACATGGATTATTTAAAGATGCCACTTCATAAATGAAGGTAAGCAGTTTAAC
Source organism: Catagonus wagneri (assembly GCA_004024745.2). Taxonomy (NCBI): domain Eukaryota; kingdom Metazoa; phylum Chordata; class Mammalia; order Artiodactyla; family Tayassuidae; genus Catagonus; species Catagonus wagneri. The sequence goes on along the minus strand of PVHT020000886.1, from coordinate 28,381,849 downwards.
GGCAAAATCTAGAGTACAATCCCACAATCACTTTTTGAAGACCCAACAGTAAGTACTGAACTCTTTCTAGGATTTACCATTCATAAAACGAGGCAATAAAATGTTATTAAGTCTTTTCTTTCATACTTATGGAGAAAAACATGGTCTCCATAAGACCATGGAGTAATAGCATGTTACAAATGAAAGAAAAGTGTCTTCCTTTCTGAAATTCATCTTTAATTTTCAATTTAAAAAGCCAATGCAGTTTTTATACTTAAATGTAAGTGGTCAGCTTGAAGTATGTGTTTTTCTCTTTTCCAATTCATTATGCTATTCAGCAGTGAGATCATAAATAATCATTTTAAATCAGTGTTTGAGGGGAACAGTGTTTGAGAGATGATAAATTAGACACTGAAAATTAAGCATGTTGATCATAGCATGAGACATATATACCTGAAAGTATATTATGGGTTATTGAATGCATTCTCAGCATATTTCCTTTTTTTTTTTTTTGTCTTTTCTAGGGCTGCACCTGCAGCACATGGAGGTTCCCAGGCTAGGGGTCTAACAGGAGCTGTAGCCGCCGGCCTTCGCCACAGCCACAGCAACGCAGGATCCAAACCACAGTAGCGACCTACACCACAGCTCACGGCAACGCTGGATCCTTAACCCACTGAGCAAGGCCAGGGATCGAACCCCCAACCTCATGGTTCTTAGTCGGATTCGTTAACCACTTAGCCATGACGGGAACTCCAGCATATTTCCTGAATATAAAGTTTTACAAAGGATCAGTATTATCACCATAAGATTATGTGTTTTTCAAAAATTTTAATACTCAAATATCTTTATAACAAAGTTCTCAGAAATAAAACATTAGAAATATATTAGGGGAAATTTGCAGAGTGATGTGTTACTATAAAAGAGGCCTTCAGGACAAAACAGATGGAAGATCATATATTATGTTATCAGGTATAAATTACTCGGGGTTTCAGGGTCATTTACAAAACGACCCCAATTTTACCCTGCTGTGTTGCCTCTCTTCTCAGTAAACCTCCCTCGGTTGCCCATGATCTCAGCCTCGCTGCTCTCTGTCAGAGCCCTCCTGTAGCAGAAGGCTGAATAATGGCCCCCAGACCCTGGGGATTAGATTCCTAATCCCTTGAATGTCTAGATGTTACCTTGTGTGGACAAAAGATCTTTGCAGCTGCGCTTAAATGAAGGCATTAATGATCTTGAGATGAAGAGGTTATCTTGGATTATCTGGGTGGACCCTAGATGTAATCACAAGTATCCATGTAGAAGGAGGGCAGAGGGACGTTTCGTAGGAACACAAGTCAGTACAACCCTGGAGGCAGAGACTGCAGTGAATGATTTGGCCAAAGCACCAAGGATGCCAGGGCCAACAGAAGATAGAAGCAGAAGAAGGGAATTGTCCTTTACGGCATCCGGAAGAGGACAGCCCTGCTGACACCTTTTGGATCAGCGATCCTAATTTTGGCCTAATGGCCACAAGAACTATGAGGAAAAAAGTTCTGTTGTTTAAGCTGTCCAGGTCCTGTTAATTTGTTCTAAGAGTCACAGGAAACAAACACATAAGCTCACTGCAGTTCCTGGTTTCCTCACTTAGGAGTTTCCCTGATTTCTCCTTGACCTAGTCAAATTGTGTCCGTTCTGCAAGTATCATCCTCCTGGTTCCAATATCAGCCTGAAACTTTCTCCTGCCGTCCCAGTCCCCGCTCATCTCCTCATTCCCTCATTTTTTAAACCCTCTTGCCATACAAATTAGCCCTTAGTTCACAGTCTAGAAGTTGACTGATGAATTTCTTGATTATTTTCTTAAATTTTATTGCAGTTGCCTTCGCTTATATTATTTCTATAGCATTCTTGGTTCCTACAATGTTGACCACTCTAAAATATGTAATATATTACATATCAAAGGATTTCTAGCTTTGTACCAGTCTCTTCTGCCCATGTACAATTTTTCTATTCATCATTGTGAATCTCTCCGTGTCTTATCCTCTAGTCTTTTAATTAAATGACAATCTTGGTTTTCATTTTTGATAAAAACCATTTCGTGGGTTTTAAATGCCATGTTTGAATCCAAATTCTCAACACTGGCAAACTCTTCACTGATGAAGAGCTTATGCATATTCAAGAGGGTACAAATTTGGATGGGGTACCTGCTCTGTTTTGATGCCAGCACAGAGCTGGCGTTTATGGGACTGTCTGAAGCTGCGGCCACATCACAATATTGTTTGTAAGTGAATTTCAGGATTTATTCCCAACTGGCTCTTTTGTGGACATGGCTGGAGACAAAAGGACCAGTCTGAGCATGGCCGATAAACGTTTTCACTGGTTAAACCATGAAGGAATCAATTATACTGACCACTTTGAAGCCTTGGGTTCTAAGACAGAGAGACAGAAGAAAATTAAATGCGGGTGTTTGTGAAGTATAGTGATTCCAGACAAATGTAGTTGAGGCTATTCTAAGGGGGGAACACTACTAATTAAATCAGATCCTTGAGAAAGAATAGAGCACTTTGAATAAACTGAATAGTCCCAAAAGGCCGATTGGTCAGAGAGAAGAAAAAATTGATTTAACTGACATCAGTTTGACAAAAGACAGAAATTTGGTCTCAGATATTACATAGCTAGCCTACTGGGCAGATTATCTCTGCCCAATATATAATCAGAGACTGAGCACGCAAACATATATGCATTACATACACATGCCTCACTCACACATGACACGCATATGACAAAACATGCAGCTTGTCAAGAAATGATCAGATAGGAAACTTAATATTTGCTCCATAGGTAGGGGGAAAGGGTTTACCTCTCTCTTCCTTAAAAATCCCACATGGTTCATTCTTGAGTGAAAAGCATTAAGTAGCACGGGAAAGTGGAGAGAAGAGAAGGCTAAAAACCTGTAGAGGAGTTAGGACCAGATAGAGACTCCTATTGCACTGGCTATCTTGTGGACCATTCAAACATAGCTCGAGAGTCTCATGTCTTCAGACTTTGCATTTAGCCTAGAGAAAACGGAGGCACCATGGTAAATGGAAAAAGTCAAAGATTTAGGAAAAAATATTTTCAAATGCCACAAACATGAATAACACACATGCTGCAAAATTAATGTTTTTCTCCAGAAAAGTTACTTTGATACATCCCTACCCAAACCCTTCTACATTATTTTTGTCAGTGTTTTAGAATTTCTCATCTGTTCTTTTCCATTTCTGAATCATTTGCAATTTTCTGCTACAATAGCTTTATCCACAATGTTAAAAAGTAAAATACATTGACTGAAAATTTCATATAGAAGTGTACACTAGAACTATTGATTTAAAATTCATTACGCAGCAACCAGAAAAGACAATTTAGCAGAGAATGCTGCTCTGACTTTAGAAATAATTTTCCTCCGATTAGCCCTCTACCTTTTCCTGTTTGTTTTCATCATTGCTGCGAATGCATATAAACTTCTTGTTTCTTTGGTTCAGAAGTTTGGTGGTTCTGGTTGTCAGCAGCTGACCCATCTCTTCCACTTTTGTAAATGAGCACCTCAGCCACAAGCCTGCTCGTATCGTCAGCTAAGCTTCAATGAACACTCTGGTGATTCTCACAAACCCTAGGTTTTTTCTTTCAGGAGTAGGCTGCTTTTTCTAAGCAATATATATATGTTATCTCTCTTATTTCAGACCCTCTTTTCTGCATATCAAGGCCTAGAATTCAGCTTTTCACAGGAGTCAACAGGGAAGTGGAAAATGTAGTTTCAAGAGTAGGAAAAACACAGTTTTCACTTTTAATTGAAATGCATCAGGTTGGCCTGACTGGCCATGGAAATACAAAGTATCCACTTACTTGTGTTAGATGTCCAGGGGGGAGAAACCCCCTGTAAAATCTGGCCTTCATGGATTTACTAAATAGGAAGAGAACTTGGGGTCTTACATGAGGTATGGAAAGTTATGAAAATGACACCCATCCTTTAAGATGAAGTCACCCTTTCATTTCTACAGATTTCAGATGGTTAACTAAAGCCACAAATGATAAAGGTTCCAACTGACACTGTTTTTATTTGTTTATTTTGGCAAAGCTAGGGTACGTTTGGGTACTTCCTAGGGCAACTGATCATTTTCCCAGCTTTTTGTAAGAACTTAATATATGGCTAGAAAATGAGAGTCTGAGGCCTGAGAGATTAAGTTATTCAAGTACTTCACCCTATGGTTCATTGGACCATTAAGGATATTAATAAGTTTGCTTCATCTTTGGTGGGAAGCTCAGCTTTGTTATTCTTTCTTTCTATCTATCTATCTATCTATCTATCTATCTATCTATCTATCTATCTATCTATCTATCTATCTATGGTCATTTTGCCTTTTCTAGAGCCGCACCCGCGGCATATGGAGGTTCCCAGGCTAGGGGTCTAACAGGAGCTGTAGCCGCCGGCCTGCGCCACAGCCACAGCAACGCGGGATCCGAACCACATCTGCAACCTTCACCACAGCTCACGGCAACACTGGATCCTTAACCCACTGAGCGAGGCGAGGGATCGAACCCGCAACCTCATGGTTCCCAGTCAGATTCGTTAACCGCTGAGCCACGACGGGAACTCAGGCTTTGTTATTCTAAAGCACACGCATGCCTCAGAAGTATTATAGATTTGGTTCCAGACCACCACAATAGAGTGGATATTACAATAAAGAAAGTCACATGAGTTTTTGTTTTCCAGTGCATATAAAAGTTATGTTTATACAATACATAGGTTATACGTGCAATAGCACTATGTCTAGCAATGCATATACTTTAATTTAAAAGTACTTTATTGCTCAAACTCTTACCCTGAGCCCTCAGCAAGTCTAGATATCAAAGATCACTGAGCACAGATCACAACACACACAATAATGCAAAAGTTTGAAATACTGTGAGAATTATGTGTCCAAAGTATGACACAGGGACACAAAGGGGGCAAATGCAGTTGGAAAAATGGCACTGATAGGCTTGCTCAACATAGAGTGACCCCAGACCTTCAATTTGTAAAATGCACAATATCTGGGAAGCACAGTAAGACAAGGTATGCTTGTACAGTTTATAAATTTCAGACTAGATGTTCTTTGTTTACTTGCCAAAAAATAAAATATTCAACAGGTTACTGTTTTATTTTTGCTCCTCCAATGCCCACAGCCCCGGGAGTGGAGAGGGGAGGCGGGGGAGGGCAGGCAGGTGACTTCCCATGAAGGTCAGCCTCTCATCATGCTCCTGGAGGGAAGCATGAGAAGAGAATTTCACTGCATGCGGTTTCGACCTAAATTTCCTTATCAGATAGCTCTTTCTGAGTTTCAGTTCCTGGCTGCTCATCCATATGGACAGTCTCCTCAACCATGGTCCAGGTCACGTATGTAAACCTCAGGCCACATGCTGGGTTCCAGTAAGGTTTTTTTCTCACTTTTTGTTTGTACACTTATTTTTCTGTGGCCAGATATTTCTGTTCTACTAATTCTGGGCTATTACCTCATTTTGTCTTGTGTGAGGCAGGGCTTTGTCCTCATGACTTCTCCATCATCCTGCTGTCATGAAATATATTATTCACATTAACAGGGGTGTTATTTGTGATTGTTCTCATTTTGGTCTTATCACTGTCAATAGTATTTGCTGAGAGGGAAGCAACAAGTTCTGCTGTTTAGAACAGAAACTAAACAGAATGAACGTTTCTTTTAATGTGACCTGGGTGGGGGTGGGGGATCAGTCAAGTTTCCCTGAGACTTTGAGGGTTTCCTTCTTTCTGGTGGAAATAAAGTAACTGAGATGTGTGAAAGGAAAGTAACATCGGTAAATTTATACAATGTGTGTGTTGTGGGGGAGTTGGTAAAAAAGCCCCTGGGAATGCTGAGTTTTCCTGTTTAAAAAAAACTTTGCTAAGTATTTTTTTTTTAGTAATTTGAAGTTTGTCCCATAAAAATCATTTAAAATATGTAACTACCTCCAAGGTTGGAAGAAACTGAAATCTGAGACAAGTAAATTTGTAACAATGTTACTCAGTGTGGACAAAGTCACTCAAGAGAATAAATAAGCATGGAGTAAAAAGTCTTCTCTAAGGTAATGCATTGTAAAGCCTGCACTGGATATTCTAATTTTATATAAGTATGCCATTGTAATCATTTCTTTCTACTCATAGTACACAGAGTTAAATAGATATTTTCATCCTCTTTTAACTTATTTAGTTTTACAAACTTACTATTCTTCTTTATGAAAACATTCTTAAATTAATTTTTAATAATCCTATCAGAAAAACATTGGCTCAAACATAGATATGACTCAGATCCAAATTTGACTAAATATACCTTAATTTTGATATAACATGTTCATTTTCAGGGGACTTTTTATCATTGGATCATATTGCTGAAGACTCTACAAATTATTAAATTTAATGTTTCTACTACTGAACGGCTGCAAAATGCAGTTTGTCAATTGACTAAGCATCGTCAGGCCATATGACTGCGAACACAAATATACATGCCCCCCCAGCACATTTTCCATGCCTAGTACCAATATGGAACACTTTCCTAAATAAATGTAAAAGCATTTACATTTAAAAATCCCGGCGAGGCATCTATTAATACAAAGTATCTGGAGTAGTGCTCTTAAAAACTTTCTCTTAGTATCAGAGCAATAAAAATCTCTTGGTAAAAACTCAAAGAAAAAAAAGCAACTCTGAAACTGAGGTTTCCCAAGTTTCTTTTAAACAGAAACAAAATGTTTCCCTAATAAAAACTGTATAAGAGAGTTATTTATCTACCCCAAAGCTTTAAAAGTTTCTTTTTTATGAAAGCCTGAAAGGGAGATATTAAGAAAGTCTCAAGAATGATGTTGAGGTTTGAATTCAGAAGACATAGAGGCGCAGGAATTACGATGGTAGAATGCGGAAACATGGAGCTCACCTCCTCTTGCAAACACATCAAAAATACGTCTACACGTGGAACAATTTTCAGGGAAAACTAAATGGAACATGGCAGAAGAACTCCCGTAGAACCTAAGCTGCAAGAAAGGTTTTCAGGTATCTGGGCAGGGTGGAGAAAAGGCTTAGGGTTGGGACTCTCAGCCCTGAGCGGGATCTCAAGAAAAAGAAGGTCTGCATGAGCAGACGCTCACTCCGGGGAGTGAGTGGGTTGGGCCACCCCTGGGTGTCCCAGTCCTGGTGTCCTACGTAAGGAGACAAGCCTCCTTCACTGCTAGGAGAACACTGGGATAGACAGAGGGCCTGGATAAGCCAAAATTTTACTCTTGAGGGGTGCACGTGTGCTGGCTTGCAGAGTCAAGGAAGGGAGCGTTTTGCACTAGCGGCTGACACTTCCCCACTCTTCACAGCATGAATACTCAGGACCAACTCACTCCACACCACAGCCTGGTGTGAGATCTGGGCTAGTCGGGCCCTGGGAAAGGACAGTCTAGCCAGGCAGAGAGAGATCCAGGGGTCTGAGCTGTGATCCAGGTGGGGTGGTGGTGGCCATTAGCAGCACTCCTGTGGCCTGGGAGAAGACTTCCACAGAAGCAGCCCAGATCTCAGGTGACAGCACAGCTGCCTCCATTCGTGCAGCCACAACACCTCAACTACTAGCCCCAGCCTAGTGAACGCTCCAGCCCCACCCGCTTCACGCCAGAGCCTTGCACTAGGTCCGGGAAGAGTAAAACAAGGGAACGTATGTGACCTCAAGCCGCATCTGAGTGGGGCTGTGGACCCCACACTGGTGGTGCATCAGTCCTCAAGGAGTGCAAGGGCCTTCCTTGCTTCAACAATCCCCTCCTTTGGGTCAGGGCGTGCGCACAAAGGCAACAGAGCCTGGTCTGGCCTAGTTCTCGGAGCTTCTCCAACGACTGGGCAGCAGACCTCACTCTGACTTGGCAGCGATAGCCAAGGAGCAAAGAGGATGTCCTGCTTCACATCCTGCACAGGTTTTAGTTCCTCCACATCGACCACACCTCCTGTCAAGGTGATAGCTGCCAGCACAACCTGGGCAAAGATGTGGCTGGCATTCATATCATATCAGTCCCCAAACCAAGGACATAGGACACACATGCACTACACAGGGACGGTGCCACTTAACACTCTTTCAAGGCCCCAACAGAAAATATTTCTCCTAAATTAATAAAGAAAAAGTAAAAGAAAAGACAGGGGAACCACTCGCAGTTAAAAAAGCAAGAGGAATGCCTTGAAAGAACAAATAATAAAACAGAGTTTGTTAATCTCCCAAACCCAAAGTTCAAAATTTCCTTTCATTACCCTCCTCTGGCATGCAGAGTTCCTGCTGAAAAATCTGCCAATAACCTTATCAGGGTTCCCTTATATGTTATTTATTTCTTCTTCCTAGCTGCTTTCAGTATTTTCTTTCTTTTTAATTTTGGTCAGTTTGATTAACATGTATCTTGGGGCGTTCCTCCTTGGGTTTATTTTATATGGTACTTGTTGTGCCTCCTGGATTTGGGTGATTCCTTTCCCATGTTAGGGAAGTTTTCAGCTGTTATCTCTTCAAATATTTTTTTCAGGACCTTTCACTCTCTCTCCTCTTTCTGGCACCCCTATTATAAAGATGTTCGTATGTTTAAAGTTGTCCCAGAATTCTTTTAGATTCTCTTCATTTCTTTTCAATCTTTTTTCTCTTTTCTGTTCCACATCACTGATTTCTACTAGTCCCTCCTCCACCTCACTTATTTGTTCTTCTGCCTCATGTATTCTACCGTTGGTTCCCTTTAATGAACTTTTTTTGAGTTACTCTATTTGGCATCTCTGCTTACTTAATCCTTAAATCTTGTATTTCTTTGCCTCCAGCTTATTTTCAAGATCTTGAATCATCTTCACCACCATCAGTCTAAAGTCTTTTTCATGGAGATTGATAATCTCCAGATTCCTTAGTTGATTTTCCAGGGTTTTTTTCTTGCTTCCTTATCTGAATCATAATTCTCTGCCTTTTCATTTTGTATAGATTTTTGGCGTGGTCTCTTTTTTGCCGACAATAGAGTTGTAGTCTCTCTTGCTTCTGATGTCCACCCCCTTTGTGGCTTAAGTTTGCAAAGGGGTTTCCTGCAGACTTCCTGATGGGAGGGACTGGTGCCTGCCCACTGATAGGTGGAGCTGATTCTTTTCCCTCTGGTGGGTTGGGCTTTGTCTCTTGGTGAGATTAGAGGCAGCTGTGTGCCTGGGGGTCGGTCTTTAGTCAGCCTGTTTGCTGATGGGTGCCTCTGTGATCCTACCCACATTACCCTACCCAGATCATTGTTTGGCCTGGGGCTTCCCAGCCCTGGTGGGTGGGGCCAGATTTTTCGAAAATGGCCACCTCTAGAGGAGCACATGCTGATGATTATTCCAGAGACCTTTGCCTCCAAATCCTTCTCCCACAGTGAGCCACGGTCACCCCTGTCTTCCCAGGAGATTCTCCAAGAAATGCAGTCAGGTCTGACCCAGATTCCTATGCAGCCTCTGCTTTGCCCTGGGACCCAGTGCACATGAAAATCTGTGCGCACGCACTTTATATGAATGGGGTCTCTGCTTACCCCAGTCCTGGTAGGTCCTGTGCACAAGCCTCATTGGCCTTCAGTGCCAAATGCTCCAGGGGCTCCTTTTCCCCAAGCCAGATCCCTAGGCATGGGGACCTGCCGTGGGCTCAGGACTATCACTCCTGTAGGTAAGTCTCTATGATTACTTTCCATTCTGTGGGCTGCCCATCCAGTGGGTATGGGGCTGCTTATATTGTATAATGGCCCCTCCTACTGTCTTCATGTGGTCTCCTCTTTGTCTTCTGGAGTAGGATATCTTTTTTGATGGTTTTCAGTCTATTTGGTTGAAGGTTTTTTAGCAGCTGGTTGTAAAGTTGTTGCTTTTGAGAGGAGGTGGGCTCCAGTCCTTCCACTCCACCATCTTAATCCCATCTCTGGGGTTTTACCTTTGGACTTGGCAGCAGGAAGTCACTAAATTCAAGAAGCTCTAAGAATGTGACAATCTCTGCCTTCTACGAGAAATTCACTCCTGCTTTTACTGTCTTTTTCTTAGTAAATTAGAGGGGAAGAGGGAATTGCTAATTTTGGTAAATTATTAATTTGTTTGGGAATTATTTAGACTTATTTCTATTTTGACTTACCCCACTCATACTAAAAGCTTATCTGGCTTTTTCTCCAAACAGTAAAATTCCTGCCTAATCAAGACCTGGCATTTCTAGGAATCCATTGTGACTTATTCTTTAAATATCTCCTCAATCTACCTCTTTTACTGTCTCTTCCATGTACTTTTCATTGGGAGCATCATTGATATTTATGATTTTCATTTCTCTGGATTTTTCCCAGTGCCAAAATAGGAGTAAAGGACTTCTATCTCCTTTTACATCTTAAACAGGAGTACAATTCAGTGGCATTCAATGAATCACTGAATATTTGTAAAGATTATATTCATGTAATAGCCATCTATTAATGAGTTCTAAGTGATCGGTATATGTCAAACACCAGGAATACAGCAATATGTTCAATGAGGTGAAAAAGTTCCTGCTCTCACGGAGCTTGCATTTTAAAGATAATAAGAAAATAATAATTTTAGTTTGAGTATACTGTGTGATGGAAAACTTGAATTTCTCTCTCAGGCTTCTAAATTGCTTTCTATCAGTTGATCCAAGACCTTTCTTTCCAATCCAAAGGAGAAATTTATGTGGTTGCTTGTATCTGTTCCATTTTAACCTGATAATTTTGTATCTGCTCTTGATCTTTGAATTAGACGTTATTCACTTTTTTTAGCTTTCATGTTCTCACTTCTCTCTGAACTTTTCCTAATTATCTATAAACATTTTCCAACTAATTAAAGTTAAACAAAATTTATTTTGAATATATTTTATATATTTATTAATGTATATTTATTATTTTTCAGAGCCAAGAAACTTGAAAGGCCGCTCTAGAGTCTATTGTTCATCTTAATTATCTTTTATTCTCCAATAAGATGTCTGCCAACAATACTGCTTAAACTACTCTGGTAAAACTCATCAACATATCCATCATTTTCCATATGAAGCTTTTGAGCTTCATTTACTTAACTTGTAAAACTTGTGGACATTACAGAACTACTAGTGCTTTGTCATTGGTGTATCTCTTCTATCTGATATTGCAGGAATTCATCCTCTTCTGTCCCTTCTTTCCTATCTCTCTGTCATAAGTTTTTACTACCTGCTTATTTAAAATTGTATTTAACATCGCTGGCTCCAATGAATCTTATAATGATGTCCTTCAGATTTTTCTATCCTCAAAATTTTATCCAGACATCCCCCCTCAGCTCAAAGCTGTACACCAAGCCACACACTGGATTTCCTCATTTGGGGAATGAGTCATCACAGGAACCAGTCAAATTTATTATAGTCACAATAAGTTATATTCCTCTTTCACAGGTTAGTGAACACGTCCCATCCACTCTTTCACTTAGAATGCTATTTTTTCCTAAAATCCCACTTAACTAAACACTGAGTACCTATCAAAGAGTATTAAGCTGAGGCATGGCATGAAGAGGCTGACATATTAAGAAGCCCATGTTGGGGTGGAGAATTGAGTAGGTATATGCAGACCAATTCTAATACCACTGCTGTAGGCTGGTCTCAAGTGCTGCACTAGTCTCTAGGTATATTAAGTGACATTAGACGAGGACAAATATATATCACTTATATGTGGAATCCAATAAAAATGATAGAAAAGAACTATTCATAAAACAGAAAAAAAAAGATTTTGAAATCAGATTTAGGGTTACCCAAGGTGAAACCATGGTGTGGGGGGATAAACTGGGAGGATGGGATTGACACATACACATGACTGTATATAAAGAAGATAACTAACAGGGACCTACTGTATAGCACAGGGAGTTCTACTCAGTGTTCTGTAATAACCTATATGGGAAAAAAGGAATACTCCTGTATACATATCTGATTCACTCTGCTGTAAACCTGAATCTAACACAACACTGTGAATTAACTATACCACAATAAAATCAAAAAATAAAAATAAAATATAAAAAATAAAGTGCTATGGCAGGAATGAACTTTCACAGAGATTCCCTAGCTGAAGATATTCAATTCTTTTTCAACTCAAAATTAGGCAGTATTTCTTCAAGAGCTAGTACACAGCCAAACAACTTTACTAGGTTCCTTGGCAATCAGGAAAGCCATATGACTTGTGTGCCAGCCAAGGATATACATGCAGAAGTGACTGGCACTGATTCCAGTCTTGGCTCATAAAACCACCTCACCTGTGTCTCTCTGTGCTGCTCCACAGGAGATGCAGGAAACAAACTCTTGAATATAGCAAAGCCTACCGCAAGCTGGATCGCTACCAACTTTTTCACCAGTCCAGAATTCTCAGAAGAGCAAAAATGTAACATGTCTTGGGGCCTACTTATTACATCAGTTAGACTATGCTAATACACAACTTTGGATTTAATTTTAAAATTAAGTTGACTTTATATAAAACAACTTTAAAATCTGTTAAAGATAGTGGGTAATGTGTCACCTAATCTTTTCTCTTTAAGCTAATAATTATGACTAAGATTTCTTTACTAATTATAGCCACATGACAATTCACCAATGCTGTTTGCCTATATTGTTCACAATATGCCCTTTTTCAGAAGGCAGCTTTATTCGGATAAATATATTATTTTAGCTTACTAGGGTTCCTATAACAAATTACTAAAAACTGGGTGGCTTAAAGAACTTTTATTCTTTCATAGCTCTGGAGGCTAGAAATTCGAAATCGAGAAGTCAGCAAAGTTCATCTCTTCTTGAGGTTGTAAAGGTGACTTTTTTTGGGGGGAGAGGGGTGTCTCTCCTAGCTTTTGGTAATTGCCAGCCATTTTTGGCACATTTTGGTTCACAGCTGCAGTGTGCCAGTCTCTGAGTTCTGTTCTCTCTCTCTGTATTGGTGACTTCACATAGCCTTCTTATAAGGACATCAGTCATTGGATTTAGGGCATACCCTTACCCTAATCCAGTATAACCTCATTTTAACCTGATTACAACTGCAAACAAAGACTCTGTTGCCAAATAATGTCACATTCACAGGTAACAGGGCCTGAGACCTCAACATCTGCTTTTGGGGAACACAAACCAACTGACTCACTCCCTCTCTCTCTCTCTCTCTCTCTCTATATATATATATATACACACACACACATATATACACACATATATGTATGTGTGTGTATATATATATATGTGTGTATATATATATATATATATATATATATGCATACAGCAAAATTCAGCCATCATGAAACATAATTGATTTTTACTATAGAAATACAGTCTATGAACACCATCATGCTCATAATATACAATACTTTCATCAACCCCAACAGCTTTCTCCTGACACTTTGCAGTAATACACCACTGATGCAGGTACCCAGCAGTCACTAACTTTTCTCTCACTACAGTTTTGCCTGTTCTAGTATGTCAGATTAATGAATCATAGATTATAAATTACTTTCTATCTGGCTTCTATCACTTAATACAATTCCATTAAGACTCATTTATTTTGTTGTGTCTGAAATATGTAATTATTTTTGTTGCTGTGGAGGTTTCTATTACATGAATCTGCTACGATTTATTTATCCTTTCCCCTGTGGATAGAAAGTTTGCAGCATCCATGTGGGTATGCTTTGACATTATCTCCATGGGATTTTGGGGGCAAGGGAAACTGACAAGACTATGAAGCTCTTGCTACTAAGTTGTGAACCACAAAGTCCTTTTCTATGGGCCAGAACTCTTGTGTCTTCTACTAGTCAATGTGAAACCATGACAGGCTAATGTAATAGCTTACAAGTAGGATAAGAAGTTCTTTATAATCTCCTTTGCTGATGCATAGTCCAGTCACAATTTCAAGCTGGCATGCTACTGGTTTAATTTTTGGCGTACTGTTCTATTTATTATATACAGTTGATCTAATTTATATTAAATGTTTCAATGGATATTTTATAGAAATAATCTTCAGATACTAATGTGCAATTCCAATATCCTTCTTTAAGTCTGTATATCCTTTAAGTCTGAATATCTTATCACATACCTGGGCATCTCCTCCTGATTATCAAATAATCATAACAAACGAACTATATCCACAATTAAATTTATTAAATATTCTATTCAGTACATTTCTGATACTAAATATACCCTGAACCACCACTTCCATCACTCACCCACTTAAAGGCTTTTTCTTTACTGAACTCATTCATAACTGTTAAATCTTACACTTTCATGTCAGCAATTTCTCCACAATCTTATGTTACATTCCAGCCCCCCTCCTTATTATTGAAATAATTATCAAAGTTATTGTGGTAGAAAAAAATATGGAAGTTGAAGGAGAATTTAGATATTTTGATAAACTGACAGACATATTGTTGAAGTAGAGAAGGAAGAAAGGGACAGAGAATGAAGATGATGGAAAGTTTTTTTTTTAAATATGGTATAGATAATTTTACTAGAAAATAAAATTGAGAGAAGAAATTTAACACATTAGAAAACCTGCTATTCCAAATCCTTTTTACCATTTCCTCATTTACTTCTCCTAATAAAACCATAAAGAAATTGTCAATATCGCCTTTTTTCATTACTAGAAAACAAATTTCTGAGCAGCCGAGTTACCTGACTCTACACATAGAATCATTTTGAATAGGATTAAGCTATTTGAAATAAATAGAACTAAGCAAACAAAAATTTATCTTTCAACAGTAGATTTTAACATTTTTCATTATGAAATGTAGAACAGAGAAAACACACAGAAGAAAATGTACAGCTCAGTGAATTAAAGAATATTACTACCTCCCCCAAGACGTCTCAATTTCTACATCCTTTCTTCTCTCCCCAGGGTAACATTATCCCAGTTTTATGACAATAACTTCCTTGCATACCTAAGCACCCACACTAAAATTCATAGCTTAATTTGGCCAACTTTTTAGAATTAACACAAATGTAATCATCCAGCATGTATTATTTTCTATCTGGCTTCTTTTGCTCACTTTATAAACCACTATCACTTATAACCCCCTTGTTTTCATTGTTGTATAGTACTCCATTGTATTCATTTACCATAATCTGTAAGTTGTTCTCAGTTTCAGGTCTATTATAGCATTCCCACAAATATTCAGCTCTAAGAATCTTGGAGCATATTCACATGAATTTCAGTTTGGTATTTACCTAGAAATGAAATTGCTGTCTCATGGAGTATTTGTGCATTCAACTTTAGCAAAATTGATAAATAATTTTCAAAGGGAAATTTCAATAATTTATAATCTTCAAATAGTATATGGGTGTTCCCACTGCTCCATATTTTCCCTGCCACTTTTATAGATTTTTCCCTTTATTTTTTAATTGGTCATTCAGCTGAGTATACATTGGCATTTCTGTAATTACCTAGGAATTGAGAATGCTTCCATATTTACAAGCTAGTTAGAATCATAATCACTATGAACTGATCATTTATGTCTCCTGGTCTTTTTAAAATTGGGTTCCTGATTTTTTTATTGCTTCAAAATAATACTTTACATAAGCTAGATGTAGGACCTCTATAGGTTATATGTGCTGAAAATACCTTCTGCAATTGAGGAAACTGCATTTTTACTCTCTTAAGTATGTATACTGGTAACAAACAATTCTCAATTTTATGAAGTGAATATCGTTAAATTATTAGTTATGATGTTTACTATCCTTTCACCTGTTTTTTATATTTAATTGTTCCTTGTCATTCTATTTATTTTTATAGATAATCTTTACGCATTTCCTTAGGAAAAACATCTTCATGTAAAGCACCCATGAATGCATTTCAAAGACTTCAGGGATTTTAATGTTTAATAATTGGTTTCTTATTTGCAAGGTATCCCTGTGCATCATTTTAAAATCACTGCTTAAACACTAGTGTCCTTTGTAATGCAACATGGATTTTGTCTCCCTCCATGACATCCTCCACTCTGCTACCAAAGTCCCTATCTCTTCATCTCATTCTTATGCTTAAAAGAATTACATGCCTTTCCATCACCTTCCAATTAAGATGCAAATTCCTGGGCAAGTGCACAAACATGTTAATATTTCAGCCCTTTTTATATCCTTTCAGCCTCATCTCTTTTAGATCCTCTCTGTTCTGTATCCAAGACACATTGGAGAAGCCCTATCTCAGAAGCTCTCACTGTTTTTTGCCTTCATGCCTTTGCACATGGCTTTCTCTCTGCTTTGAAGATTTTCCTATTCCATTTTCTAACTAACCTCAGCATATCCTTGAAAGGTAAAACTCCTGGTAGGATGGCTACCTTTCCTAACCCACCGATTGGCACTAAACGTTCTTCCTAAGTCTTCTCATAGCACCAATGACTGCTGCTTAGAATATATAAACAATGTCATAATGATCAGTATTCTTTCTGAAACCTTATTCAATTCTGCACCCCTAGAACCAAGCGTGGCTCCAGGAAACTCTATCATTTTGTTAAGGAATGAATGAATTTATCAGCTCTGTGGACATGCACTTACATAGGGCTCTTACTATAAGGTCAGGTAGCTAGTTTCCTTGTTCTTTCTCCTCTGGTTCTCATTATACCACAGCTACCATCCTGTGGATGCATGTTTCATTTATGTGCCTGTTGTCCTTAGTAGATTTCTGCAGTTCACCCTCATTGATCCTTAGCATCTGTTAGCTTCCTTTCAGCTCTTAGTTTAAGTAATGTTCCATATGCATTCTTCAAGCTTTATTGATTCTGTTCTCTAGAGAGTGCCCTATACCTCAAGTGAGGAACTTGAAAATATGGGATCATTAAAATAAATTCCTGTGTTTTGACCAAAGTTCAGTTACGGTGCTGTAGGAGCTTGCAGATTTTAGCCTGGAAGCAAGGTTAGAGAATACAAGAAATTGAACATAAGCATCTAAACCAGATAAAATAATTTTCTGGGTCTTAATTTTAATCAGTTTATTTGCCACAAGAGAACAGTGTTTGAAGTCAAGGTTTAAAATTCAAATACATATTAATGGAATATCATTATGGCAAAGAACAGAAGTTATAAATAAAAGCTGTATAACAGGTAAAACAAATCCAGAATGTAAAGAAAGACTTGGACTCTCACCAGTATTGTATAATTCTATTTACTTTTTCCATAAATGCTACTGACTTTGTAAAATATATCCAATAAGTTCTGGAAAGTTCACATATTATGATGTCTCAGAACCTTAGATAATTAATGTAACTGTGCCTTCAAAATCTCTACTTCTGGCTCAGAACTTTACCCTGAGGATGAAATCCTTTAAAAAAAAAAATTGATCTGAAAATATCCACATGATTGTCCCAACTCAAACTCAGCGTGGCTAAAACTGAATTAGTGTCAGCATTCTCTGCAAATCTTTTCCTCTTACCACTTTAATTATCTTAATTATTGGAAACTTTGTCAACTGAGGACACCACAAATAAATCATCTCCTTCTCTATGTTACATACTTCACCCCTCTTGTCACTAAAGCCAACCAGTCCTACAGCAAATCTTTAGTGTATTTCTAGCTTATTAGAGATTTTTGTGATGCTCTCATCTTTCCCTGGATAATTAAAATACACTTTCATTTACCTTGTTCTTTGAGTGTAACTCTTAGAAATCACTTTTCCCCCTATTATTTCCACAACCCACATTCTAATGTGGTTTCAATAAATCCTATTAGGCTCTACTTCCAAATGTATTTCTGTTTTGACCACACTTACTCATTGCTATTGAAAAACCTGCCCAGGTCATCTTTCTCTCTCATTAAGAAAACAGAAATAAATCTCCACAAATCTCTGTGAAGTTAATATAATAGGTCTCATTTGGTGAGTGTGCACTCTGTCCAAGAATTCTTTGCATGTGCTAACATGTAATGATCAAAAAATGCAAACGGATATTGCCAGTGTTCCCATTTTCCACATGAGAAAAACTAAATAGATAAATTTATAGTACTTCTTCCTTTCACAAATGAAATAAAAGCTACATACTCATATTATGGCATTCTTGATTTTTGAAGCAATTTTGCTGTGTTGCTTTCTGTTAGCTCAGGCACTGACGATATTAGTGTACATATAATAATTAAAGAGGGTCCTTGAAACACGAATAAGAAGTGGGAAATTATCTTACACAAATACACACAACACAAACCAGGGTTTCAAAAAGGAACAAAAATAATTTGTTAAAATAAAAAAAATATTGCCAGTTTAATTTTTGATCATATTAAGTAACAGAGTTCATTTTTTACTTAATAAAATAGTTCTTTAAAATGTACTGGTGAGTCTAACTTTTACTAATTATTTAATGGAATTTAAGGCATTCAAATTCGTGTGCTAATATGAAAGAAACTTTTCCTTTTTTTTTTTTTAATCTGCCTTCAGGGTCAGGGAAGAAAATTGCAGTAGGTATTGGACATCTGGTCCGGACTTCTGGTACCCTAAGGAAACTGAGACTGATGGGGTTTTTTGACTTCTCCTTTAGAATCCTTGTAATTTTTGCTATGACGTAAGGCAACACAAACAATGTGATTTTACAAACATAAATTTTCCCATTGTAAGTCCTTTAGGACTTTACATGGTATCTAAATTTTGTTGACATATATTATGCTAATAATAACAATAAAAAAAATCCTGCAAAGAATGTGTTGTAAAATACCCATTCTAATTCTAACGTCTTAGCCATTACAGGGAGAGGTGTCCTGGGCTAGAGCTCTTGAAGTTACGCCATGTTTCCTCAGACAGAGAAAAATCTCTGAGAGTAAGTATAGTAAGACCATAAAGATTATTATACTTTGATGTATAGGACTTCCAATTTTTTTTTTTGTTTGGTTAATAGAGTCAAGACTTTGATTTTAGACTAATTAGGTCTTTAACCTAAATATTTTGAATTTTTATTTCCTTGGCACTCTAAAATCTAAACTCCTGGATTTTAACTTTCCCTCAATATTATAATGGGAAAAAATGTTTTTTTTTTTGATATGAGGGCAGTGATATTAGTGGCATATAATTATTATAATATTTTAATGTTGTAATTTAATCCTGTCGAAAAATTTCTGCTGAACACAATGAGTTTAGATAGCATGGGAACTAGAATAGTGAGTTCAGCTGATTTAACGTATTTATTGTTCTTCAACGTAATAACTTGAGTTAAAAATCATACTGGAAAAAAATACATATTCTTCACTCCTGATAATGTCTTCTGTTTGGAGAAAGAGAACTTGTGGAACTTTTTTCATTAGATGCTTTTTGATAAATGCTCTTTTTATATTAACAGAATTTTGACAGAACAAATTTGCATTCATATACGGATATTTTGCAGCTTCACTCTTTTGTTTTTTGTTTCGCAAGGACTAAGGGAACATGTAGCACAATATAAAGTCTCCCTTTTTTTCTTTTCCTTAGTTCCTGAACCTTGGATCTACAATAGCCACCAGAGTCACAGCAGTGACAATGCTGGACCCTTAACCACTGTGCCACCAGAGAACTCTGTCAAAGGAAGTCTCCTTAATGTCTTGCCAAATTAAAGTATCTGCATAGGTCCTTTTGGTCTTTCAAAAAAAAGGTCAATTTTGAGATCATAGTACTCTTGCTTGTAAATGTTGTAATACTATCAAAAATAGACTCCATTTGGTACCAGGAAGGAAATTTTTTTTTTTTTTGGCTTTTCAAGACAGAGTCAACTGCCCCAGTACATTGGCTCTCTTACGTTTGGGCACCTACTCTACCATAGCACACTGTGTGTTTTAGAAAGGTAAAATCAGACAAAAAAGTCCAAAGAAGTTTTCTTGCTACTGTAAATATTCCAGGTTAGGCTATCTTGGTAGCGTCTCCTTTTTCTTCTCTAATTATGTGTGTGTAGTATAAGTCAACAGATTCACAATACATTCCACTTGATTGCTACATGGGAAATATTTTTATCCCATGCAGTATGCATTCATTTTTCCTCTGAACATCCTACTTTAAGACTATGTTTTCACCTTCACAACAGGTAAAACCATATTTCTAGGAACTGCATTCTGCATGAAGAGCAACAATCTATTTAGACAATTTTTATATTAATTATCTCATTAAAATATCTGAGAAGCAACACAAAATGGTTGCAATATTTTTATGGATCATTTATATTAGCAAAGTCCCCTGACAATGTAAAATGGTTGTCAGTAAAGTCATAGGCACACAGAACTAGTCTGAGGTTACATTTCCACTTGGAGAACGTAAGTCACCAAACTACCTGAAAGTGTGAGTTAATTTAAACTCTCTTCAGATATGGAGAGAAAGAAACTCATGTTGTCTTCTCTCTTTTTTAATTTGTATATTAAAATTCTGATAATGATTTTTAATTAGTTTTGTTCATTTTCCTACAGAAGAGAGAATTAACATTCTTTTCTACCATAGATGCCTTATTTTCATACGTCTAAAACTGTCTTAGCAAGACATTCATCTAGGTAGATTACTAACAGAAATAATAGATGAGAATGGTTTTCAATAGGGTGGTTAAGTTAGATAAAATTTTACTGGGAGGATTGTCAAATAGCTTCATTTCCCTTACAGGAAAAATGGGGATATTATGAATATTACCATGTGGACTTCTCAGAGGTGAATGAGACAATTCATATTAAACACTTAGCTGAACAGAGGGCTCCTGACACTCAACATTTATGGAAACTTTAGCTGTCTTGGTTAAAAATATCCACTGTGGGGACCTTTATTATATGATATCCATTAATTTATGTTGTCTGAATTGCCACAGATTGAATATTTATTCATCTATAGTAGTGATATATTTATTACTGAAGTATACCTGTACTATAGTTCAGTATAGCTGAGTTTGTTTTTTTGTGTTACTTTGTTGGGGGCATGAGTTTCCACACGCATGTGTTATCTAAAAACATAAGCAACTTTGAACATTTCTAACCATTTTTTGGTTGTTTATCTTGCATTTAAAATTTAAAAAAAAAAATCTTGGTAGTAACAGCTTTTATGTCAGTCTCATTATTTTCTAGGATAAAAATTGGCATTGAGCAAAATTAAAAATTTACAAGTCACAAAAATACTTCTGCATTTCATATTACTTTTCTTTTAGTTGGTATCTAACAGTCATGAAACATAGTAGAACAGAAGGTGTTAACAAACAATCTATTATTTAGTTCATAATATTAGGGCATTTTATATAATTCCTTATAAGCATTATAATGACATGCACAAATTCTTCTTGCTTCTATACATACAGATACATGAGAAACTAAGATTATAAAACTAAAACACAAAAATTGTAATTTGTAAGCCAAAAATAAATTTATGGAAATTATAGGAAAAATGTATCCAATTTATATGCCTTGAAGAATTGAATAATATATTTAAAAAGTCTATTAGTGGTAAAAATATTAAAATGGTAACAATATCATCTTGTTAAAGAATGGTAAAATTTTACATGTTGATCTCAGAAATACTTTATGTTCAACATGAATTAACTCTTCAAATGTTAGTCTTCAAAGAACTGTGCAACATGGATGAAACAAGATTGATTGTCTGAGGACAGCTTTATCATGGAGAGGAAAGTACCTATAAATCACAGCAGTACAAAACTTGTATATATATCCCCATTATTTATTGTTAACCCTGCTTCTCCATAGGGTTTTGGTGGTATGGAGACCATCTGCTTATCTCATGATTATGGGGAAAGGCTACTGGCCTATGTTGCTTGGGGAATAGGGCCGTTAATATCCCAAAGAACATAAAATTGTGTTGCTCAAATACCCCTGCTGAGGAAAACAGAAAACTTCTGACTTTTATGTTGATGTGCTGTATTGTAGTTTTGCACACAATTTCAGGTCCTGAGATAACTCGTCATGACACAAATTTTAATCTGCCTTTTCTCTGTTAATGAGCTCCACGAACTATAAATTTATTTAGGATAAGTTCTACCTATACTCAAGATGACAATAAACAATTTTGTGAACAATTTTCTAGAGATTACTTATAGTTAATCATTTATGAATTAATTTTACATTTATATCACAGTATTATTTTATCAGCACTGGATTAGGTCTAGAATTCAATATTACATCAATAAATGAAGAAAATTGGAGGAATGTCTTACGTGTTTCCTGCTTATAATACATTCACTTTATATTTAAGAACATTTTGTAAAAATTTGTTCTCAAAATATTTAAAAAATTTTGGAAAATACAGACGTATACCAATTGGGAAGAAATGAAACTGTCTTTGTTCCCCAATGACATGATCATCTATGTAGAAAATCCAAGAGTCAATGAAAAACTTCCTAGAACTAAAAGAGATAGATTACAGCAAGTTTGAAGGATAAAGGCTAATGTAACAAAGTCAATCACATTTCCATATACCAGAAATGTGCATAGAAATATGAAACAAAAACAGTGTCATTTAAATTAGCACCCTCAAAAATGAAACATTTAGGTATAAATCTAAAAAAAATGCACAAAATCTATATGAGGAAAACTACAAAACTCTGATGAAAAGCTAAATAAATGGAGCAATAATGCATGCTCATGGATAAAAAGATTCAGTATTGTTATGATGTCAGTTCTTCTCAACTTGATCTATAAATTCAATGCAATCTCAATCAAAATCCAAGGAAGTCGTGAATATCTACAAACTGATTTTAAAAGGTACATGCAGCTGCAAAAGATACAGAGTACTCAACTCAATATTGAAGAATACACAAACAAATGGACAGATTTTGTGTGCTCGTGGATCAGAAAAATCAATACTGTTATAATGCTCACAGTACTCAAAGCAATCTAGAGAGTCAGTGCAATCTCCATGAAAATTACAATGGTGTTTTTCACAGAAATTGAACCAACAATCCTAAAATTTGTATGGAACCACAAACAAACCTGCATAGCTAAAGGAATCTGGAGAAGGAGAGCAAGCTGAAGATTTTATACTGCCTGACTTAAAATATGTTACAGAGTTATACTAATTAAAACACTACAGTACTGGCATGAAAGTGGACACACAGATCAATGGAATAAAATAGAGAGCTCAGAAGTAAATCTAAGTATATATGGTCAACTTATTTATGACAAGGAAGCCAAGAATATACAATGAGAAAAAGACAGTTTCTTCAACAAATGGTGTTAGAAAAACTAGACAGCCACATGAAAAGAATGAAATTACAATACTCTACTACCATATATAAATGACTCAAAGTAGACTTAAATGTAAAATCTGAAACCGTAAAACTCCTAGAAGAAAACCTAGGTGGTAACCTCTTTGACATAGGTCTGTGAGCAATTTTGGATTTGCTAGCAAAAGTTAAGGCAACAAATGCAAAAATTAAAAAGTGGGACTATATTGGAGTTCCCGTCATGGCTCAGTGGTTAATGAATCTGACTAGGAACCATGAGGTTGTGAGTTAGATCCCTGGCCTTGCTCAGTGGGTTAAGGATGCGGCATTGCCGTGAGCTGTGGTGTAGGTCTCAGAAACGGCTTGGATCCTGCATTGCTGTGGCTGTGGCAAAGGCCGGCAGCTACAGCTTCTGTTAGACCCGTAGCCTGGGAATCTCCATATGCCGTGGGTGAGGCCCTAGATAAGACAAAAAGACAAAAAAAAAAAAAATAATAAAGTGGGGCTATATCAAACTAAAAAGCTTCTGCATATCAAAGGAAACCATCAGCAAAATGAAAATTAACCTACAAAGTGGGAGAAAATGTTGGCAATTTATATATCCGATGAATTAATATACAACATATGATAAAGAACTTATAAACTCAATAGTAAATATTAATCCAGTTAAAAATGGGCAGAAGATCTAAACTGATCTTCTATTTAGGTACCTCTAAATAGACATTTTTTCAAAGAAGACATACAGATGACCAACAGGTAAATAAAAAAGTGTTTAGTATAACTAATGACCAGAGAAATCCAAATCAAAACCACAATGAGATACCTCACATCTGTCAGAATGACTGTTATGAAAAAGATGTGATAACAAATGTGGGGAAAAATGTAGAGAAAAAGGAAACCTTATGCATTACTGGTGAGAATGTAAATTTGTGCAGCCACTGTGGAAATAGTATGGAATTTCTTCCAAAAATTAAAAGCGGAACTACCATATGATCCAAAAATTCCACTTCTGAGTATTTATCCAAAGAAAATGAAAATACTAATTCACAAAGATGCACCCATGCTCACTGCAACACTACTTGCAATAGCTAAGACAATGGGAACAACCTAAATATATATATATATGTCCATCAATGGATGAATGGATAATGAAATTGTGTGACAGTATAATTCAGCAAAAATAATGAAATTTTGCCATTTGCAACAACTTAAATGGATCCTGAGGGTATTATGCCAAGTGAGGTAAGTCAGAAACAAAGAGCAAATACTGTATGATTTCACTAACATGTGAAATTTAAAAAAAAGTCAAGCTCATAGATACAGAGAATAGATTGGTGGTTGACAGAGATGGGTGATGGGGGTTGGACAAAATGAGCGATGGGAGTTAAAAGGTATAAATTTCCGGTTATAAAATAAATAAGTCATAGGGATATAACACAGAGCATGGAAATTATAGTTAATAGTTAATACTGTAAAAATAATAAACTTATTTTATGAACATATTAAAAATATTGAAGAACAAAATTAGAAGACTAATGCTATTTTATTCCAAAACATACCATAAGCTATAGAGATTGACAGTGTTATGTTTCAAAAGAAAATAGACAAATATATCAATGAAATAGAACCCATAAACCCAGAACTACATATATGCAAACACGGACAACTGATTGTTAACAAAGGGGCCAAGGTAATACTGGCTATCCACATGCAAAACAATTAATTTAGAGGCAGTTCTTAAGCTTTTCACAAAAATTAATGCAAAATGGATTATAGAGCTAAATATAAAGTGAAAAACTATAGAATTCCTAGGATATAACATAGGAGAAAACCTAGGGTACAATGAGGACATTTTTGATACAACACCAAAGGCATAATCCAAGAAAGAAGTAATTGATAAGCTGGAAGTCCTTAAAGTTAAACATTTCTACTCTTCCAAAGACAATGTCAAGAAAATGAGAAAAGACCCAGACTGGTTGAAAATATTTGAAAAAGACATATCTGATAAGAACTCTTACCAAACTCTCAAAACTCAACAGTAAGAAAGTGTACAACACGACTAAAAAATGGGCCAAAACAGTTAACAAAGGCTTCAAGAAAGATATACAGACGGACAATATGCAGGGAAAAGGATGCTCCACAGCATATATCATCAGGAAATGTAAATTAAAATAAAAAGGAGATACACGTAAACACTTATTAGAATGGCCAAAATCTGGAACACTGACAACATCAAATGTTGGTGAGTATGTTGAGCCACAAGAACTTTAATTAATTGCTAGGAGGAATGCAAAATGGTATAGGAACATTGGAATACAGTTTGGCATTCTCTTACAAAAATAAAGATACTCTTACCATATGATCCATTATTAGTGCTTCTTGTTTTTACCCGAAGAAGGTGACAACTTAGGTCTACACAAAAATCTGTACAGACATTTATAACCTTAGTCATAAAACCTTAGTCCAAAAACTTGGGAGAAAACAAGATTTCCTTCAGTATGTGATTGAATAAATAAACCGTGGTATATCCAGGCAATAGAATATTATTCAGTGCTAAAAAGAAATGAGCTATCAAACCATGAAAAGACATGAAGGGAATTTAAATGCATATTTCTAAGTGAAAGAAGCCAATCTGTAAAGGTTGTATAATTCCAACTAGATGACATTCAGGAAAAGGCAAAATTACAGAGATAGTAAAAATATAGAGATAGTGGTTCCTGGGATTTGGGTGGGAGAGGGATGAACAAGTGGAGCCCAAAAGGCTTTCAAGACAGTGAAATTACTCTGTATGATGCTATAATAATGGATACATATTATTATGTATTTGTCAAAACTCATAGAAATGCATAATGCCAAGAGTGAACCATTATGTAAACTATGGACTTTGGGTGATTATGAGCCATCAATGCAGATTTATAAACTATAACACGCATCTCACTCTGGAGATTAAAAGTTGTAATGTTGATAAGAGGGGACACTGTGTATGTGTGGGGTAGGGAGTTGATGGAAAATATCTGTATAATTCTCTCAATTTTGCTGTGGGACTATAACTAAAATTAAAGTCTTTAAAAAAGATCCCATTAATTTTGCCATCTCAAATGAATTTTCTACTTGTGAGGCTCTACTTTGAAGCAGGCATCCCTTCCTCTGTGCCAACTTGAGAGGTACCAACACCATCCAATAACAGCCCAGATGCTCTAGAAGATTACAGGGGTCTGGTACTGGCAGTTTCCAACGTTTAAGAAAATGTAAGATTCCAGATAGAGGTGATATCATACGGTATTTGTCTTTCTGACTTACTTTTCACTTAGTATGAGAATCTCTAGTTCCATCCATGTTGCTGCAAATGGCATTATTTTGTTCGTTTTTATGGCTGAGTAGCATGATAATGTGGGAAACAAGAATGTATACATGTATGTGTAACTGGGTCACCTTGCTGTATAGTGGAAAATTGACAGAACCCTGCAAATCAGCTATAATGGCAAGAGTAAGAACCATTATAAAGGAAAAATAAAAGAAACAAAAAAAGAAAAATGTAAGAATGCTCATGTTAAAACCTCGTATTTCAATGTTGACAGCTAATTTCAAAATGTAAATACATGCTGAAGGTTCAATGCTGTTTGAAGATTAAAAACAAACAAAAAATGCCTTCACACTGTGTTTTACAGATTATCTTCCCTTTGTGTCTGCTATGAAAATCTCCCCATAACCTTACACAAAACCCCTACACAGTTGGTGAGTTTGCCCAAATTGAACATATTTTGCAATTTCAGATCACTCAAAACTGAAGCTCAGGAAAAAAGCTTATCACGTACCAGAGTGCACATTGCATAAAGGCAGAGGTATGGCCTGGTCTGTGTTATTCATCATACTACAGTGTCCTTAGTGACTACAAAATTACCTGGCATAGAGTGACTACAGAACATCTGTTACACATACATACATGTACATGTATAATTGATGAGTCTACGATGGAATGATGTAGGCCAAGGGATATTCACATGCCCTGTGGCCCACATTCTCATTTCTGTCCTTCAGTCTTACTATTAGGATCTTTTCTCCACAGCCTCCATCTAACTTAGCAATAAATTGAATTTTGTTAAAGTGCCCCTTGTACATTTCTTTTTACTGTGCAGTCACTTTAGAAAGCTATTCAAGGAAATGTAGACTGAGATCAGGGAGCCGTCACCTACTTAACCACCTCCCACCTCCACCATCAGAACTAACAAAAGGTATAAAAGGCACCTGGCAGGGATTTTGTGCTATAAAAATTACAAAATTAATTGTTGTCAACTATTACATGGCCTGAAGCCAGTAATTATTTCCTCCATGTTCACGGTATGATACCGGCCCAGTGTCATTCAGCCAGTTTTTGTCTAAGCATACTTTAAGATGAACACAATTACACGGTTATATTACTTATGACATCAACTTTTTTTTAACTTCTGAAATCTGCTTAACTCTACAGCTTTGTTTGTTCTCTGGCTATGCTTCTCCTGTCCTGGTCTACTGCCCCTACTGTCCGGGAGGCTGGAAATGCTCTTTGACTTTCCCATTTACTGACTCCATGAATCTCTGGCATTGCAGGCTCTGAGAAAGGTTTTTATGGGATAGGTTATATTTCCCTGCTTAAATTTCCCATTAGGCTTTTTCTTTCTCGAGGACTTGACTGTGTCTTGTCCTTTATTGTATTTGTAACCCTTACTCAACTGACTGCCCCATTACTGATGTTCAGTAACTATGTGATAAATGAGTGAATAAATAACTTTCACTGGACTCCTTAAGAGAGTGGCTGATATAGCTATGGTTTTGAAATTTCAGTGGTTAGCATTGGATATGTAGATATTTCTTCACTTTGCTTTCATCCAATATTACAATCATCAGAACTCCATTAACTAGAATTTCAGCATTTATTTAGAATGATGATAATGTGAACACCTTGATGGTATCTTATTAATTATCTATTAAATTATTTTCAGTATGATTTTAACACATTTTAATATGCTGCATTTGTATTGAAAAAAACATGATATGCACAATAACATTAATCCAAATATTTGATTAACTATAATGCCACATTTCCCTGTCATTAAAGATAACACGTAATTTATTATTCTTACTGTAATGATATTAATATTCTAGCTAGATGAGTCTATTTATATCTAACATTAAACTCTCACTCCGGCTGATTAATGTAAGCCACTAATTTCTTATGCAGATTTAATATGTTTTAATGTATTATATTCTTTCAAAATGCAAAGACTATTTTCTTTTGGATACATTTAAGAAATGAAAATAATATCTGAGGAATCAGTAGCCAATAATTATCTCCACTCTACACTTTTTCTTGGGAGTATATCACACATGTAATAGAACCTTTGAGTTTTCCATGAGATATTTAGTACTCTGGAGCCCTAAGGATGCATTTTAACAACAGCAAATATTTCCCTTTGGGGAGAGGGAATGTTCTAGTGATATAGTGTGTAATAAGCCATTGTGTTTCTAATCTTCAAGGTTTATGGGTAACGGAGAGATAAAAACAAATAAAATAACTGGGAGCAGTCTGCTCAACGCTCAATGTAGTAAAGAAGTAATCTGAGCCTTGAGCACTGGCTGGTACGGAGACAAGCACAACCAGAGGACTGCCTAAGGAACAGAGCAGTCAGCCTTGGCTACTAAATTATTAAGTAACCAGACACCAGCAGGTGAGCAGAGTCCATGATTGATGCTTTGGCTTTTTTCATTTCTTTTAGAAGTACTTGCTTTCTCTTAGTGAGCTGTGAGCTGAAAGTAATCTGAAAAGTAAAATAATATACAAACTTGAGGCATCCTGCAGGCACAGCACTGCCATCACGAAGGCAAATGCATAGATAGGTGGTAAAATTCAGCTCTGAAATGCGCTGTCTAATTATAGCTCATGTTCAAGTTCTGTGGTTCATGTCATAGTGCAATAGACAAAAGATGAAATTCTAGTGCTTTCAAGCTCTCCTGCACAACATAGCCTTTTCTGAGAAAGGTCAGAAAAATATTATAACTCCAGGTAATAGTAACACACCATTTCCCCATTTACAAAGGTAGGCACTTTACATTTGGGAGAATATTTTTAAATTTGGAAAATGAGCTTACAAAGAAAAACACCACTATTTTAACCAATAGGGTTCTTCTTTTCTGCCTTTCATGGTGATGACTCATAATCCCTGAAGTAATCATTTAATTTAATTAGTTAACTCTGTCTCATTTCACAATCAGCTACATTTTACATAAAGTGAATCCGTCCAGTTCAGCAGCGGAGGTGAGGCTGGTGGGAGGAATAAATAAACTGGCCTTGAAAGTAGAAATTTCAGTTCCGTTTCTTGCAATTACCACTGAAGTATCTGGACGGTGAGATTGAACAAAGGTCTTTCTTATAAGATGTTAGGTAAGGAGACCTTATCTTAAACCCTATTTTTCAGTTCCTTTCTTTGCTTTAAAGTAATGCTAAAATGAGGGCCAAGTAGTGTCACCTTTATGGTATTGATCTTCTTCTGATAACCAAAGCCAGTAAGGAAGACTTCAGTCAGCTGTTAGCTGGAGGGTCTCCAAAGAAGCAAACAACAAAACAGAACTTGAAAAAGCCACCAGAGACCTTTCCAAAGAGCTTTAAGGATGCGTAACAACAACTTCAAGGAAGAAAGCTGTCTAATACTTTAAGATTAAACAATGTAAACACAAGGCAGGAACAGTGATAATCTGTTAAATTTCAAATAAACTAAAATGAATAATATTTAAAGAGGGATGAATATAAACATTATTGAGTATCTCCTTCAAGTTAATAAAAAGAAAAAATGTTAGTTGTTCACAAGATTATTCAATTGATATACTTAAAGAGAAAAGTGATAGGGAAAACAAACTTATGATTACCAAAGAGGAAAAGAGGGGAGGGAAAATTTGGAATTTGAGATGAACATATATAGACCACACTATATAAAACAGGCAATGACCTGCCGTGAAGCACAGGGAAATATACTCAGTATTTTGTAATAACCTATAATGGAAAAGAATCTGAAAAAAAAACATATATATGTATATGTATGTATATATATAGTTCCTTTTCTTCTGTTGCATCATTCCAAACTCTGCCTTCATTGTCATAGGGTGTTTTCCCTGCTTATGTATCTGTCTCTAAATTTCTCCTTTAAATAAGGACAATAATCATACTGGATTAGGGATCTGCTCTATTCCAGTGTGATCGCATCTTAACCAGTTATATCTGCAATTATTTGATGTCCAAATGAAGTCATATTCCAAAATTCTGGGGGTTAAAACAGCAAATATGAATTTTAGGGGAATACACTTCAACTCATAACAGGTTCTCCTTATATATCCTTTGTGTCTTCTGTGTTTAGGTAGTTGTAAAATCACCATATTTTACTAAACTCAGACTTGGTGTCAATAGCTAGGCAAACCAACTCAAAATCACATTTTACATGAGAATATATCAAAGAAATAAGACTGATATCACCATTTTAACTTTGAAAAATTCTTAGGCATAGAGAAAATAAGTAACTTTCCTAACGTCATATAGTCAAATACAAATCCATGCTATCTGAACCTTGGCTTTCTGTAAGCGATTCATGTGATAGTTCTGCTTTATAACCTGAAACCAAAAAGTCTTTTGGTGTTATATAGGCCATCTGTGCTGTAAACATGCTGAACTTAGTATATGATAGAAGATTGAAATGAGTTCACATTAAAAACTCACTCATTCTGGGATTTCCCATTGTGGCTCAGCAGGTTAAAGACCCAATATTTTCTTCCTGAGGAAGTAGGTTTAATCCCTGGCCTCCCTCAGTGGGTTAAGAATCCAGTGTTGCTGCAAGCTGGAGTGTAGGTTGCAGATGTGGCTCAGATCTGGTGATGCTGTGGCTGTGTAGTAGGCCTCAGCCACAGCTCTGATTCGACCCCTAGCCTCGGAACTTCCATATGCCACAGTTGTGGTCAGGAAAAAAAAAAAAACACTCATTCACAGCAACATGGGTGGACCTAGAGATTATGATTCTTCGTGAAATGAGCTAGATGAAGACAAATATCATATGGTATTGCTTATATGGAAAATCTAAAAAAAAAGATACAAATAAACTGATTTACTAAACAGAAATAGATTCACAGACATAGAAAACAAACTTATGGTTACCAAAGGGAAAGGAAGATAGAGGGGTAAATTAAGAGATTGAGATTAAAATATATACACAACTATATATAAAATAGGTAACCAACAAGGCCCTACTGTATAGGTACCTCCTGCACAGGGAGGCATAGTTGATATTTTGTGATAGCCTACAAGCGAAAATAATCTGAAAATTTTACATATATATATATATATATACACACATATATATACACACACACACACACATTATTTTATATAAATCAATTTGCTATATATCTGAAACATAAAAAAAATTTTAAATGTGTACAGAAACAAAAAAGACCGCAAAGAGCCAAAGCAATCTTGAGAATGAAAAATGAAGCTGGAAGAATCAGTCTGATTACACCATAAAGCTATAATAATCAAAATAGTATGGTACCAGCACAAAAACTGACATAGAGATTTATGGAAGGGGGTAGAAAGCCCAGAAATGAATCTATGCTTCTATGGTCAATTAATCTACAATGAAAGAGGCAAGAATATACAACAAAGAAGAGAGTCTTTTTTATAAGTAGTGCTGGGAAAACTGAACAGCTACATGTAAAAGAATGATGTTAGAACATCCTATAATACCATATATAAAAATAAACTCAAAATGAATTAAAGACCTAAATTTAAGACCAGATACTATAAAATTCCTAGAGGAAATCACAGTTTGAACATTCTTTGACATAAATTGCAACAATATATTTTTGGGACCATCTCCTATGGTAATGTAAATAAAACCAAAAATGAGCAAGTGAGACCTAACTTAAAAGCTTTAGCATAGCAAAGGAAAACACAAACAGCCAAATAAACAAAAAGACAATTTACAGAATGGGAGAAAATATTTGCAAATGATGCAACCAATAAGGGATTAATTTCCAAAATGTACAAACAGCTCATATAGCTCAATATCAAAAATATAAACAATGCAATAAAAAAATGGGCAGAATATCTAAAAAGACCTATCTCCAAAGAAGACATGCAGATCACTAATAGGCATGTGAAAAGATACTTAACATTTCTAATTATTAGAGAAATGCAAATTAAAACAATGAGGTTTTAACACACTTCAGTCAGAACAGCGAACATCAAAAAGTTCACAAATAATAAATCTGGAGAGGATGTGGAGAAAGAGGAATCCTCCTACACTGTTGGTGGGAACATAAATTTGTACAGTCATTATGGAAAATAGTATGGAGGTTCCTTAAAATATAAAAATAGAACAACCATATGATCCTACAATTCCACTGCTGGCCATATACCCAGAGAAAACAACAATTTGAAAAGATATATGCACTCCAATGTTCACTGCAGCACTATTTACAATAGCCAAGACACGGAAATAAATGTCTATCATCAGAGGAATGGATAAAGAGGATGCAGTACATATATACACCGGAATACTATTTAGCCATAAAAAACAATGAAATAATGCCATTTGCAGGAACACAGATATACCTAGAGATCATCACACTAAGTAAAGTTAAGTCAAAGACAAATATATGGTATTGTTTTATGTGCAATATAATAATGATATAAATGAATTTATATATAAAACAGAAATAGACCTATTGACATAGAAAACAAATTTTTATTTCCAAAGGGCAAGGATGTTTAAGAGTAAACCTTATTTCCAAAGGGGAAGGAGGTATAGTTTAAGATTAAAATATACATACTACCATATATAAAACAGATAACCAATAAGGATCTACTATATAGCACAGGAAACTATACTCATTATTCTATAATAACCTATAAAGGAAAAGAGTCTGAAAAAATGTATGTGTAACTGAATCACTTTGCCGTACATCTGAAACTAAACAACACTGTAAATCAAATATATTTCAGTAAAAATAAAATAAACATTGTAAATCAACTATACTTCAATAAAAATACATTATCATTACAAAAAGAAATCACTCTATCAAGAACTGTTTGACAAAGCCCCCCAAAAGTTGTTCCCTTTTTCTATGACTTGTATTTTTAAGTTTGCATTTTCAGATACTATATCCACAACTTACTAGTTACGTCAGTTTGGGGGGAAAATAAATCTTCTTTCTAATAATAAAGATGTAATTGTTTTGCTTTGATATAAAATTTCAAATAAACATCTAGATATTTATGGTAAAAATTTAAATATTCCACCACACTTACTATTTCCTATTTTTTCAAAATCTAGGACCACTGGATGGAATTTCAAATGACAGAAATTGTTTAAAAGAATAAATATGATTGAACCTAAAATAATATTTAAGATATTCTACTGCTGAACTGTAGTGAAGAGGAAAAGGAAATAAGAACATAATTAACTATTAATTAAATGTTTTATTTAATCCTCATGATAAGACTTTGAGGTTAATTCTATTGTTTTCATTCCATAAATGAGGAAAATTGGACACAGAGACTGTAAGCTCAAACCATCTACACATTCAGGGCCAGGGCCAGGAATTGAACCCACAGACACATCACTTGAAAGCAAGAGCTCTTGTTCCTAATCATTTTGCCATGTTGTGTTTAATGAAACTCTTCTTTCATTCTTCAGTTATTTGAATCCTAGTTATCTGCCTCTTAAATATGTAATAGACATTAGCCTTGGTTTCCTTCAGATATAAATAATTCAAAGAAATATACCCTTTTTTATTTAAGAGGCTAGTTGTTCTTCACACTTTTTTAAATTCATCAGTAAGGTAGAATTCATATTTAGAAATGTAGATACATGTCTTTATTTTATATATAATTTAATATAAAATTAGAGTTATAATTCTTATAAGAAATGAATCAAGTCAATATATTTTTTCAAAAATACACTAATCTTCATGGATATTTCCCTTTCTAAACAACATTGTAAATCAAATATATTTCAATAAAAATAAAATAAACACATAAAACACAATTAGAATTTAAACAAGAAGTATATAATTCAGCAAAGAGTAGGTAAACAAATGAAGTTTTGACTTAAGGCAGATCTGTGAGCTATGAAATACATTAATTCCAGAAAAGTGAAGAGATCTTTAGACTCACAACAGTTTTACTCATTACTGGTTTCAGAATTTAAAGACAGATGTGTTAGAATGTGCCTTTGTTGGTGATATATATATATATTTTTTGTTTTCTAATGTCAAGATATAACTCAGTTGAATGTGTTGTTTTAATTATTTTCCTACGTGAGATAATTAAATTTTGTGCAACATCTACAGAGGTCATAAGCTCAAATACTTACAAATTGAGAATATAAGATCAAAGTAGTCCACTTTCTCCTTTCATCCATTGCTGAGAGAGGTGTGTGCATAGTAGAATAACTTTCTATATCATAAGATAGGCAGCAGGGTAAATGTGATGATGTAATACAATTTACCATCAGCCTTAGTTATTAGAGCTACAATAAACTCCGGTACAGACTGTGGAAAATCAGAAAGTCTATGGCCTTTGGTAAATCAGGCAGACACTAACCAGCTCCAGTTGTTGATGATGGTCTAACATTAACAAAGTGTCTGACATTACAAAATAATCTGTAAAACCATATTTAATATGAATTATCCCAACTTTGAGATGTGGGCTCAAACACTTAAGTGCCAAACAAAATAAATCTACAGACTAAATCTGTCATTGAGATCACCAGCATGCACCTTCTGAAATACTGGCTTTGGTTTCTAACAGTCTGTCAGCTGTTTTTCAGAACAGAGGAGAAAATTTTGAAGTGCCATCAATCAAAATCCTGTTTGTAAGTTAGCTGTCAAAGTTAGTCATTTATTTGTTTAATCTTATGTTTGATCAAAGGGTACAAAGTTTCAGCTAAAGATGAGTAAGTTCTGGGGATCTAACAAATGATATGATTATAGTTAACAATACTATCTTATATACTTAAAACTAGGAACTAGATCTTAAAATTTCTCCTCACAAAAAAGAAATGATAATTAAGAGACATAATGGAGGTGTTAGCTAATGCTATGGCGGTAATCATATTGCAATATACAAATATATAAACTCAACACATTGTACACCTTAATATTATTCATATTAACTTGTCAATTATATCTCAATTTAAAAAATTAGACATCTGTTTGATAGCCAAGCTGTCTTCCTCTCTGTCTATTCTTCACAGAGAAAAGGCAGGTATTGTCAGTCTTCTGTGAAAAATCACTCATGACTTTCAATTTACAGTAAAAGCCAAAACTTCCCAAGTTCCCAGATAACTTGGCCCCATTAGCCATCCAATTATGATCAAGCCTCTCACGGCTCCCACCTTCCCTTTTCTCAACTTTTCCTCCAATTCATTGGCTTCCTCAAAGTTTCTCCAACAGTTCGGGAAGGCTCATTCCTAGAGGGCATTTACTATTTTCTTTGCCTGGATTTCTGTTTTCATTTATGTCCTCTCATTTTTCCATGTTTTCATCCAAATGTCACTCTTAAAATAAGGCCCTTCCTGGCTCCTCTGTCTTGACTGTTAAAAAGGCCACATTACCTAAAGCGGTACACAGATATAATGCCATTCCTATCAAAATGCCAATGGAATTTTTCACAGAAATAGAACAAGTTGTACTAAATTGTATGGAAACATAAAAGATCCTGAATAGTCAAAGCAAACTAGGGAAAGAAAAATAAAGCTGGGGGCATCATGCTCTCTAATTTAAAACTATATTAAAAGCTACGGTAATTAAGAATTCCCTGGTGGCCTAGGGGTTAAGGATATAGCATTGTCACTGCTGTTGCATGGGTTCAGTCCCTGGCCCAGGGAACCTCCACATTGCATAGGCACGGCCAAATAAATAAAATTGTAAAAAGCTACAGGAATTAAAACAGTATGGTATGAACATAAAAACAGACACATGGATCAATGGAATAGAGAGTTCAGAAATAAAGCCACACATGCATGGTCCACTAAGTTACAACAAAGAAGCCAAAAATATAGAATGGGGAAAGGATAGTGTCTTCAATAAATGGTGCTAGGAAAAGTGAAGAGGCACACGCAGAAGAATAAAAGCTGGACTATTATATTACACCACACACAAAAATTAACTCATGGATTAAAGACTTGAATGTGAGGCCCAAAACCATAAAACTCCCAGAGAAAAACACAGGTGATAAGCTTCTTGACATAGGTCTTAGTAATGATTTTTTGAATCTTGATACCAAAAGCAAAAGGAAAAGCAACAAAAGCAAAAGCTAACAAGTGGGACTACATCAAACTAAAAAGCTTCTACACAGCAAAGGAAATGTGAAACAGAATAAAAAGACAACCTACTAAAGGGAGAAAATATTTGCAAAGAATGTATCTGATAAATATCTGTCTCATATCTAAAACATATAAATAACTCCTGCAACTCAACAGCAGAATAACAAATAATATGACCAAAAAATGTGCAGAGGGACTGAATAGACATTTTTTCAGAGAAAGCATGCAGATGGCCAACAGGTATACAGAAATATGTTTAACATCACTAATCATCAGAGGACTGCAAACCAAAACCACAAGGAGATATCATCTTACCCTTAGTGTGGCTATTATAAAAAAGACAAGCGATAACGGAGTTCTTCCTGTGGTGCAGCAGATTAGGCTCCAGCATTATCTCTGCGGTGGTAAGGGTTTGATCCCTGGCTGTGTGTTAATATGCTCTGGAGTTGCCACAGCTGTGGCACAGGTCACAACTGCAGCTTAGATTTGATCCTGGCCCAGGATCATTCATATGCTGCGGGTGTGGAAATAAAATTAAAAAAAAAATTGACAGATGCTGGTGAGGATGTGGAGAAAAGAGAATCTTGGTGCACTACGTTGGAAATGTAAATCTGTGTAGCCACTAATAAAACAGTAGGAAGATTTCTCAAAAATCTGAAAATAGAACTACCGTATGATCCAGCAGTTCCACTCCTGGGTATTTGACTGAAAAAAAAAATATACTAATTCAAAAAAATATATACACCCTCATGTTCATTGCAGCATTTTTACAATAACCAATATATAGAATTAACCTGTTTTTCAGTAGAGTAATAAACTGTGGTGCATACCTGTATACAGTGGAATATAACTCAGCTATAAAAAAAGAATGAAATCTTATTTTGCCATAGAAAAAGGATTAAATCTTGTCAGTTATGACATAGATGGACCTTGAGCACATAATGATAACTGAAATCAAAGGGCAACTAATGCATAATTTAAATTGTTTAAATAGAATTAAAATTTTGAAATTTGAAAATAGTCAAGTAATTCTTAGCAAATATGACTCTGGAATATCATGGAAGTAATTGAACAAAATGCATTTTAAAAAATGTTTAAAGTTTGACAAATACATCAGTTTCTGAATCACCAAGAAGAATCCTCAACTTAGAGGTAACCGTCATTGATATAAAATTCAGTTACGAACCATAATTTCTGAATTGTCTAGGAATTTTATGTTGTAACATTGCAACTAAAATGCATTCACCAATTAAATTTTGCATTGTATCCGTCAGGGTTAGCTAGGAGGTATTGTGGTTTCAAATAAATAAAATTCCCAGCTGTTAAACATGTTAATGCTTTATTTTTATTCATGCTGCATATGAAGAATGGGGCTGGAGGGGCAAAGAGGCTTTTCTCACTGTAGTCCCTCAGGACTGTGGAATAAGAGGGGTCCATTTCAACATACACATTCAGTAACTACTAGATAGAGGGACGGAAAAGACAAGCTACAGTTACTTCTTTGCAGTTTCTGTGCAGAACTGACACAGCAGGTGGTAGAGATATGCCTAAGTTCCTATGTAATGATATCCTATTCTTTAATGGAAGAGGAAGGAAGGAAGGAGGAAGATGAAAACATGTAAATATGTTTGAACTACACTAATGACTATGCAAGGGCATTTAAAACGTGAAGTAAATTTTTGGCTGTAGATAACTCCAGTGAAAATGGAATTGCGGAAAATATCTTAAAGAAAGTGGTTCAGCTTCTGACAGATCATTGTTAACTTTCACAAAACAAATGCCCCAAGAAACACATCTTTAGATATCAGTAATGATAACGTTGAGTGAGCTCACTGCAGCAAAGTACACACTTCAAAGCAAGCATGAGACATCATGTAAGAGTTAATGAGACAGGTAGAAAGGGCTTGTTGGCTTAACAGGATCTGCTCTTGCGTTTGAAATGATGACAAGGTTTCAAGGTGGTAGGGGCTACTTTTTGAGTGAACACTGTCAGGACAAGAGTTGTCAAGGCAGGAGGAAGAAGCACCACCCCTGGCAGCAGTGTGGCTGTGTTGTCGTCTTGCCTGGAGTTCAGTTCAGCTCATAACATGGCCTAACTGAAGCATTTCTTGTATTCTGTAACCGTTATTGATGCCTGGTTGAGAACATCCCGTCCTGGTTGCCAAGAGAGCCATTTCTGCTTTTCACAGATTTAGTAGTTGAGAATTTATTACTTTTAATAAAAATCAGTCATCATTAGAGCCCCGAAAATAAAGGTTATTTTCACATGTTGCTAACAGGTGACAGTGGACAGATGTGCTCCTGGGTTCAGAGCTTTTACTATATCTTGGTTCATTGCTTAGGCTAGTGATAAATAATGAAAAAACATAGACTTGGACTGAACAAGTGCAGGCTGGTAAAAATGCACAGACCTAAGAATCAAGGCTAGTTACAGACTTCATACAAAGGAATTATATAAATTCAGCAACCATTTTAACAGTCTCTCTTCAGTTTCTCTATTGTAAAACCAAATGTTAATAATTAATTCTATGGCATCCACTTAGAATTCAATGAGTGCTACAATCTTAAAAACACATAAATTTAATATTTTCTCAAAGTGAAAGACTGGTGTTTCTTGCCTTCTCTAAAGATTCCATGATTCAGTCAATAAATTCCCTGATATTTAAGGTAAAATGTTAGCATGATCAGATATTATGTGTTTAAAAATTCCAGGCCATGTCTCTAAAATAATATCAACAAAAACCTCCATGTCAGAATTGTGCTTTTTACCTTGTGGTTACTTTCACCTATTTCCACCACACCCTACCCACACCTCTGGCAACCATCAGTCTGTTCCCTGTATCTATGAGTTTGTGTTTTTTTTTTTTTCTTTTCCTTTGATAAAAAGGTAAAAACTTCCAGTTATAAGATAAATAAATTCTGGGGATGTAATGTACAGCATGATGATTATAGATAATACTGCACTGCATTATTAAAAATTGCTTTTAATAATAGATCTTAAAAGTTCTCATTGCAAGAAGAAGATGTTTATAACCATATAAGGAGGTTGATGTTAATTAAACTTCTTGTGGCCATTTTACAATATATACTAATACAAAACCATTACTTTGTACACTTCGGACTAATTCAATGTCACATGTTGATTACATCTCATTATAACTGGACTGATTTTGAAAAAAGAAGTCTGTTCTTTTGTAATGTCAATTTATAACAAAAAAATTTTTGGAATTTCTATCAGGTGTAAAGGGGCATTTCCCTATTTCTAAAGCCATCTGAATAGCTTGAAAATAAACACCCAGTACACATACATCTACGCAGATATACATACTCATAGTGTCCTTATGGAGAAGGATAAAAATTACCTATGAAGAAAATTATATGATAAAAGTAAAATATATTAAAAATAGAAATGTTTGTAAGATGTGGCATGAGCTAAGTACAGACAGTGCTAAGTACAGAAACTATCATATTTAATAAACATTATTTCTACATGAAATAAGAGATGCATTTTAAATCAAATAAAACAAGCTTAACTAAAATCTTTCAAAATCATTTTATGTTAATTAGTACATTTATAAATAATGTGAAAATGTGTGAGAGTGCTTTAGCACAGAGAAGAACATTTACAAAGAGAGATTTAATGCAAGCTGATAGTTTCCTGGACTAAATGGACTAAAAACCCAATGGATAGAAATGTAAAAGAAGCAGTATTTAAGAGAAAGAAAAAGTTACAAAAACAGGAAATTTCAAAAGAACTTGTTATAGTTAGAAGTAGATAAGAGACAAGACATGTAGCTGAAAAATTGTTCCCCGGAGGTATCAGGTCCTAATCCCTGAAACCTAGAAATATTAACATTATAAAGGCAAAAAAAGAAAAGGAAACCTACAAAATAGATGAAGTTTTATTAGAGACATGAAGATTTAATTTGAGTTGTGATTTTTTTTTTTGGCATAATGAAGAGTGAAGCAAAAAAAGAAATGTTAACATTATAAATGTTGACATTATAACCAAAAGGCCTTTAGAGATGTAATCAATTAAGGATCTTGAGACAGGGAGATCATCCTGAATTACAAGGATGGACCCTAAGTATATTTACACATGTTGCTTATAAGAGGGAATTAAAGGGAGATTTCAACCATACCACACAGGTGCATGTGCACACACACACAGAAGTGATGTAAAAATGGAGTAAAGAAGGATTTTTATGATTCTGGACTTGAAGCTGGAGTGATGTGACCACAAAACAAGGAGAGCCAGCAGCCACCATCAGTGAAAAGAGGCAAGGCGGGAATTCTTCCTACAGCCTCCAGAGGGAGCCCTGCCGACACCTTGACGGCCCAGAGATGATTATTTCAGACTTTTGGCTTCCCAAATTATAAGTAGGTAAGTAAATAAATAAATAAATGCACACATACATACATTTCTGCTCTCGTAAGACCCCAGTTTATGTTAATTTGTAGTAGCAGCCCCAGAAAACTAATACAAACAAAATAAGTAAAATAGCATTGCAGAGATTCTGTAATTATTTAAATGGGATATAAGAATTATGAGAAATCTGCTATTTTGATCTTGCCTTTTCCAATACAAGCTGAGAGCCTCACAGCCACATTGCTGGGGCAGGCAAAGATAAGCTAGTGTGAATCCTTTTCAGAAATGAGGTTTTGATAGGCATGGTTTATTTTTTGTAAATTGATAATAATTAATTCTCAAAAAATTAGAATAATTATTTATAGAAAACCTCATTAATTACCCATTTCCATTTTTAGAACAGTTTTTCCCCAAGAGGAATTACTCTGAGTGATAGCTGTGCTTACAACTTAAAAAACTAGTTCACCATCTGAAAAGCAGGAAGCATAGTTATAACTCTCCATTCTTGAAAACACCGTAATTTACCAAAGAGACGTTACAAAATCTTTATATATATACTAAAATGCTAGGATATGGTCACAGCCTCATACTGAAACATTGTAACATTATCTGCCAGGTAAACTACTGTTTAAGTCCAATTAAAAGAGGGTGCCTAACATTTGAGTTGACAAGGCCATCATTTAATATGGGTAGCTAGAGGGAGAAGCAGGTTAAAAGCATAATTTTTTTTGGCCATGCCTATGGCATCCTGGCCCAGGGATTTAACTCACTGCACAGCAGTGATCAT
This sequence comes from Catagonus wagneri, assembly GCA_004024745.2. Classification (NCBI taxonomy): domain Eukaryota; kingdom Metazoa; phylum Chordata; class Mammalia; order Artiodactyla; family Tayassuidae; genus Catagonus; species Catagonus wagneri. The sequence continues at coordinate 28,340,261 of PVHT020000886.1, read as the reverse complement.
TCCACAGATGGAACTCATTTGCATTTCAGTGACAGTGCTGGGTCCTTAACCTGCTGTGACATGAGGGAACTCCCTAAAGCATAATTTTTAAAAACCTGTTTTCTCATAGTAAATTCATTAGGATAATTCACCTGAAAATTAACATAGAAAGTGGGCAATTTAATATACAACTGAGCAGTTCAGTCAAAATACAACTTTAGAACACTCTGGTACATTGCTAAGATTTGTGCTAGAACTAGGAAAAGGCTACATATAGAGAAGGGGGCCTCATGAGAAAACCAGGCATTATGTCAACATTTAATATTGAGAATTAAGCGTAGATGCACCTGACCTCATCCAAACTAAAGGAAAAAAAAAAAAGAACACATGCAAATAAAGTGCAGGGAACATAGATATTACACAAAAGAAAACAAATAAATAAAAATAGGAAAAGATTTACATTCATACTCTGAGGTATAAGAAAAGAAACTCTCTACAAAAGGAAAAAAGATAAGACAGTTGGAGTGATGAAAATCGAGCCAGGCAAACTAGGGGAATAAATTAAGGAGAAATAACACAATTAGACCCCATAAAGTGGAAATGAAGCAGAAAAGGGAGAATCAATAGTGTAGAAAGACAAATCAGTTCCATGAAGGACAAGCTTAAGAAAATCATGCATAATGTTAGGGAAAAGGGCAAAGCCAGTCAGTTTATAAAGACCGCAACAACTAGAGCAGACAAGGAGATCTGCAATAACAATATTCTAGTTTACCTGAGAAGACAGAACAGAGGCAATGAAAGAGGAAGTATCCAAATAAAAAGAAAATTTCAAGGAAGTAAAGGAAAACTTGAATCATTAATAAGCTATTTGCATTTATTGCTGGGGAAAATGAAGTAAATTTGACAATGACAGCTTGCATCACTGAATCCAATTCCCTCTTCCTTCCTGGGTTCTAAGACTTCGTCATATGATTCTGTAGCGCTTTCCTCCGGAGCTGGGATTTGCCCAGCTGACGATGGACTTAACTGTGAGACTTGCTTTGACCACAGATAGATGTGAGGAAAGGCAGCACATAACCACTAAGCTTTGCCTTAATAGACACCACACATTCTCTCTTGCTTCTCTTGAGCTTCTTCCATCCCCATGAGAAGATCATCTATGGTGTACACACCTCTAACTGGTCCCTTCCAATCCTCAGATCACTCAATGGTCCAGGAAGATAAACAAACATGGGGGCAGGGGGCAGTCAATTTCAACTGATGCCATCCTGTATCAACCAGGCTTCTGGGTTAAAAAAAAAAAAAAAATATATATATATATATATATATATATATATATATATATATATATATATATATATATATATATATATGAACCAATTAAATCCAACTTTAAAGAAACTATATACTTTGGAAAAAAAATCTGTGAAGGCATGCACACTGGATATATGAAAAACCACTACCAACAAAACAAATACTTTGGGGGCAATAAATAAGCCTGAAAATAAGCCATTTGCATTAAAAATTTTATTAAGCAAACCAAACTCAGTCTTCTAAGTAACTCTGAGTGATTTCAAAATCTATTTATAAGACAACAGCCAGAGAAATTTTAGCACTGCACCTGGAAGTTCCCAGGCCAGGGGTTGAATTGGAGCTACAGCTGCCAGCTTACATCACAGCTCCCAGAAACACTGGATCCTTAACCCACTGAGCAAGGCCTGGTATCAGACCCACATCCTCATGGATACTAGGTGGGTTTGTCACCACTGAGCCACAATGAGACTTCTTAAATCAGATATCTTAATCCCACTTTTCAATACCACAGTGACATATACCATACTGAGATTAAAATCCATGCTTCTTTTGGAGTTCCCACAGAGCCACAGAATCTGACTGCAGTGGCTCAGGTCACTGAGGAGGTGTGGGTTTGATCCCTGCCCAGCAGTGGGTTAAAGGATCTGGCATTGCTACAGCTTCGATGTAGGTCACAGCTGTGGCTCAGATACACCTCTGGCCCAGCAACTTCCATATGCTGTAGGTGTGACCACTAAAAAAAAAAAAAATCCTAGCTACTTTTACCTAAATGATGACCTGGCTCAAAGCTACTTCTCCAGCCTCTTACATCATCTCCTCCATCACATAATTTTCTCTGCTCCTATTGGCCTCCATGTTTTTCTTAGCAAAGCCAAGGCTTTTTAAAGGCTCAGAGTCTGCATTTGCTGTGTCCCCTGCTTAAGTACCTTCCTTTCTGTTTTTAGCTTGCTTGCTCCCAGGTGCCTTTCCTAACCAGGCTTCCAAAAATTTGCCTTCAGACTCCGTACATAGTATACTTAGTATTTGTGTATCTCTTACATATCTGTGTTTGTTTACTGGATCCCCAATGCAGTAGAAGGTCTTCTAGGGTTGAGATATTGACTGTGCTGTACATGCAGCACCTGAAAATGTGTTTGGATGGAAATAGTCAATAGATTATTAGTAAGTATTTTAAACAAGTGCAAGAAGTCAACCATCTAAATAGTTTTAAAGAAAATAAAGTCTCCAATCTCTCTGGAACCATATAATCTATAAAATTTCCAGATAAAATCTACTTATCACCCTCTATACTCCAGAGCAGTAAATGGAACTAAAACTATAGAAATCAGAACATATCAATATCAAAGTAGTGATGGTAGCATTTAAACGAGCTATAAACTGTATTATCTTGATAGGTATCATAAGAACTTATACCTTGTGAAAAATTGACTGTTTAATGCCAATTTTATGACAATTTATCTACAAAAAGTCTGAGGCGTAAGTCTCAGAAATGAAAAACATGATTTGGGAAGGGCAGTATGAGAAGGCATAAGTGATTTATTAGTTTAATTTTATAAAAGGGGGGTGTCACTACACTTTGCTTGTTTTCTGAGGCTGATAAATCAAAACAAGCAGATTAAGGTTTGATATAAATATATAAAAGTAATTCAGCTAATAGAATGAAAACCATTCTATAATTTCCAGATTATCCAAACAAAACAGAAGTGAAACAATAATACAGATCATAAAGCACATACCAGGAGACAAAGGCAATTGTTAGGAAATATTTAAAAAACAGAAAATCAAATAAGACGACAAAGTAAAATGCAAATTACATGCCAAATCAATGTATAAGCGTAATGATTTTCCACAAGGGGTTATAAACTTTCATCCAACTATAAAGTGTTGTGAAATTCAACAGTATATTTTTACAGACATACCTAAAAACCAAGCTATTTACAATGTTTGAGTATAAAAGAATGGGAGAGATACAGGAAAAAACACAAATAAAAAGAAAGCAGTTGCCACAATGTCAATGTTAGAAAGTAAATTAAATTCTAAGTTAAAAATAAATAGAAGCAATATACATAAAAGAAAAAATGCTAGAAATACACAAAGGGCAAAAATGTGTTTGTCTCCTCTGACAGCTCAAGCAGACAAAAAGTTATATAGAAGTTTTAAATAGGTATATCTCAATCTAAATTAATAACACAGCAAAGACATAGAAAACCTCTAAAAATTCAAGGGCATCAGAAATACTAGAAACTTCAAAACCAACAATCAAAAAAACAAGGAGTCTCAGAATACATAGAGTAAGGCAAAATCAACATTGTAGCATGTTTAGAAAATAACTACAATGCACCCAGCACATTTTCAAAATCTGTGAAATATGGCCAAAGTTATACTCAGAGGAAATTTTATAGGCTTCAAGACTTTCATTACTGAATAGGAAGAGTAAACATTAATTATTGAACTCAAGAATTTACAGAAGATAGCATAAAGCTAATTTGAGAATGTCCAAATGATGATATAAAAAAATACAAAGGTGTGGAGAAAAAAATAATCTGTTCAATAGAGTGGATGAATCCATTAATTCAAAAGATAGGTTCTCAGCCTTATTCTGACACATGAAATATGTTAGTGCACAAATGGTTTAGAGTCAAGGTCTACCCAGTCCTCAAGGAACAGCTCATTCCAATCTTATTCAAACTCAAAGATAGTATGAGGTATAAGAAAAAAACTCCTCAACCACTTTAAGAGATTAGCATATCCCCTAAATTAAAGCACCTCAAAAATTTTGAGCACAGTTTAAAATCTCTTAATCAAATATTAGTATTTGATCAAACTTGATTATTATGCCCTTTTTGATTAACAAATTCTATGGAAGAAATTAAGATTAAATATTAGTCTTGAATTCTAAAATAATAAAATGTTTTACATAAGTTCAAAATACTTATCTTTCCCTTCTTACTTAAATTTCAAAGATAAAAAATTTAAGTTAAAGTCTAAACCTCTTCTCTTCATTTTTTTCTGGTGAGTTTCAAGTTCCTTCTCAGCTTGTTTTCTTTGTACAACTGCAAACTATGCTGTTTTCTCTGGTAAGTGTTCAAGTTTTCAGAGTCTCTGAATTGTATTGGTTCAATGTTAAGACTTCAATGTGTTTATGTTTTTAAACTGCCAAGTTCAAGTGTACAATTTGGTGTGTTTTTCAAATGTCCACAGTCATGTAACCGCTACTGCAAACACGGTTATTTTTATTACTCCCCAAATCTCCATTGCAGCACTTTTCAATCATCCCCTGGACCCGGGCAACCACATAACTGCTTTCTATCATTCTGGTTTTGACTTTCCAGAATTTTGTATGAATGGAATAAGGTATGTAATAATACCGTAAGATTTTTATTTTTTCCACTATAGTTGATTTACGGTCAGTGTTCTGCCAATTTCTACTGTAAAGCAAAGTCACCCAGTCATACATCATGTATTTATTTATTTTTCTCACATTATCCTCCATCATGTTCCATCACACATGATTAGATGTAATTCCCTGTGCTATACTGCAGGATTGCAACTTTGTGTCTGTTTTCTTCCCCTTTTAAGATGCAGACATGTTGCTCCCTATTTTTAGCAAAATGTTACCTCAAACTGTAAAAACCCTAAAGAGACAAAAGATGAAAAAACAAGACCATCAGAGCACTGGCTCTAAAACTACCAAATCTGGGAAACAAATTCATCCCGATCCTGTACACTCCAGGACCCAGCACTTAAATCACTGAAGTCTAAGACTGAGTTTTATTCATATACAACTGAAAGAGCCAGCACAGAAATGAAAAAAACAGGACTTCCATGCAGTCTGGACCCCAAGAAGTCCGGGCCATTTGTCTGAGGTCATGATGAATTCATTAAGGTTCAATTAGGAAAAGTTCCAACAAGAGCTTAATTTTGTCACAACACATTCACTACATCGAGAAGCCAGCCTTTCTATAAAACCTGCCTCCCGGGCAAGGTCCCCACTTCGTTTCAGCTGGAGAATCATACTCAGCATATTTCTGAACAGAAACACTATGTTACTTCTGAAGCCTATGCCACAGTGGGCAGGAATTGGGGGTGTGGTAGACTGGTATGAACCAAACCAGTTCTGTGCTCCTCAAAATACTATTTTCCTCTATTTGCAATTCTCTAATTTGTTCAGTAATAATCCCTCTGGGCACATGCAGTATCTGCATACACACTTAAACTACGCCGTAATGTATGTGTAGAGTGTTTTTCATTCTGGAGCTTCAGGACAAGTCTCTATTTCCCTCCACAGAATCCTCCACGACCCTGAATGCAGAATGGAATTTGATTCGGTGTATTGAGTTATGTCAACACAAGCCCAGCTCTAACAATTTAAAGCTGGAAATTCCCCTGTGCTCTATAGAACAAGCAAACTCAGATGCCTGCATTTTCAACTGAAGTAGAAATTGTTCTGCACAAAAATACTTAAAAAGATGAAATATCCATTTCCTTACAATCAAATCTTTGCTTCAGCCAAGTATTCCTAGGAAATCCTGCACCTGTATTGCAAGCTAGCAGCAGTCAGTGAATTGACACTGCCTGAGCCTCCTGCATAAGTGGCCTCGGAATTCTGACTATTATCTTGGCCGCATAGGGCCAGTGTGGGAAAGTCATTCGTGACCTCCGCTGTTGTCATAATTGGACTCACCCTTCCTTTGTGCCCACTTATTTTGGTTCCTGTACCCTGTGTTATATTTGAGATGTTGTTTCAGCCCTTAAAGGAGCCATTCATCCCCCTTTTCTTTTGTATTTGCTTATGCTCACATAAACTCCTTTCCCTTTATGTAATTTCACATTCCTGAGGAACCCAACACCTGCCCCAAGATTCAAGTTCTTTTCCCTGCTTCTTTGCTTTTACAAACATACCCATTTAACCGTGAACAAAAACTCCGTAACACCATAAACAGGATTCACCACCAAATTAAAAATATGACATAGCCCAAGACTTAAAACTTATTGTCCAGATGTCACTAGGAATCATGAAAATCAAAATTCGCTCAAATCCTAAAGTTTAAGACCTAAAGACACATAGCTAGGCTCCATGAAAAGCCTGTCTTCCTGTATATTTTGTATTCTCCCATTCTGCAATGTCTTCAGTCATGCAAAAGATGTGGGTCTCCACAACAGTATTTCATAAAGAGTTATACTTTCCCTGGTGAGGTTCTAATACATACATATATATTTTTTTCTAACATATATGAAATATGTATGTTAAAAAGAATAATTAAGTAGAGAATAAAATAGGAACCTAATTTTTGATGCTGACTGGATTAGAGAATGCAGTTAGCATGGACCCAAATGGACCTTGTAAACTGAATGAAAGGATTCAGAAATTACATTAACTGAATTACCAAAAATATCAGGACAAGGAATTGGACTCCATGTAGGTAGGCTGAGCCTGTCACATTTGTAGTGTGGAGAAGTTGAAGATAATCCATGATTTCTATTGGCGAAAAGATCATAAGACAAAGACAACAGTCTGAACTTTGCATGCCCAGTTTATTTTTCCTATAGGGAGAACTGGTTAATGGAAAAAAAATAAGAATCTTGATTCTTGGAGCTCTATGCATGTAAAAGGATTTATCACAATTAGATATAATTACTTCTAAAAGTTTTAAAAATCCCTTGCAATATTTCCTTCTTTTGGAAATACTGATTTACTGTATCTTAGCTGCATTAGCAAAAGTTCTGTGAAAATTGAAACATCAAAATTCTCTATATTTTTGTTTTAATATGATCAAAATTAGGCTATTAGGTATTTTAAAATTATGATCCTATTTAACATTTTAAAAATTATAAAGAGCTTCCTTCCCTTTTGAACGTAAAAAGCTGGAAAAAAAATCTCAGTCCGTAAATGAGAAATGGCTAGAACTATAAAGTTGGAGAGACAGACCCCTCCCAGGAGAGGGAGGGGACACCAGGAACTGGCTCATGTACGGCAGAATCCAGGAGGAAGACATGGCTGGTAATAAGTGAATAAATAAATAGGGCTAATGTTTTAAAGAACTGCGAAAAGAATGAGCATGATTCTGCGTGACAGGTCCCCTTGCAGCCACAGAAAAGTAGGGGAACTCAGTCAATTGCAGGTCCTTTTTCAGATCTTCATTAGATTCTTACAAGAAAAACTGGAGTAGTGGACAAGTCCAAGGAGAGCTACTGTTCTGCAGTGCCTGTGGGAAGGGATTTACTTCTGCTGTTGTGAACGCTCTAAACTCTACCCTCTTCTAGGGCTCATCTCTCATACTGAGAAAAAAGCCTTAATCAAGAAGAGCAACAAAGTCTGTTGTTGCCACATGCAAGTAAAATCTGATTGTGAGTATAAGGATGAAAGAAAACATCTTAAAAATTCATGGGAGTAAAAAAAGATGCTCAACATCATTAATTATTAGAGAAATGCAAATCAAAACTACAATGAGTTACCAACCACCTCAGACCAGTCAGAACAGCCATCAGTAATAAGTCTAAAAATAACATGCTAGAGAGGGTGTGGAGAAAAGGGGACCTTCCTATGTTGTTGATGGGAATGGAAATTTTTATAACAGCTATGGAGAGCAGTATGGAGGTTCCTCAGAAAACTGAATATAGACTTACTATATGATCTGGAAATTCCACTCCTGGGCAACTATCAGGACAAACTATAATTCAAAAAGATACATGCACCCCTTTATTCATTGCAGCACTATTCACAATAGCCAAGACATGAAAACAACTTAAATGTCCATCGACAGATGAAATGGATTAAGAAGATGTGGCATATATATACAGTGGAATACTATTCAGCCATTAAAAAGAACAAAATAATGCCATTTGCAGCAACACGGATGCAATTAGGGAGTCTCATACGTAGTGAAGTAAGTCAGAAAGAGAAAAACAAATACCCTATGAGATCACTCACATGTGGAATCTAAAATATGGCACAAATGAACCTATCTACAAGACAGAAACAGATTCACAGACATAGAAAAGAAGTTTGTGGTTGCCAAGAGGGAGGGGGGAGGGAGTGGGATGGACTTGGAGTTTGGGATTAGCAGATGCAAGCTATTATATCCAGAATGGATAAGAAATGAGAATCTACTGTGTAGCACGCAAACATTATCCAATCTCCTGAGATAGTCCATTATGAAAAATAATATTAAAAAAGAATATATATATAGTCATATGTATGACTGAGTGAATCACTTTGCTGTATAGCAAAAATTGGCACAGCACTGTAAACCAACTATACTTTAATACGAGATTTAAAAAACAAAAAAATTTAGGAGAGTAAGAAGAAACGTTCCAGAGCTCAGGATCCTATATTAATATTAATAAAGATTTCTTATCTCTAGGGGAAAAAACTCTCTCACATAAGATCCACCAGAGAGTAAAAATTTGACTCTCACGGAGAAGAGGGGAGGAGAGACTGCCAAAAAATCCTGCCTGTGAGGCAAGGATACTCCCTCCAATATCATACTGGCAAGCACCACGTAGCAAAAAGCAACAGCTTTACACTATGGGAGCAGCAAGGCACTGCAGAAGATACCCTCTGTGACACAGATGTGTAGGAATGTCTGAATGTCACCAGTAACATATCCTGACAACATACGCCTCTGGTAGAAATCACCAAAAAGGGCACATCGCTTTGTGTATTAACTCAAAATTATCATAAGAAACATCAGGTGCGTCAATTTACGGACATTCTACAAAATAACTAACCAAGATTTTTCAAAAGTGCCAAGGTCATGTAAAACAAAGAAAGACTGAGATACTGCCATAGGTGGAAGGAGACCAAGGTGACATGACAACTGAATGACAGGTGAGATTATGGATTAGATCCTGGGATAGAAAAAGAGATATCTAAATAAGTTAGTTAATAGGATTTTTTCCATGTCAATTTCTTAGTTTTGGTAATCATACTATAGTTATAGTAATAGTTCACCTTAGGGGAAAATGGGTGAAGAGTGTACAAGAACTCTCCTCTAACTCTTCTATAAATCTAACATTATTTCTAAATACAAAGAAACAATTATCAATATTAGGAATGTAATTCACGACATCACTAATCACTACCTATAGATATTAAAAGAAACTAAGGGGAGATTAAAAATAAATTCATGCCAATATATTTGACAATGTGTATTCATGTAAAATTACTTGAATTACATAATGTATGAGCACAAATTCAAGAAGAAATTATCTAAATTGTCTCACTGTAATGAATTAAATTTATATTTAAAAACCATCTCACAAACACAGTTCTAGGCCTAGATAATCTTGTTGATTAATTCTACTTATTATTTAAGAAAAAGATAATCTCAATTTTACATTATCTCTTCTGGAAGACAGAGGAAATAGGAATACATACCTCAGTTTTTTTGTTTTTTTTTTTTGAGGTAAGAATTATCCTAATTTCAAGCCAAACAAAGGAATTACAATAAAACTGTAGAGTAATCTTCATGGACATAAATCCAAATATCTTCCATAAACTATTAGTAAATCAATCCAGACAAATATAAACTTTGACATATTTCTTACACTAAATGTACTAAGGATATACAGGTCACTGGGAAAGAAAAAGAAGGTAATGCATGAGCATAATGAAGAGTTTATCCTGGAAATTTAAGGTTGTTCAACATCTGAAAACTAATCAAGGTAGCTCAAACCACAGACTGCAGAAAACAAAGTGAATATCTGAATTGATTCTTAAAAAGCATTTGACAGAATTCAACATAAATTTGTCGTTTAAAAAAATCTGTTGGGGAGTAAGAATTGATGTAAACTTTTTCAACCTGATAAAGAGCACCTTTGAAGAACCTATAACTAACATGACCTTTATGAGAAAATACTAAATATGTTTCCTTTAGTATTAGCAAGATAATGATATTGATATTTATAAATATTATACTGAAAGGTTTAGCCACAGCAATAAAGTAATAACATTTAAAAAACAAGTATAGAATAAAAAGTGAAAAGAAAATTTTTTATTCACATGTGACATGATTTTCTATGTAAAACATTCTACGTAAGAATCTGTAAAAAAATATTTTACCAAATAATAACCTAGAATCAAGGATACTAGATACAAGGTTAATATACAGAATTAAATTACTCTTATTTGTATCAGCAAACAACAATAGAAACTTTAAAGTTTTAAAAAATATAATAAAATTGCAAAAAAATGAAACACTATGTCATACTTTCTACTGAAACTATAAAACATTTACATGATAAATTAAAGAGGACCCAAATAAGTAGAATAGTATTCTTTGTTCATGGATCAGAGTGCTCAATATTGTAATGACATCAAGACTCCTCTAAGCAAGCTATAAATTAAATGTGATTAATTGAATTCTATTAAATGTAACTGCAATAAAAATATGAGATTTTTAAAATTGTAATTGATAATACTTTAATAGAAACTGTCAATCTGAATCCAATGGTTTTGCAGAGAAGGAAAAAAAGCTAGAAGAGAAAAACAGCTTTAAATAAGTAGAGTATAATTTAAGGACCTATTTCAAACTTAAAATAATGAAGATAGAAGCATAAGCCTGATGAAAGTATAAATTCGGAGATCAGGGAAAGACAACAGATACGAGAAATAGACCTAGTTGTATACGCTCAATTGATTTTCAACAAAGATAATTCAATAGAAAATGGATAGACTTTTCAATCAATAGTATTGGAACAATTAGGTGGGCACAGGTAAATACACTATCCTTGAACTATATCATATAAGGAGCTGCCCTGAGTATATACAGGGCACTGAGGAAATGAAAACACTTTTTTTTTTTTTTGTCAGGACTTCTGTCTCAATAAGCAATTTGAAACGGTCCAAATCAGAAAGTCTGTACCACCCTGTGAGATCATTCACTTACAATCCTGAGAAAGAACTTATAAATAAGACAAAAACAGACTCACAGATTTCAAAATCAAACTTTAGATTACCATAGGGGAAATCGGGGAGGGGAGGAATAAATTGGCAGGATGGATATGACATACACACACTACTGTCAAAAAATAATTAACAAGGACCTTTTGCGTAGCAGAGGGAAATTTACTCAATATTCTATAAAAACCTATTTGGGAAAAAAAGAAAGGCTATATACATGTATAACTGAATCATTTTTCTGTACATTTGAAATACAACACATAAGTCAACTATACTCTAAAAAAATTTATTTAAAAAAAGAAAGAAAAAAAGAAACACCATGCCAGTCATAAAGAGTGATCTATTCATTAAGATGCCCTCCAGGAACTAAGGCCCCTACTGAGCCTCATGGTCACAGATCCCAGAGCTCCTCAGGGCATCTGGTCGACACAGTCCATGTGTTAAAGGGTCGATGAGTACCCCTAAAGGAAGAGGTGCTGACTCATGCTCCTGTGGGCTGAAGAAAGCCCTGCCTAAGGCAAGGGGGTGAGAGCACTGGGGACAGTCCCCGGGTGGGACAAGAGCCCCACTTGCCCAGGTTATGAACAGTACAGTTTGAACCATATATAAAACTGAATTCAGAATGGATCATAAATCTAATTTAAAATCTAAAATTATAAGATTTCTGATAATAACATCAGGAAAAATGTTTGGAATATTGGATTAGTTGACAATATTTTTATAGATAATACACAAAGCAGGAAAAAGAAATGAAAAAATATAAATTTGACTGTCAAAATCTAAAGTTTTTGCTGTTTGAAAGATAGTTAACAGGATGAAAAGAATAGACACAGAGTAAGAGAAAATACTCATACAGCATCTTTATACATAGCACACATAAATGACAAATATTCTGCATATAAAGAAGCATCAAAACAATTATAGGAAACCACCTAATTTAAAATGGGTGAAGATTTGTGCAGACACATCACCAAATAAGATATGTTGACTCAAATAAGCACATGAAAAGATACTTAATGCTATTAAATAGGAAAATAGAAATTAAAAGTATGAGTTACTATAATATGCTTTTATTAAAGTGACTTTAAAAAGTATAAAAAATAGCTGAAATTTTTAAGTGCAGAGAACTGAAAGGACTAATGTAACACTCACGCATTGCTGGTGAGAAATCAAAAAGATAAATCCACTTTGCAAAATACACTGGCAATTTCTTATACAGTAAAACATATTCTTACTTTACGCCTCGGCAATTTCAATACTAGATATTTACCCAAGAGAAAAGAAATCATCTGTCTAAACGAAAATGTATATGTGACTATTTATATAAGATTGATATATAGTCTTCAAAATATGGAACAATTAAATTGCTCAGCAAATTGTAAATGGGGAAATGGTGGTATATCCATACAGTGGAATACTACTGAGCAGCAAAGAGGATGAACTACTGATACATGGAACAATGAATCTCAAATGCATTACGCTAAAAGAACAAACCAGGCTCAGAAGATTACATAATCTGTGATTACATTTCAAATTTCAGTGATGTTCAAGAAAGCACACACATATTGGGGCAAAAACAAATGGTGCTTTCCAGGGTTGGGAATAGATGCAAAATATTAACCACAAAGAATTTGAGGTAACTTTTTAGACTGACGGAAATGTTCTCTATTTTGATTGTGATGTTTATTAGATTATTATGCATTTGTCAAAATTCACAAAACTATACATCAAAAACAGGAGCATCTTTCTCAATTACATCTCAATATAATTTTAATAAAAGGGCAATAGGAAGATTACATTAACTTTATGCTTGAAAAATCTTTTACCTGATACAGTCTTCCACAATCATTCATCATTACTATTACTTTACTATAAATTTTGTTCTATATAATATTAAATACTGTGTTTTTACAAGTATATTGCTAAGCTTTTATAATTGTGTTGCATATATATGTATAATATTATATTAAGATGATCTTTCTATATCATTATAACCATATATACACACAGATGTATCTTTTCTATTTCCTTGCTTTAAAATATTTTAAATTTTCAGATTCACAAGAAATTAAAAGTAATAAAAAGTGTTCATTTATATCCTTCACCCAAATTTCTTCAATAATGACCTCTTACATAATAAGCACAAGGATGTTATAAAAAACAGAAAACTGACAGTACAATATTATTGAACTATAGGTATAATCCAGATTTTAGTAGTTTTTACATGCTGTTATTTGTTTACATTCAGAGAGACTGGGTTATTAGCCCTGCTGACAAATTCTTCCAAGAACTAAAATATGACAGCACAGGGGTCAACCTACTTCTTCCCAACTGGGAAGTTGCTAACGGATTATGAAGAGGAGTTAAGGATTATGAACATACCTTTGAGTGACCAGTGCATGAAACTAACCAAAGTCAACAAAACAAATGCTTTGATTTATGGTCTGAAATACTGCCTAGGTTTCAAATTAGCTTCTGGTTAGCACCCAGTGGAATAAGGCTTTGAAAACTAAATTTATATATTCCCAGAGCCCACATAGGGAGGCATTTTGAACCTAAACAGGTTGATTGCCTGCTTAAACCAGAAGAGTCAAATATGAACCAAAGTCTCACAATGATAGTTAAACTGCCAAGATACAATCCAAAATTAATCATCATAACAAGAACCAAGAAAATCTTAATATATATGAGAACACATAATCAACAGATGTCGGCATCAAGATGGCACAGCTGTTGAAGTTAATAGACAAATATTTTAAAGCCATATTCTTTAAAATGGTTTAATAAGCAATTTTTAACACTCAGATTTAATTTGAAAAGGTTTTCAGCCAAGAAATGTAAAATATACATATTTTCTAGTTAAATGTTTAAAATAACTGTAAGGATAGTTTAGAACGTAAAAATATAAAAATCTAAAAGCTCACTGGAGGAATTCAATAGTGTAATGGAGATGACAAAAAAAAAATCAATGAACTTGAAGATCAACAAAAATTATTCCATCTGAACTGTGAAGATAGAGTGAAAAACAGATTAAGTTGACATGTTCCTCGCGACTTGTGGAACAACAAAAACAAAATATCTAACATGTGCTATTAGTGGTACAGAAAGAAAAAGAGGAAAAGTGATCAGATGAAAAAAAACTGAAGAATGGCTAAAAACTTCCCAGATTTTTTAAAGTTCCATGTCTACAGTTACAAGAAGCTTAATAAAGTCAAAGAAAGATAAATCCAAAGAAATAACCAGACACAAGAAATTTCCTAAAATTAAAGAATTTCCTAAAATTAAAGATAAAGAACATTCTCGAAAGCAGTTAAAGAAAAAGGGCATATAATCTATAGGGTAGCAACAGTTTGAATAACTGAGGATTTCTCATCAGACCAGGAGCTTGGAAGGGAGTAAAAACAGTTTTCAAATGCTGAAGGAGAAGAAGGCAAACTCATAATTCCATTTTTTTTTTTTTGGTCATTTTAGGGCCACACCCATGGCATATGGAAATTCCCAGGCTAGGGGTCTAGCTGGAGCTGCAGCTGCTGGCCTGTGTCATAGTCACAGCAACGCCAGATCCAAGCCACATCTGTGACCTACACCACAGCTCATGGCAACGCCAGATCCTCAACCCACTAAGCAGGACCAGGATCTACCCATGTCCTCACGGATACGAGTTGGGTTCATTACCACTGAGTCACAATGGGAACTCCTCATAAATCTGTATTTCATAAAAATATCCATGAGTAATGAAAGAAATATAGACATTGTCATATGAAGAAAAAATAATATTTCTGGTCAGCAGAATTGCTTTAAAATCATTTCCAATGGGGGTCCTTCAGTCATAAGAAGCAATGTAAAATGTGGGATATATACATGCTTTTTAATGACATAAAACTTGAGGCTACTTAAATAAATCAATAAATGAGCTAATTCTTGTTGAGCTATGAAACTACTAGCGGTTAATGGATTCTCCAGACATTCTAAACTTAACCCAAACCATGAAATAAACAAACCTGTTTTAAGTTTCTGGACATCTATAAATGCTGTTAGTCTGTAGATCAAAGGATTAATTTCTATTTATCTTTTAGGTCTCAAATAACAACAACAACAAATCTTTTTTTCTGGGTTTATTTCCTGAAGTCTTTCAGACAGTTTGCATCTGCATAGGCTACTGCTGCATGGCATTTGTCCTGCCACTCATTACACTTCAAGTTATTGCTTTATTGTAAACTATTTTAGGAGGGGTTGTGACTCTTGTTTTCCTTTATAATCCTACCATCTAGTAGACCGTGTGGCCCATAATAAACAATGAAAAGAACTGAAGAATAATATAATGAGTGCTTTCTCACATCTTCTTTTTATAATAGTTAACTTTAATACAAAATGTTACAGTTTTCACATTAAATATCAGAAATTAATTTTATTATTCTGAAATTCTCAGATCGCCAATTTTAAATTAAAAATAGAATATCTATTCAGCATTTAATGTGTTATATAGACTATCCAATTGAATTCTCACAACAATTTATGAAATTGTCATTATTATTTTCTCTATTTTTAGAAAGGAGAAAACTGAGCCACAGAGATTTTAGTCCACTTTCCTAAGTCATAATTGGTAAGTGACTATGCAAGATTTGAATAAATGAAATTTTAAGAGGTAGCTCAACAACTCATTATTTTATAATTCCTAATTTTTATTACATTTAAAAGAAGAGATTGATTCCAAAGAAAATTATTCCTCAGTTGACTTTTCACAATTCGTTATATTCCATGGGGTCCATTTCTCCTAAGTAATATGTTGTTGTAGATAAATTTAGAATAGTGGTCATGCATATGTGATGCTTCACCACATTTTAAAGTTTTAACAAAAATCTGCAATCAGATGATGACATTCAAATGTACTTTTGGAAGTGTCAAGAGTAGACTGCAAATATGACCTTAAAAATCTTTATTCTGAGCACATGTTCAAGCCATTGTATAAAGGTTCACTTTGAAATAATCAAAAGGTATGAAAATAACACATTTATTTCTCACTATGTATCACACAGTTTTCTAGCCAATTAATATATATAAGTAAATTAAAACTTTATAATTTCTCCATGTGAGACACTGCTGGTTTTCCTAGGCAGCAGGGAAGGGACCGAGGCCCAGGGCAATAATTTAACTTGTTCAACAACACACAGGAGATTGTCACTTGCAAAGGCTTTCATAAATTTGTATATTTGGAAGGACTCACCAAATACCCCAGAGCATACTCAGAGCAAAGCTTTTATTTAAGTGTACAGAAGCGCAGGCAGTCTAGCACTGAGGATGAGACCTCCAGGCCAAGCTCACCAGGGCCCACACGTGGCCATGCCTTGTCTCTGCATTAAACTACCAAGACCTGTGTCCTGAATCCTGGCTTCAGAACAGCTCAGTGCAGAAGTTCCAGTGTTTTTTGTCCGATCAGCGAGTCAAGCCAAGCAGTCTAACCACACAGGTCATGTCATGTGCAAACCACCAATAAAAACATCAGCTCTGGCTGTCACTAAGGGAGTTTCACACTTTAAACAGAACTTCATAAATTCCACTGCCCCTTTTTAGCCGGTAGTTGAAGTCAGACATGCTAGTCTCCCCTGAGGTGAGGCTACAACTTTGCAGGTCCAGCTGTCAAGGAATGCTAACCTGTACAATGCTGGAACCTGGGTTTTAATCCTGGCATTCTGGTTCTGGAGACCATGCTTTAAAAATTATGTTACCGGTGCAAAAGGGGGAATTTTACTATTCATTTGGCCTATTATTACTTATTAAAGATGAAAAACTAGGTCTACTGGTAATCGGTGTACTAATATTAATAATATCTTCCTTTGGGAGTTCCCGACATGGCATAGCGGGTTATGAATCTGATTGCAGTGGCTCAGGCCACTGCAGAGGCACAAGTTCAATCCCAGGCACAGGGCAATGGGTTAGGATCTGGTATTGCCACAGCTGTGGCTCGGATTCAATCCCTAGCCTGGGAATATCCATATGCTGCGGGTGTGGCCATAAAATATATATATATATATATATATATACACACACACACACACATATACCATTTGATTATAATTTTAATAGCTGACATTTACAACAACAGCATGAAATAGGTAATTTTATAAGTATTCCCATTTTATAGGCAAGGGCAATGAGGCTTAGAGAAGGTATATGATGTCACGTAGCTGTTTTTGGAAGAGCCATCCATCTATCCATCATCCTACTGCATTGGTGACAAATTTAAAATCTAGAGCTAGGCTGCTTGGACTGTAGCACCGGCTCGCCCTCTAACTAGCTGTGTGTCTTTCGACATTTCTTTACTGTTCTGTGCATCAGTGTCCTGGAGATAGTCTAGGCAGGAGTAATGACGGTGTACACGTGCAAGGCCATCTTCACCGTGAGGACGGATGGATTCACACACGGGCAGCTCAGAAGTGTCAGGCACACGACTAATGCCACATCAGCATTAGCTGTCACTACTCATTCGATAAATGTTTGCTGAGTATTTACAGGGTCTGGTCTAACACAGCAGATACTGTCATGTATAAACCAGGGTCAGTGCTGTCAGGGACTTTACGTTTTAGCAGAAGACAGGCAATGCCCAAATATATAAATATGAGCCCTATCAAGACTGGTAAGATTGAGAACGTTAAACAGATACATATCTTAGAAGGTGATGAATAGATGGGCCTGCTGTTTATTACATTAAGATTTGAGGCAAAACCTAATATAAATGAGGAGAGATTACATTAATGGCGGAAAACAAATCACAAAAGCACAGACACAGGCACAGGCTTGGATAGTATAAGGAACAGCCAAGGAGGGCAGCGTGGCTGGTACAGTGAGAGATAAAAAGGGGAGAGAAGCAAAGACGAGGTCAGTGGGGCGCAGAGGCGGGCAGGGGAGGAGCGCGGGTCATGTAGAGCTTGTACACCCTAGGAGCGTAGGCTTTACTAGGAACGTTTAAGAAAGATTGATAACAAAATAAGTTATCATTTTAAACAGTCTGTTAGCCTGGATGGGAAGCAGTTGAAGTGTGTGGAAGCAGCAAGGATGGGGGGGTAATTTGAAAACTGGTATTTGCTCAGAAAAAGCAGTAGATTGACATAAGAACAGGTGGTGTGAATCCACATACGCTGGAATGGTAAAACTAGATTTAGCTTGGGCCTACCTAACTTCAAATCCCTAAGTCTGGGACCACATCCAGGACAAAAAACCTCATCTCCTAACTCCCAGGATCTCTTGGGGTAACTGAGTCACGTGGCTGCTTTATCGGCAGAGGAAGAATCTAGTTACGCCAGCTCCCTTCCCCACCAGGCCCCAGACCTCATGCTCGCTCCCAGTGTCACAGCTCACTCTGCAGTCTTCTGGGAAAGCTCACTTCTATTCTCTTAATTATCATCTAACACAAATACATTGCAGATCTATAACTCCATTTAAAATTTTCCAACATTCCCTAAGACGGTCTACAATTTCCTACTAAAACAAACCAAAACCAAAACCAAATAAAACAGGACCACCTACTTCTTTATTCTCAGGCATAGCAAACTTTAAACTCAATATTCAATACTCTCCCCGCTAACATAACTCTGCTTAATATGCACAGAAAAGCTTAAATTTATACTTTCTCTATTCTGGTTGCTGTCTCAGTGATGGCAATGTTTTGCAAACATACCAAATAGTTTCATACTAGTTTTGAAAACTAGATACAAAAAGAAGTTTTCAATTTAGCCAGCAACTTTTAACAATCAGCAATGGTCAGCTGGATTAGAAAAGGAGAGAGCACAATGAAGTGTGCCTCTCACAGCCCTTTACAAACATATAATTGGTGTTCAATGCAATTATTCCTTTACTAGGCAGGGGTTCCTTTAAGCAAAATGAAAATACATTAAAGGTTGGGAGGGTATCTGAGTAGGTGACTTTTACTCTAAATTTTGAGTAAAATTCCACTTAGCATTTTAGATTACAATATAGAATCTTTTTTTTTTTTTTTGGCTTTTTTAGAGTCACACCCATGGCATATGGAAGTTCATAGGCTAGGGGTTGAATTGGAGCTGTAGCTGTCAGCCTACAACACAGGCACAACAACGCCCTATCCGAGTTGCATCTGCAAACTACACCATGACTCACGGCAATGCTGGATCCTTAATGCACTGAACTTGCGTCCTCCTAGATCCTAGTTGGGTTTGTTACCACTAAGCCACAACGGGAACTCCAGAATAAGATTTTTAAAAATTTGTAATCAGTCATATATTTAATTGGAAGAATATCTGTTTGAGAGACAATACATGGAATAAGAGTGGCTCTTAGGATTTCTGACTTGAAGGTGACACTTATGGAAGCCTTAGCTGACGGAGAGTTTTCCGCTACAGCAACCTCTGATACACTTTCAGACCCTGCAGGAGCATGTTCAACCACGCAGTAGGCACGAACACTTATGGTCACTAATGCATTTTAAAAACTCTAATTATTAGACCATTCTTCATTTCTTATTAAAAGAGAAGTTAAAGCAATACTTGAGCAGAGCAACATAATAAAATCCAAACTACTTAGCATGCTGTTCAAACATGTCTACAAACTGAATCCAAATAGCTGGTCTAACCTGCTTCACTGTTTACCCTTTTAAGTGAACCTGGATACATTTACAAGCATCATCGCATGAAATATCTTGAACTCACCATCACGTTAGTTCTTTCCTTCTCTACGAACAGGTTTTTATCCTCAATGTCCTTGGATATCTGTATCTGTAAACAAACAAACATAGAAATAATAAGGTCCATCCATTAAATATCTGGAGATAACTGAAAAAATTAATATACACAAAGTGCCTAGGGCAGTGCTAGAAAAGTAGGCGACTTTTCTTTTTAGGGCCGCACCAGCGGCATATGGAAGTTCCCAGGCTAGGGATCAAACTGGAGCTGCAGCTGCCAGCCTGTACCACAGCCGCAGCCACACGGGGTCTAAGTCACATCTGTAACCTACACTGTGGCTTGTGGCAGCACTGGATCCTTAACCCACTGAGCAAGGGCTGGGGTGGAGGGTGTACCCTCAGGGACACCATGTCGGGTTCTTAACCCACCGAGACAGTGAGACCTCCATGAACAAGTCATCAGCCTTGCCCTAGATATTGTTGTCATTGGTATTTTCTTATTAATACTGTACTTCCTTACTTTCTTTTATTTCCTGCTTCTAATTCTAGGCTATTCCTTTGACTCTTCTTGGCTATGCGTCCCCTTGGACTGGATTCATCTTAGCATTTGCCATCTGATTTGATTTTTGGCCAGACTGTGACTCCTGGTTTCGCCCTTGAGCTTCACATGCAAGGAAAGCACCGCGAGCGGCGGGCTGCATGACCCCTTCCCCTGCCGGGCAGACCAAGGCAGAAGAGAACATCGCTCCCCGAGTCAAACCCGCTCCAGGGCTTCCAGTGGATGCAGCTTCGCACGCAAGATCTCAGGGCAAATTTCTAACGAGACATTTTTTTTACTTCTAAATTTCACATCAGCTATCGATCCTTGGCATAGACTACAAACTGGAGTTCTAAGTGCCCACCTCCCATTGTCACAGGATATTGTCATCACAACTCCAGCTTGGTGAGTTCTGTACTGTCCTTAGAGACTGCTGTTTTTGTTAAAATAATTTTTTTTTTGGCCATGCCCAGTGGCCTGCAGAGGTTCCCAGACCAGGGACTGAACCTGTGCCTAGCAGCGACCTGGGCCTCTGCAGTGTCAGCCCTGGATCCTTAACCTCTGAACCACCGGTGAATGCCAAAATAATTCTTTAACAAACAATGAAGACAAATTTTTAGGGCATTCTAAGAAACGTGCATCTTTAATGTCTAGCAACTAAATCAGTGCTTCCTTTTATGTTTTCTCAATGCCTTTTTTGCAGAGGCTCCTTGGGCTTCAGGGTGCAGGATCAACAAGATTCTTCCAACAGTATCTTTTCTCCCTGAGCGGCCAGTGTTTTGGTGATCCTCAAACCTGCTTGTGTTTTCGCTTCTTTTTCTAAAAGTCAAGTAAAGGTAATTGAAGATTCTGGATTTATATCTTTAAGCTTTTTTTGGTATTTAGGCTTGAGTATAAATTTCTCCTTGCAAAGGGCCCTTTAGGAGGGGGCCCAAAAGGAAGCTTCCTGTGTGACTCAGTTTCTTCAGATACCCTGAATTCCGTTATAGCCTTTGAGCTCAAACTGCGGCACGTGGAAGTTCTCAGGTTAGGGGTTGAATCAGAACTACAACTGCCAGCCTACACCACAGACACAGCAACGCGGGATCCGAGCCATGTCCGCGACCTACACCACAGCTCACAACAACGCGGGATCCTTAACCCACTGAGCAAGGCCAGGGATCGAACCCATATCCTCAAGGACACCATTCAGGTTCATTTCCACTGCGCCACAGCAGGAACTCCCTGAATATATCTGAAGATATTTATTATTCCTGTTTTCCATTATTCTTGAGTTATCTTCCTTTTTAGCTATTTGTAATAAATATCAAACTGTAACTCATCCTCCACTGCTTTCTCTTCACAGCTGAATCTATGAACGGCCCAACCATTAGCACCTCAATCCTATCCCAGTCCTTGACTCGGCCCTATCCTGAGTCCTATCCAGACAGGACTTAAATCTTACACACAAAGATTTATAGACTTAAATCGTATATCCTCCATACACCTTCAAAAAAATCGTGCCTAAGCCTAGGATATTGTTCTCAAACCATCCTTGAAGAAAAGCCCGATTTCTTCAACCATTCCTTCCTGGATTGATTCTTTTTTAAAAACACAAGCACACACACACAAAACTAACAAGCACACACACAAAACTAACATCTAGAAAATGAAGTTTCAAAAGGTATACTCAAAGCATAAATGCCAATTTTTACTGTTAAAGTTACATTTCAATAAGTACAATAAACACCATAAATACATATTAAATACAGAGTCAATTAAAAATGGTTATATATTAACAACTATTTGATCTTCTGCAATGCCAATAAATAAAAAGTCATGATTTAAATGAAATTATCCATATTTAAGGTATATTTTCACACTCTGAACAATATGCATATTGATATATAAAATTTAAACTATAAGTTTTCTTATTAATTCATTTTATTTAAGTTGAATTGATGACAGTGATATTACAACTGACGCTCTGTAACTAAACATCTGTAACTATCATCACTCATAGAACAAAAGTTGGGATGATGTATTTTTAAAATTTATCTTCAATTCTTAATCAGTAGCCAACAAGTTATCTTGTAAATTATAACTCAGTCTGATGATAAAATTAAGTTATGAATTTTACACTAATTTTTCTTCTGGATTAAGAAAATTGCTATATGTTTTTACTATTATTATTTTTTACCACTTAACTTTCATTTCTTCTAAAAATGCCAGGTTATTTTTTGTGCTGTATAACATAACTATGGAAGTGATATTCCATCTTATTCAGAGTCCTGATAACATAAAATGCCAGGGGTATTCAATGGTTTTCATTATTGGGGATCGTCTCAGAATTATGTCTACACAAGCATTATTCTTCCGTTGCAAAGCCAGTGCCCTAAAGACATAGTTGACAAGTAACATACACTTATAAAAAAAAAAAATAGGCTATAAATATTACATTGTTTTATGCAAGAATCAGCAATTTTGGCAATAATTAGAAAACAGAAATAACACAGTTCGTGCCATAGTGTCAATATGGCCGCCAAAATGCTGTTGATCTGACACAGACTAAATGTTTCTAGTCAGGTGGGGTTGCTTTAATGGAGGGAACTAATACTTGGCTTCAATCACACCAATGTAAGTAATTTCACTTTTCCCTGATAAATATTGGCAAAAATAATTTGCCTATTACTTTCCAAACGACACAAGCACCAGTTCAAAATTTTTCTGTCTTGAAAATAAATGTAATCTATCTTGAAAGATGTCTATGAAAGCACATTTGGAGAATCACCTGTTTCTTAGAAAGATTTTATACTCTGCAGTTAAGTTCTCCTTGTTAAATCGTTTATCAACATCTCTGTATTCACATATTGAATCCTGTTCCTGGGAATGAACTTTAATTCTCACCATCTGTGCTTTGGCCAGGAATGTCCATATTCCTTTAATGCATAAATACATCCTGGATATTTCTCATTCTGTTAGTAAGAGCTGTGAAGCACAGAAAATAATGGTTTCAGAGGAACCACAAGGGATCATTTATTGCTCCAGCACTTTGAAAAATCTATGAAATTCCTTTATGGCTTCTTCATTATATTTTCAATGGAACAATTAGTTTGAGTGGCTACAAACACTGAATTTTCATGACCACATTAGCCTTTGAAGCCAAATTATTGAATGCATTATTCTCCATGCAAAATACAGTGGGATGTGGCGAGTTTGTGATTAAAAAGCGTAAGTTGCCTCCAACTGGAAAACTAGTTGAGAGTTAATTTCCTAACAGCCTATCTGGTCACACTTTAAAACCCACTCAGTTGCATAATTCAGTAGTTTGTTCCAAGGATATATTTTACAAGTCTTGAGAGTAGTAACTTTGGTTTCTTTAATATTTAGTAAAGCTCTTGCAATGAACAGTAACATCTCAAACACAAAGTAGTCCCCTGAAAGTCTTGCTTGCAGTTTCTAAAGTTAATAAGACATTCTTATGCCCATTTCATTCAAGCACACACTATAATTGCCTCAAAACTACTGAGAGCATAACTTTAGCACCAACCGAAGTAATGTCCCACTGCCTGACAGAGTGAAAGCCCGATGAAAATATTTTCAAATATTTTAGCTTTACTTCTCCTGGACCCGATCTTTCATATTTTTAAATTCTAGGAAGTTCAGGTAATACATGGAGGTTTTGGTTCCAGACTAAGGATTGGCAAATATTTTCAGTAAATATTTCAGGCTTTGGGCCATTCAGTCTGTGTGACAACTACTGCTTTTGTACATGAAAGCAACTCTGAAAATGCTTACACAAATGGCTGCTCCAATCAAACTTTATTTACAAAAGAGGCAGCTAATGGAATTTGACCCTCAAGACCTAGTTTGCCAGTGCTTGCTCAGAACATCAGTATAAGAGCCATGCCTCCCATTTTCTTAAGCTGAAACTACTTTCTTCGTGGATGATGCAGTCATATCAAAAAATAAATATATTACGCTGTGAGGAAAACACTGTATATTCATTATAGCGGTCCTATTTCATTCAGTGGCCTGGTGACGGTTAATGTCATGTATCAATTGGACAAGGCCACAGTGCCTGGATATTTGGTTAATCGCTGGTCTGGATGTTGCCTTGAAGGTACTTTTGGGATGAGATTAAGATTTAAATCAGAGTTTGAGTAAAGCTGATTATCCTCCATAAAGGAGGTGGGGTTCATCCAATGAGGTATTTAACACATCAAAGATGATGATTTATCAAGTGCAATTACAGAAGTTAGGTTCACATGCATCTCTATGAAATATGATTTTCCCACTTAACTC
Source organism: Catagonus wagneri (assembly GCA_004024745.2). Lineage (NCBI taxonomy): Eukaryota > Metazoa > Chordata > Mammalia > Artiodactyla > Tayassuidae > Catagonus > Catagonus wagneri. The sequence goes on along the minus strand of PVHT020000886.1, from coordinate 28,315,592 downwards.
TTCTCCGGCGATAATATTGCTTATTTTCAACCGACCTTTTACTCTGTTGATATTTCCTTAGATACACAATGTTTTTAATTTTGATGAAGCCCAATTCATCTATTTTTCCCTTTGGTGGCATATCCAAGAATTCATTTCCCATTTCAATGTCGTGAAGCTTTTGCCAATTTCAATGTCATGAAGCTTTTATCCTATGTTTTCTTCTCAGACTTTTAGCACTTTTAAAATTTTGATCCAATTTTGAATCAATTTTTGTGTATGGAGTAAGGTTACAAATCCAACTTCATTCTTTTGCATGTGGATATTCACTTTTTAAAGCCATTTATTAAAAAGATTGTATGTTTTTTCCCCATTAAAACTCTTGGCATCCTTGTTGAAAATCACTTGACCATTTGAGATAGTTTATTTCTAGGCTAGGTATTCTATTCCAGTGTCTGTCTCTAAGCAAGTAATATGTTGTTTTGATTATTACAACCGTCTTATTAGCTTCAAAATCGGGAAATGTGAGAGTTTCAACTTTTTTTTTTAAGATTGTTTTGTCTATTTGGGATCCTCTGAGGTCCCAAATAAATTTTAGAACATTTTTTTTTCTGTATATGCAAAAAGAAAAGTTACTGGGAAGAGTTCCTTTTTAAACTGAATATATATTGACATTGGAATAAACTTAAGACTATGATATCACAGCATCTAAATCTGGCAAAATTAAAAAGAATCATAGAGACAACTTATGTGCCTGCAGTTTTTCTAGCAAAAATATTTGTATATAGCCTGTTTTCTTTTGTCTTCATATTTCGCAGTTAGCAGAGCTCCTCCTTTCAGTGTGGCTTTGGGTGGAAGCCTGTGCGCTCCCTTTAGAGGTTCACGTAAAAGGAAATAATGCCATTAACTATATTTCATCTCAGATTCTCAAAAGTTAGGATTAATATGTTGTGAAGTACAGAGGAAAGAAAGACCTATCTTCAAGGTCTAAGGCAAGATTTTATTCAAACTCTATCTTCTATCTTAATAATCGTGTGTATGTATTCATTCATTTTTCATTAATAATGCATGATGTGCCTAATATTAAATATTACCTATAACATAAATACCATTTCCAGTATTAGGGGAAGTGAGAGATTCTAGGGCAAAATGTCAGTCTATCCCCCGTTCATGGAGCCTCCTGCCTCTGCTTCGTGTTCACAGGATAATCCCAGCAGAGCAGCCCGGCGATTCTTGAGCAGATTCTTTAATAAATTAGGACAGAACTGTGCTGGGAAACAAGATCACCTTCACACACAACCAGCTGTTTTCATGGTCTCATACACCCAGCTTGCTTTGCTACTTAGTCATCTTTCAGGCACTTAGAATATCGGTCATATTTCCGTAAGGTGAATATTGCATTCAGACACAACAGATTATTGACAGAAGATTCTGTATATTCTCCGTAATCAAAAAACTAGGCTTTATGTAAATTAATGGAGTTAGAAAAAATGTTGACAGAAATAATGAACACAATAAACTTTACCAACAAAATTTTAAGAATGAGTCAGGAATTTGCAGTCTCTGAGAATCTTCAGCATATTGGCAGTGCCAATGACACATTAAAAATCTGTGGCTTTATTATGCCCCAGTGATATTAAATTAACTGTAAATCAATTATTGAAAAAAATTTTTTTTTGCTTTTTAGGGCTGCACCTGCAGCATATGGAGGTTCCCAGGCTAGAGGTCTAATAGGAGCTATAGCTGCTGGCCTACACCACAGCCACAGCAACACCAGATCAGAGCCATGTCTGCGACCTACACCGCAGCTCACAGCAACGCCAGATCCTTAACCCACTGAGCGAGGCCAGGGATCGAACCTGCAACCTCATGGTTCCTAGGTGGATTTGTTTCTGTTGCACCAATGGGAACTCCCAATTATTGAAAATTATTAATGGGAATATATTTAATGTTTTTATCCTTTCGTTTGTCCTTATTTTCTTTTATTGAAATGTATTCATAAATTTATATATAATAGAAATGGTAGAGTGAAACATTCTTGATTATGACAATATTTTCAAAAGAAAAGTCCTTTGATATTAGAGTACAATTCCTTTCCTTGTGTTTGTACTATTAGGTCTCTTACCTGACCTAGTATAAATCAAGTTACTATTTCTTTAGTAAATATTAGTTGGTCTGACTTACACCACAATATATAAGTAATCTCTATCCTATAATAATAGATGAACTATATTATTCTTTATTTTCTCTTACTGTTGGTATAGTAATTGAATCCTCTGAGTCTTCAAATTTACTAGCAGGCAATGTTTTTCACGATCAAAAAGACAATAAGAAAAATATACCCATCCAACCACAGGACTGAACTCTGATTAGGACAAGGATAATTCTACAGCTTTTCAGAATTATAACCTGAGATGGAAAAATAGTTATCATTTCCATTTATCTTATTAGGGAATATTTGAAATGAATAAAAGGTAACAATGGTGCTTCCTTTCTTTTTCTTTCTTTTAGCTCCTGGTGGTGTTTGCAATCTGGAAACTTGGTATAGCTTCTACACTTTCTCTTATCCTGAACTCCAACATTTTCTTCCCAGGAAATACTGAACAAACTGAAGCACTGAACAAAATTCTCTAGGAAGCAACCTTCTTAAATTAAATAGCCCATTAAATAGAAGTAAAGAGACAAAGAATGAAGTCATCTGAGGATTTTAAATTGTGATTCTTTCTTTAAAAGGAACATTTTAAAGTGCTCCTTCTAAGAGGACAAAATTACATTTGATAATTGCCTTTCTACTTGGTCAATAATAATTTAAGAATCACAAAAATAAAATTCAAGTAGAAAGTACAAGCAACTACTAGAGTATGTCAGCTGCTGAAAACTCTCATGCTTTTTTAAAGACGAACATTATCATTCTCCTATAACCTGTACTAACCTGAAATGGCAAGAAAAAAATCCTGTTGCTAAGCGATGGAGAACTTGCCTAAATTTTATTTTCAGGTTTGTTAATTTTTCAAACTCATATGTTAGAGAAGCCTGTGGAGAGTAATGGAAAACAGCCTATCGAGACAGAAGAAGGCTTTATTACCAGACCTGGGCTAAAAGCTTAACCTATCAGAGGCATGATTTGGGCCAATGAATGAAGTCTCTACACACTGATGTGGGTGAGTATATAGATACTATTCATAGAACATCTACTCTGAGCCAGGCACTGTGGTAGCCATTTGAAATACCTTTTCTCAAATAAGTCTCATGACAACTTCATGATTTAACTGTAACTGTCCTTATCTTATAGGTAAATTGGGATTATTTTAGAGAAATCAGAGCAATCTGCTCAAGATCAAATAATGTGCATGTAACAAAACCAAGATTTGAAATGAATTGTTCCAGCATCAAAGCCCATGAATATATAACAATTGTTACATGACATTATTAAAAATGATCTGTTTATAAATAAAATTGCCCTTGAATTATACTCAATAAGCTTTAAATGCACCATTCCATGAAGAATTCAAAGGATAAAAGTTTCAGCAACAGTTCTTTGGTATTTATAGTTTTTAACATTTTCCCCAGTGTGCTTCCCACCAGATGTCCTCTAATGTAACCCTTTAATGACAGATTACTGCCATGAGCATATTTTACATAACGGGTGCAGGAAAGTCGAATTATTCGGTATGACAAGAGTTATGACATTCACTAAGCAGAGCTTAATCTTAGGAATTGGTTTTAGGTTAATCTTAGAAGTCAGCTTATTTCTGCTTTGGACACTTTAAATAGAAGGAAGAACAAGGTCATGTTTCAGGTTATCTGACAAGAAGTAGATAAGAGAATGCAGGCTGCCTTCAAACTGCTACATAAAATAATAGAGATCACTTTAAAAAAAGTCCCAAGTGGATATGGCAGAAAGCCAATATCCAGGTTTATTGAATGCACAAGCCAAATAGGTTTCTGTGGTTAAAATTCAAACCCTAATTAATAAGATTTGATTACTAGTAGCCTTCTAGCTCCCTCTCGCCTCTCCTTTAAGTTGATTAGTTGGATCTGTTTACTCTATCCAAGAAGCCTAACTAGCAAGGCAGTCAGTAAATACTCATTCCTCTCATCTCATACAACGCAGTATTACCAAAAACAAAACACATATATTTTACTACTTGTCTAATAACTTTTAAAAAATTTAACCTTATAAATGTATTATTTTACACTTGAAGAATCATGTGCCCTAAGTTAGATTTCAAAGCTTTCTCACTGATATTACTTATTCATGTGTTCTTATCTTTACTTATTCAGTCATCCACTATCCAGGCACTGGGGCTTCTACAAAGAACGAGCCACAGCTTATGACCTAGAGGAACGATCTAATGGGAAGGTCGCTGGCAAAGGGACAACTGCAATCCTGGGGAAAAAGCTAGCATGTTCTGTGCAAATGCAGAGCAAGGGGAAACCAACTCTACAGGAAAAAGGCAGATTATACATCCGTTACTTAGGATTTTGCCCTCAGATAGAGTTTGTGTTGGATTAATGACTTTCGTTTATGTATTTCTTAATCATATATCTTTTCCGACAGAACCAGCCTACAAATTGTCAATTAAATGATTTCAGCTGTAACAAAATAATTCTGTATTCTATGCTGAAAAGCACATTTTTTAAAGCTTTGTGAGTAGCAAACTAATGGCAGATGCATATGCCATTGACCGAAATCCTGCTTAAAAAGTTAGAAAGAAGGAAACGTTAAAATAATGAAAATTTTGTATTTCTTGACTCAGTGTTCAGACACTCTTCAGTAAGGCCTTGTTCACATCTACGTGGTAAATACACTGCAAGTCTGAAGAAAGCGGTTACCATATGTTCATCTAGGCAGTCACAACACTAACAAAAACAAATGAACACACACGCAAATAAATAGTGTCACGGTGAGTGTGTTTTCTCCAACAGAATGCTACCTAGTTAATTTTACCACAAACATTTCTAGAAAACATAGTAAAAATTCGAGTATTTCCATTTTGTGGCAGCAAAAGTCAGCTGAGAGTCAATCCTATCATGGCATATGTTTACTCCTCCATTTTTAGAGATCATTAAAGAGACATAAGATGATTTTAAATCTTGGATATTGAAAGAAAACCTGAAAGTATATAAGAAAAATTAAGACTAATTTTGTTAAACATATTTGAGTTTTCTCAATTAGTTGCTAGTCTTACAAAAAACTGTATTCTTTCCATTTCTTTAAAGAAAAGCCACTGATTCTCCTTTGGTCTGGGGAAAGATGTTTTCTGTGTTACTAATTTATAATTCACTGTAGACCAAAAAACCTATTTTGGCATAATAAATTGATGGAAAAATATGGTTTACATAACAATCAGATTTTTATTCAACATTCCAAAATTATTTCTCATTTTTTAAAGTCACTCACATACAAGTTTCACCTGCTCTAATATTGTTACCAGATATATATCTCTAACATATAATTTTGTAGATATAGAAAACTGATTTTTTAAGGTTGACAGCTCTTAAATCAAGGCTTAAAGCAATGAAGGAAGTCAGAAGCCTTTGTCCTAAAGACCTAACTTCAATTAGTCAGGTCACCTATCACCTTGACAAGTGAAAACGGCTTTCAGAGTAAAGACCCAGACTTTATAATTTTATAGAGTGATTATGAGCATGAATTTGATCTGGTGACATTTACATGGCCCAAGTTACAAGATAAAGACTACCTTTCTAAGACTGATTTCAGTTAATTTATGGGAGTTAAAAGATGATTAATAATGCTGTGGCAGGAAAGAAGAAAGAGAGAAAATGTTTTCTGGAACTCCTTTCTCCTGTTCTCCAAGATAGGGTCAAAGGTGTGATATGCCCAGGTGCAATCCTGCATGAGGCAGGTCTACACTGCTTATGTCTCTCCCACCATCTGTTCCTTCTTCCGAGTTAACTACTGCAGGGAAAAAATGCTGTCAGTGATGGCGAGACGGACAACAAGCTCTTCTGAATTTGTCTCTTACCCACTGTGGAGAGGCATGATAGCCTTTTAAAGTGTTTTATTTTGGGGAACACGAACACAGCAAAGTGGAATTACACTACCAAGACAAAAGGCATAAACCTAACCTATTTTGTAAAACAAAACACTTAGAGGTTTTAGGGCAGTGAAACCACTCTTTATCATATTATAATGGTGGAGACATGTCACTATGAATTTGTCCAAAACCAGAGAACATGCAACACTAACAGTGATCCCGAACAGAAAAAGTGGACTTGGTGTGATAATGATGTGTCAACACAGAACCATCAGTTGTAGCAAAGGAACAACTCTGGGGATGGAACTCTCCGGAAACACGAATCTGCGTAGAGTTCCTCTAAAACTGGCTGTTTGTCAGTTGTGTCCTCCATCATTGTGTTTGCCTTCCCACTGCACATGCCATCCCTCTTCACCTGACCTTGACAAAGACCTCTGTTGTCATTGCTTTTTTATTTCTTGCCTTCCAGACTAGTTTACTAAGAGCTGTTAGCAAAGAACTGTTACTAAGAACTGTTTTATAACAACCTTTGTATTTGCAGTGTCCGGCACACAAAATCAATTGGTGGTTAATGAAACGACTCTCAAAAGCCTACAGTTTATGTTACTCCCAATGCATAGAGGATGAGAGCCAAGAGAAAAAAAAAAAAAAGGCAAATACAATAATGGGCCAGCTAATGTGACTAGCCACCCTTCAACAAAGGCAACCTCCTCGTCTCTTCATTTGCGAGGGGCAATGTCCCATTGCCAGGGGATGAATCATATTTGCTCTAAGCCAATTATGCTATCTCTTCCCCACTTGCAGATAATTAGGAGTGAACACAGGACACACTTATGGCATTTAATTAGAAAGGGAAGTAGCGTGGGGGGTCTTCCAGGGTGTGGTTTTCCCTTAAGCAAAAGAGAGAAACAGGTCACTGACCTGAAGAGATGACGCTTGGATGCTACTGTAGTTTTCTTATAACTCAAGGGAGTAAACCAAGAATGTACCAGAGATGTGAACCTGAAGGCCTAACTTGTTTAACTGCTGTAGCAGCTCTGGAATGTCTACTTGCTACATGGAAATACAAACTCCTATTATTTAACCAACTCCAAGTCAAGTATCTGTTCCTTACAATGAAAGGGGTCCTAGGTAACTCAAATGCTGATGACCATGAGTGACAAATCCTCACCTGGTAAGAAACACACCTGGGCAGAGACAGTCCCTCATGTTTCTCCTGTTGGTCTTTCAGACACAACATATTGGAATTGGAGGTCTTAGATAAAGATTATCCAGGATGCTGCCCATTTTAATTAAGCTGTTTAGGGGCTTTGATCTTTTAACCCATTAAATACTGTATTTTATTATTATGATTATTATTATTTTGGTATTATAATCACTTTATTTTTTAAAATTACAGTTGATTAACAGTGTTGAGTCAGTTTTTGCTGTTCAGCATAGTGACCCAGCCATACATATTATTACTATTAAGCTTTTATTGCCCACTGAGAAATTTTTCCCTTTTTCTTCCTACAGCAGAAGCTCATTTCTGAGAAAGTGGAGCAAAGCCAGTCTCTGCATTCATAGATAAGAGGCATGACCATGGATAACACCACAACTGAACCACTATATTGAGGCCAATAGCATTTCAAAAGCTTATTTCTTCTTAGGAGGGGTCAACTATCCTACTATCTATGGTGAAGGACAACTTCCTTGCTTCGAAGGAATTCTGTTTTTTATTGTCAGGTGTCAACAAGAGGCACCTCTTACTCTCCCTCCACTCAAGTCGTGATGACCTCACCTTCCATAACAAACTCCCCTTTTAAAGAACTTAGTCCTCTGCAAAAGGGGCAGCTCACTCAGCCGAAACCAGAGGAAATTACAGAATGCTTGAAAACGGATGCATTAGCACGTGAATGTGTATAAATTTTTATGAATATGGGATCTTTAGCTGCCTTGGAATGACTATTATGAACTAACCGACCCAGAAAATTGCATGGAGTAAGTGTTATTTGAATTTGTACTTAATTTTCAGTGGAAAATGTGGCCCAGTTGAGAATCTCAGTGGTGCATCAATGAGACTTTAAAATTCCTGTGCCTTAATTACTACATTTATCAAATTGAAATAAAACCCACTTTAATGTGATGATATGAAAATTGAAAGCATGCTACTTTCATAAAAGCACAAAAGCGGTTAGATAGTAGGCAATATGTGACCTAACAAGACGCAGTTTAGCTCAAGACCTATAACTCAGATGTCAGAAAAGGAGGCAAAAAGGATACTGAAGGTCAAGTTCATCACTGGAAAACCTCACACTCAGGAAAAAAAAAAAATCAAGCACTTTTTATCAGGAGGTCAAGAATCAAAACAACAAACCTCATATCTAGATTTCTAATTACATAATACATTAAATGAGCTAACAAATTTATTTTGGCCACACCCATGGCATTTAGAAGTTCTCTGGTCAGGGATCAAACCCACGCCACAGCAGTGACAATGCCAGATACTTCACCCACTGAGCCATCAGGAAACTCCCAGCAGATGTTAATTTACTCTATGCCTTTCTTCATATGTTCCAAATAAGAGTGCTTATTATCATGCAAAATTTCTATCCATACCCTGGAGATTAATGATTGTTTATAAAAATGGTTAAATCAGTAAAATACACTTTTCATATAAATATCTTCTAATTTATCTTTCAAATTATAGTTTATTTGCTTCTCATAAGCCATAGCTTTTCAATGGTTGAAGTTACTACAGAAAAGCATCTTTGAAACTTGCATTACTGACATACTGAAGCTATAAAATCTTAGAGAATGACATCAGTCATGTTTAGCTTTTAGATTAAAAGAGTTGCTGTCAGTTATAGCAGACTTTTGGTTAAAATGTATGCTGTTTGAGAAATTACATAATGTTCTGATATGAATTCAGGCCTCCAGATGAAAATCTTAACAGCTATAAATGGAACCTCTGGAGTGTCTGCGATACAGAAGAAACCAAACACTAGCAATAGGGAGAAGGAAAATCAAATTTTTAAATCATTATACCATCTATATCCTGAAAGCTTATTAACAATCTAAAAAAGATTTGATTTGATCACTTTGCCTTCATTACATAAAAAAAGGAAGAAAGGAAGGAATGAGGGAGAAAGGAAAGAAAAGGTTGTGTCAACAGAAACAAAACATGAGTTTGAATGATAGATTTGAGAATTTCTCTTTGTCTGAGATGCAACTATTCCTACTTTAGGAGACAGAAGCAATCATTCACCAGATATTAAGCATAACACAAATGTGTTATGAGGATAAGTGGGTAAAAGATTTTACTGTTATAGAGATAAATATTAACAATAAAAAGGTAATGTATACTGTCCTATTTTCCAAACACAAAGTATGCTTATCAGTGAGTATTGCCAAATGCAGCATGATTACAAAAGTCAACCTCTTGTGTAGCACACGTTTTCCATTCTGTAAACAAACCTCCTGACCACCACTGTGGATGACTTTTTAGACTTTTAGGTATTGCTGCATGACGATATAAAGAATATGGTTAGAAAACACAACTGCTTTCACACATCTCTTTTTGCCCTGCTGATGCTTTATGTCTGACTTCAGAGAATTTTAAAGGCAGAAATATGTTGTTAATTACTGTTTTTTCTTTAGGCAGAAGATCTGAAAGACTTTTCAGAGTGACTAGACCACCTAGTTTACAGAATACACATTGTTTCAAAATATGTTGAGACATATGTGTATGTGTATTTTTGTTGCTTTTTTCTACTAAATAACTGTAGCTAGAAATAATTACATATCAATGACCTAAATAGAATTTATCAAAGGTCAGAAGTATGCATTTAATACATCTTGGATTTAAAAATAAAAAGGAATTATGCTTTATTGATAGCTAATATTTATAGTGGCACCAGCACCTACTCTCAGGCCACACCTGTCGGGGGTTATGTGTGTTAAAGGAAAGCACACATCCTTAAAGAAGAGGGAAGTTCCACATGGCTGTAGGTGAGAATGGTGCATTCAACTGCTTCTTTTCTTTCAATGTGTTTTGACAAAGTACAGTGTGCATATGCCAGAGTAACATGATTTATGGGTTATAATGGCTGGTTTCAGCTAAATAATTTTCAAAATGGATAATGACCTTAAAATATTCCTGTAAGGAAACAGCTTATTAAAAATAGCACCAATGATTCAAACACAATGAGAAAAAAGCAGATATGACATTTAACACATCCCAGTTAAAGCTCATCTGATCTACCATGAGACAAAAACAATGATGATGTTAATCATATCTGATAAAAGGTTGGCAACAGATGGAAACAAATCAGATTATTGGAAAGAGGGGTTTACAGCCACTGTATTTAAAAATGAATAATGCTCTAGCTTGTGGTTTAATTTCTGTGTTAAGAATGTTCTGAAGTTTTTATGATTAGAAATCTACTCACAAAAATATTTCATCTTTATTTCATTTTAAAGATTTATTTTGAGGCTTATGTTTGTAAAATGTGTAACATATGAGAATATGTCACCCTTATATAATTTGTTAGCATTTATATTTTGGAGTGGTGGTTGATAATTATTTAGTAAACAAGGTCTATAATTTTTTTTGAAAAGTTTGAATGTGACTATTCTAGGAGATGAGACTTTTGATGAGGGTTTTAATGAGAGTGTGAACTCAGTTTAATCTATTTTTAATTGACCAATAAGGACTTCAGTATAAATCTAGCATAGAGTCTGTAAATCTCAATTATTAAAATGAAATATACTAATTATACAATCTGGAAACTGGAGTTCTTTACATTACATAATTCCATACAATTAATATCTGACGAAACTGATTATCATCTGCGATGCTGTGAGAAAAAATATCTGTACCTGTGACCATGGATGTGATGTCATTGACATGAGTAAATATTTATTTGATTTCCAGATAAATACTCTCAAACTGAGGTACATTAACTAGAAACCTGGGATGTAAACCTGTTTATCTGGCTCCCTGTCCACCTTTCCTGAGGCTAAAATCCAAAAAGCAAGGTGAAACGTTTCCATTTCATAACAGAAATGTGGTCAAGATTATGTTCATAGGCATGCAACTTATCTTTGAAGTACTTCAGAGAATCCAATTTACCCAAAAAATCGATAACCTACATTTCCCAAGAACTCTCGTAAGAGTGGAAACAAGGTTGCGTCCAAGACCCACAGCGGTCTTTCTGGTTACGCTGCCTCCTCTCTGAGCTACCCACCTCCCCGCCAACTTCTAGAGTTCTCAGCTCATTCTGGGATTCACTGGAAATCTTAAAGGTGTTCCTTTAATTACACACTCTGCCACCCAGCATAGCTTAGTGCTTAAAGACAGATTTTGAGTTTAAATCTTGGCTAGGCATATGTCATGTGTGACTTTGAACAAGAGGGCTGAAGTCTCAGCATTCAGTTAGTCAGTATACGCAGACCTGTGGAAAGGCACCAAAAACCTTTAATATCGTCCTCATCAGTGATACCTTCCAGCGTTATAGACGGCTAACCGCAGCTGTTTGGCCACAGGTTCCACCAAATTTACTGCCGTCGTGCTGTGGCCCAACAGTACCCATAGGTACTTTCGTCAGGAAAGACGCCAGGTCCTGGCACTCTGAGCACCGACGCGTGCTGTGAGGACCTGCTTGCTCTTGGCGCTGCCTGTGTCCCTGCAGTGGCTGTTGGCTCGAAGCATGCCGATGCTGCAGCACCTCGCTGCCCACAGAGACCTCAGTCTAACGGCTCATCTTTCCACTTGCTCTTGACTCTAGATTTCTCTTGGAGCAAACACAGTGGCCAAGTGTCCTTTACCCAAACCTTTATGTCCAGAATGGAGGTTATACTTTGGGGCAATATTTATTGTTTAGTAATACATTTTCAATACCTTTAAGATGGTGCCTCTAATTCAAATGATTACAGACTTATTGTGATTACTACCTTACATCCTAAGACATTTCCCTGTTTGATTCCTGAGTCTTTTTTTTTGAGTTTGGGCCCTTTCTCATATTATTGGATAACTTAATTCAGGGCAGGCTCTTCGAAATTACATTGTGAATACTCTGGGTACCTCTTTAGATCCCCAGATGCTTAAGAATTTAAGATTGGTATAGCCTGGGCTTGACATGGAGGTTTTACTAAATAGAATGTGTTTCATATCACTAAATAATGTGATAAGTAAACTTGACAATTTTATAAAATGTTTTTTAATCCTTGCTGGATAGAAAAGACCATAAAGCCTTTATAGATAGTTTTTGGACAAATTAATAATCTTATAAGCATGCTTACAATGTGTTTTTGCATGGATTTATATTAACACTTTAGAGCTTCTTCATGCATTATTTTCTTTCACATAAGCAAATTTGTAAATGGAACCCAATGGTTGACTAAGCTACTTTATTAGGTATATCAAAAGATATGCCTGAGAATAAAGAATGAAATTGAAAGAAACTTCTTTCTGAAACCTAACTGGTATTAAAAGTAAACATGTACTTGATATATGATCAAGTATATGACACAACAGGAACTATAATTTTTGAAAATCTATGCTAACAAAACCAAAGCCATTCTGGGCCCAGCAGAAATTTCTACAGTTGAAAATACCTTTCACTTTTCAGTAATCTGACAGAAAACAGATAAATGTGCTGAAAAAAGACACTGCCTTGCTCTGTCGTGGCAGCTGAGAGAAATGGGCCACAGAACCACTGCCTCGATGGTGACGAACCCCCCTGGGATGAAGGTGACTCACAACCAAGACATTCAGACTCAGGCCAGGAGTCCATCTATGGTCCAGTTTTCATCGTGCTCACAAATTGCTCGGACCCAGCATGACTGGCTTTCTTCCAAAGACCCTAACAAGTACTGTTTTTCTCTACCTTCTGTGTTGCAGACAGCTCACTGCCTCAATATCCACACTTCTCTTCTACTTTTATAGGTAAGTCTTCTATTTTCAGTGAGAAACCTGACCATCCAGAGTTCAGACTACATTTTCCAGCCTCTCTTTCAAATATCTGTGACTCGTAGGTTCAAGGTATGGCCAGTGGTATCGGGATAATATGAAGTTCCAAACTCACAGTCAGAATCGGTGTTCTGATTCTGCATCAAATTGTACTAACACGTTCAAGGATGCAAAGAAGCTTTCTAAGAGCAAAAGGAGCAAGGAAAATGTATATAACATAGTCATTAATTGATGCACCAATATAAAAGGTATATTTTTGGTATAATCACAAATGTTTATAACAGGCATTAAGAACCCAATATACAGAGTCCCGCTGTGCCTCAGCAGGTTAAGAACCCCCCATAGTGTTTGTGAGGATGCAGGCTCAATCCCTGGCCTTGCTCAGTGGCTCAAGGATCCAGCACGGCCATAAGCTGGGGCATAGGTTGCAGATTCAGTTGGATCCTGCGTTGCTGTGGCTGTGACATAGGCCGGCAGCTCCAGTTCCAATTTGACCCCTAGCCTAGGAACTTCCATATGCCACAGGTGTGGCCTAAAAAAGAGAGACAGAGGGAACCAAATATACATGACTACATGTTAGCCATAGTTATTCCCCAAGTCTTGAAACCATCTATTGTATTTCTTCTATTTTATTATTTTATATTTTGCTGTTTCTCACATTTATTCTATTTTATTCTTATTAAATGTCCGATAATATTTTTTAGCTTTGTAATTAGATAAGTCAACAAAATCAATACAACCACATGACTTTGGGGGAGAAATTTTGAGCTATGTTTTCAATACCCAGAATCCCATCAGACCATCATGGACTTTAAGAAATAATCCATTGCCTCAGTCTCTCTTACCTAAAGTTTGAAATAAATGAGAAATATGACAAAAGCAGTACAGAGAGTGTGAGGTCAAAATGCATCCTGTTATTAATAAAGCTAAGGTCTGCCAATTAGTTGATATCCTAATACTGAACTGCAAAATCTGATATCCTGCCTCTTCAGTCACAGGTAATATTTGACCACTTCTCATATGCCTGTTCTTGTAAAAGAATGACTGTTTCTGTGGGCAGCTTGGCTGCTCTGAATATTAGAAAAGAAATAACAAGCTATATGTGCATGTCAGGTTCTACTCTTCAACTCCATAGCTAGAGAAGTCACTCATCCTGTGAAAGGAACGAGTTGCAGGAGGTGGGGATGAGAGGCTTGTGATGTGGGGCTTTGGAAACTCCCTCCACCTGGAAGGGAACACCAGACTCTAGGAAACATGGCACATGCATCACATCACATGTAGGGACAAATCCACATGTTTATGAATTAAGCTTATTTTTTCTGTTTGTGAATTTATTTCTTCACAGTACTTTCCTCGAATAATCAAACTCAATTTAGAAAAAAAATTCAGAGTGTTTATCAAAAGTCATGTTGACACTGTTGCTATAACAAAGCCTCTAAGTATACCTATAATTTTGATATATAAGAGGAAAATAAACTTTTGTATAAAAGTAAAAGAAAAATTTTGGTCTCAAGTGAAAGATTACAAATAATTTTTTACGGAAATCAAATAATGCTACATGGTTCTGATATATTTTTTATGTCATTTAACAGTACACCTTGGATATCCTTCTATGGCAGCACATGGAAAATATTTCCTTTTTTATAAATGCAAAGCATCCAATTGAATGGGCATATTTTCTTTACCTAACTCTCCCTTGGTAAACAATTAAACTGGGATCCAGCAAATTACAAATCCAGCAAATACCTTTCTTCATTTATCAGCTCATCTTCTAAACACTTAGACCCACAATGTCTAGGTAAAGAAATGCACGGCTAAATTTTTGTTATATAGTCCAGAATTGGCACCCATAAAAACTTAATTGAAAAATATTTCCACCAAAAGTAATTATTATCTTGGATAGATTTCCAGTTCATTAAAATGATTGCATTATTCATTTTCACTGAATGTAAATACAGAAACAATTTAAAAATATTGATTCATTATGTTACTCTAGTAGTATTTCCATAGTCTAGCAAAACATATGAATGCAGTATTTAAGGATTCATAATTGCACAAAATTTCAGGAGAAAATTAGTAAAATATGATGAATTTGTACTTGTTCCAAGGTGTAATTTCAATGTGTTTCCAATTAAGACATTTAATGAGTGAAAGAATAGCTGACATGCTTTGTTTAGAAATATCTCTAACAACATGTCCAGCCAGAGTCTGAACAAAAGTGAAACGTTTTCCTGCTAGACTATATTCTAAAAGCAACACCCATTCTTTAGGCTTATTTAGAGGCTTCTTTATGTTCCATTTTCTAACCAGAAATGTTTACGGAAATAGCTCATTCATTCATCCATTGATGCACAATGTATACTATAACCTCGTATGCTTCAGTTACAGTGGTAAATGCCAAGAACACATAAATGTGACAGACATAGCCTCTGCGTGCTACGATACGATAGAAGTTGTATCATTCGGTTAAAAAAAATTGACTACAGCATAGTCTACAACATCCAAAATCAGCCTTGTAGAAACAGGCAATTTAAATAATATAACCTACATACTTATATCACCGTAGCATTTATTCTTTGAATGAATGTGTGAATTACACCAGTCTTGATTACTAATGTGAAGTATGCACGATGCTTATTCAAGCATTTAGGCAAAATGATGATGTATTCAAATGTCCTCAAAACTCTCCATTTTAATGTTTAAAGTTTAATGTTTATGGCGTTTATTCTACCCACCCACCTCTCTGATCCCACAGAGAAGCAATATTTTCAGGACCACTGGGTTAATTATTCATCTATCTTTTTTTCTTCCTTTCTTTCAATGGCTACACATGTAGCATATGGAAGTTCCCTGGCTAGGGGTTCAAACAGAGCTGCAGCTGCCAGCCTACACCGCAGCCACAGCAACATGAGATCTGAGCCATGACTGCAACCTACACTACAGCTCAGGCAACGCCAGATCCTTGACCCACTGAGCGAGGCCAGAGAAGGAACCCATGTCCTCGTGGTTACTAGTGGGTTGGTTATGGCTGAGCCACAACGGAAACTCCTATTCATCTATCTTTATATAGAAATGTTAATCAGTCATCCTCAGAAGCACACAGTTTTTTTTTTTTTTAAATCATATTCTTGGTCTTTATCCTTTCCAGATTTCTGTTAACAAAACATAGTCCATCACATATTGGCCACATAAGAGTCTTACTCTTAGCTAAGAAATTAATGACCTACTGAGACGGATTAAATACTTCACTTGTATATGTGACATTCATCTTAATGAATTTTGCCTACAATTTGCTATGAACTATTCTTTAAAGTTGTAAACGCACGCTGCTTTCATATCACACCCATTATACATGTGCATCAAAACATTCTCCACCAGATGCATAGTCATCTTCAAAATTCCAACCAAATAAAAGTAAAAACAATTAAAATTCTTATTTATATATAATGGGCAAAACGAGTATGACCGAATATCAATTTTCCACTTGCACTGTGGCAGCATGAGAATCAGTATTTTCTGGGAATTTGCTTAAAATGGATAGTCTCTATGAATATGTACTTCAAAAGACCTTTACGGTCCATATTAAATATTCAGTAAAAGGAAGAGGCACTGCTTTATGGAATTTCGTGGTCATTGAAACAGTGAGATAAAGTTAAAATGAGAGAAAGTGCTAAAAGGAATAGCAGGTTAAAAAGACACACACTCGAACGGTCAGTCCAGCGGTGGTGGAGGGTGAACTGATGTGCTGCTTTGATTGTTCTTCTGCTTCTTCTCCTTTAGAATAGCTGCCTGGTGATTCTGGGAGCATTCTAATATGTTCCTGAATTGCCCCTCCATCAGGAAAAATAAATTTACACATTCTGGAGCTACCAGTCACCTGATCCAGATGGCATTTTTAGTATGCCAGCAGAAGGTATGAAGGTATTTTTGAACAGTCTCAATGGTATTCGTTTTTCTGTTATACAGTTATGACAATGGGTGAATGACAAAGCCACCAGGCATCTGAAACCTATCCTGTCATGAACCTTGGAGGAAACGTCCTCAGTGAACACTAGCTAGACTTGTTAATTTCCTAACTTGTGCTACTGCCGAACGTAATTCCTGCCTGGAGCATTATGTGCCTGTCTCCTCCTAAGACAGGCACCATGAAAACAGAGACCAGCACTCTGCTCTGCAGCTTTAATCCATGGCACCATGCCTGTACACAGCAGGCGCTCTCTACCTGCTTAACAGGGAAGAACAGATTGGCGAAATGACAGAGTGAATGATGGGCTGAATAGTTTAACCACAAAAGATTGTATTTGTCACCACAGTCTAACAAGGGGAGAAGGGAACCTTGTGTCCACAGCAGTTGTACTGTGAGAGACGTGAAGCTACAGGGGCCCATCCCTTGATTTTTCAAGTGGCAGCTGCTCCACTCTCGCAGCAGGGAACACCAGCTACTCCATCACTGAAAGCCCCAGGGGAGCCCACTTAAGGGGTAACTGCCACTTAGGGGGTGTTTCATATTCTCAGATACAGCAGGCTATGAAGTCTATTTCCTACATATGTTCCACGATCCTTCTGAACACAAACAAGAACATATAAAAGAATTATATTAAATCCCATTGTCCTCTCTGCCATGGCTGCGGTAGTGTAGATACACACAGAGAGTGACAAGAGTTTGTTTGAAAATAGGAAAAAAGAGAGAGGCAAGGTAATGTAAGTAAAATCATAAAATGCATTTTATGTATCATTAATTCTGATAACTGATTCTATCGCTTTGGAAAATTATTATGGCAGTCTGCTACAAAATACTTAACCTAATTTAAATTTCAGAACATAGTTTTTGGCAAATCACTAGAAGCAATATTTTTAATCAATGAAGTGTATCTAATTTGGATTTCAGATGCAGGGGCGGGGGGAGAAAGTTCCCTAAGGTAAGCACTTTGTAGTTCACGGCTGCGTTTTAAATGTTGTTACAAGGAGCACAATTAAATAATGGCTTTTTATTTCTACACAGAAAACCCACAAAAGATCAAAGTCTAAACCATGTCCTTGCCAGTATATTTTAATTGATATTTTTACACAGTTATCGTGGTTTCTGGAAATATTTATGACCCCCTTGGAAACAGTTTTGCCAAGAATCAGATGATGTTGAGGGGTTCTGTTAGATACTGAGCTAATATTGTTTTAAGAATTAGGATAGTCAGATTGCTATCATTTTGCCCCAACCATCACCTTAACCTTAACCAGCTGTTCTGCTTCTCAAAAGTTTAAACCAGGAAAGACAGGTTCACGTTGTTCCCTAAAATTTAATTTTCCTAGGCGGTTCAGATTTGTTCGACGGCATCACCGTTTTTCAAAAGGTTTGGCTCCCGGAAACATCAATGCTGTAAACACAGGTCTCTGACACAGAGGAAAAAGAAAATCTCTAGTTTCCCACTTGCTCACTATTGAGCGTTGTTACACGTGAGAAAGGCAACGTTCAGATCTGTCAATGGACTACCTGCTGTGAACTGTAGGCAGCAAAGAATCCTGGCTTCTTGTCCTGGTTTTCTTATTCCCAGAGCAATCACTCATGATACTAACAGATAAAGCTGTCCACTAGCACTTAACCTAAAACCTACATGAGTTCAGTGGCTGTCAGCCTGGAGTGAGAGCCAGCAGTTTATAAACTAGTCCCTGCTGTGGACATTGTTGAGGAATGCAAGCATTTTCTAAAATGATGCATGTGTGAAGTTCCTGTTTGGCTCATTGGATTAAGAACCCGGCAGAGTGAGAGGGTGCAGGTTCAATCCCTGGACTCACTCAGCGGGTTAAGGATCCGGAGATGCCACCGGATGAGGCATAGGTTGCAGGTGCATCTGGGGATCTGGTGTTGCCCTGGCTATGGCACAGGCCTGCAGCTGCAGCTCTGATTCAGCCCCTAGCCAGGAATTTCCATGTGCCCACAGGTACAGCCACAGGCAGGAAGGGAGGTAGAAAGGAAAACAAATGATGTGACAGTCAGAGGAAAAGTGAATTAATTCTGCTTATTCAAGGGTGATCAGAGGCTTTAAAATCAATGGGCCCAATTCTATTATTATTTATGTGTCTGTTACTCCTGATGAAGTCAAGATGCACCTAAATGAAAGCTGAAGGTGGCCCAACTCATTCCAGATATTGGCATGTTTTAGCTTTGTCTTAAAATGTTCTATTTTGCACAAAAAAGGAAACGCATGTACAGAGCACCCATTTTCATCACCTGTGATTGACAAGCCATCTTTCCCTTGACATACCCTTCCTTAGGATGTACGGATGTAAGTGAGAAGACTCAGCTCTACTCAAACGAGTTCAACATGGTTTGGTGAGAAGAATGAGGTGTTTACAAGATGCTACGAGGAACCAATTTGCTAGGTGACCCTCAGACAAAGAGCAGGACACCTGAATCTCCTGGGAGAAGCTTCTCCCTCAAGAAATGAAAATTCCCATCTCCTTAGCAGAACACACACTTGAACAGATAACTGAATCAAGGAACTTTTGAACAGAACATTAGAGCTGCATTTTTCACACAACAATTCCCAATGTTCCACCTTTGTTGTGTAGAGCGGTGGATTTCTTTCCAGGAAATCCAGTATGCTATCATCACGGTGGTGGTGGGGGTAAGACTACCAGGACATGGCATGGGGCTGCTGAGGATTTAAATTTATTTCTAACAGATCATTTTAGGAAAGGCATATGTTTCAGGTGACAAAGGCAGCTACAGTAGATGATACTCTGACAAATGACCTATATTTAGGTGTTATTATTTGAAAAACCATAATCTCATCCTCAAAATATATCATCCGCAATAAAGAACAAGGCATTTGAGTTTCTTCAGACTGTGCTGGAACAACATGGCCCTATAGAAAGGATTCCTTTTTTAAGATAATGCATTGGAACACAGAATCATTTGAAAATAATGTATGAATACTGTACATACACATAGGCGTTAAAGGAAAATAAGCAGAAGGACAAATGAAGTATAGAAGGCCTGTCTCGGGGAAATTAAGATTCCCTTCATTGTTCTTACATTTTATAACAAAATGATATGCTTAAATATTAGTTTGGAGTATATTTATTTCAAGAACTGCTGTGTTTTAAATATTTTTGCAGAGAAACTATAATATACATAACCATTTGATTTATCGGCTAAGTCAAAGAATGCCTCACATGTAGTAAAAAATGAAATTTCTTGTTATTTTAATCAGGTAGATCACTTTTCTACATGAGTGCATTTGAAAGGAACATTTAGATCATTTCAATATGTACTTACTGAATGCCAGCCCTATCCTGAATAATACCATACCACGAGTTTCTTGAACTCTATTAATATTTTACAAGTTCTGTTAAAATAAAGCATACCCGTCCATTCTTACAACACTGTAAACTTGAGTTTTAGCAAATGTGTGGTTGAAAAAGCAAAGGATTAGGTCAGACAGGAAGAGAGAGAGGCAGATACTAAAACCAGTATTCCCTGCTATTCCCTTAGTTTCCTTTCTACTCTATAATTGCCTCCCACACATTAAAAGAACAGATTCAGTCTTGATTCACTATAGCCTAAATGTGTCATCTGCGGAAAAGTTAGAAAAGATGAGTAACTAAGCTAACTCCTTGTAGGACGGTGACAACCAGTGGGCACTGGGTCTACACAGTGAGTGTGCTTGCTGCTCTGTGTGAGGTTCCACAGAGAACAGACCCTGAAGGATGAGGGAACGTTGCATCGCGTTCCCTGTGCATCGCACAGTTTGTAGGAACACAAGGCCAATGTGAAAGAGATGTTAGGGGAGAGGCAACGTGGGGCGAGGTGAACCTGCACAGAAAGGCAGAAGCACACAGCACCAGATCCCGAAGATCATGTCAAGAACTTGAGTCCTCATCACACAAGACTAGGGATTTCAGTATTTTAAGACTAGACGGAGCATGACCAGATTTTAATTTAAAAACATGGCCACAATATGGAAAAATTATAGAGCTGTAACAGAGAGGAAAAAACGGTGATTGGATCAGAAGCTTTGTAGGATATAAAGCACATAGAATGGTGCTGAAAGCATGCCTTATGATGGTGATGGTTGTGATGATGCCTTAAGAAATCCAGGAAGGGGGGGAGTTCCCTTCCTGGCTCAGTGGTTAATAAACCCAGCTAGGATCCATGAGGATGCAGGTTTGATCCTTGGCCTCGCTCAGTGGGCTCGGGTTCCAGCATTCCCACAGGCTTTAGTATGGGTTGCAGATGTGGATCAGATCCCGCATTGCTGTGGCTGTGGCATAGGCTGGTAGCTGTAGCTCCAATTCGACACCTAGTCTGGGAACTTCCATATGCCATGGGTGTGGCGCTAAAAAGCACAAATAAATACATGCAGGAAGGGGCAGCCTCTGAGTGACCAGCAGGATGATTATCATTTAGAAATATTTATGAGCCAACAAAATGGTCACACAAGTCATCGAGGAGGATATTCATTGATCTCTATTATATAATTACTCTCAAAGTGGGGCATAGTAGTTAATGGCTATCCACTATTGTTAGGGATTATAAACCAAAAGGAATATATGACCCATTAACTCTAGCAGTTCATATGTATTTTAATGGAAATGCATGTTTTAACTATAGAGTATGAGAGATCTCCAAGGAAAAAAAATGGGTTATCACATTAATTTGAGTTGTTAAATAGTACTTGCTCATGAAATAAGTATCACCAGTAACGACCTGCTATTTGACCACGATCAGGTGTGCGCACAGCTGCTGACTCAATCATTTTGCCAAAGGACCTTTGTGATCTTCTCACAGCCAAAGTCCACTTTACCACCGAGGCTTACTGAAATCGCTGCACACCCGGAGGTTAACACGGTCATCTTGCTTCCTAAGGACCCGGTAAATCGCTGCACCCGAGCACGGTTCATTTTAAGAACTTAACGTCGGCTGTGAACTGAGAACCTCTGTGGCAGACTAGGAAATGCCCCACTTGGATGCCCTGCCTAATCCGGCCGAGGATGCCGCAGATGCTCTTTAGATTCCCACCACACTCACTCGCAGGCTGTCCTGTCGTAGGCTCCTTCCGGCCGAAGCACGAGCGCTAGAGGGTGCAAATACAGACCGCCGCTTTGCACTGCAGGACTCCTCCGATGAGACTTTGGCTCCTGGACTCCCAGCTGACCTTGCCAAAGCCTTCTTGGACACGCCCTGCAACCTGAGACTATTCCTCTTCAAACTTCTTTCCCCTGCTCTATTTCTTTGCTACTCACGGCTCTCTGCACTGTCTTCACTTCTCTCCTTTTCATGTTTAACCCACATCCCCTGCAATAATTCACTCGTGTATCTATCTTGGCATATGCTTCTCAGAGGAACCCTACCAACGGAAGCACTGCCAGTAGATATCGGAGAAAACCGGCAGGTTAACAAAAAGTTGGCAAGGCCCCAGCTGGCGATGTTCTAATTAAAAGATTTCACTGTTGGTGACCCGCAGAGGTGTCGCAGGGAAATCTCTTTGTAGGGACAGCGAGGCCAGCTTTTAAAGATATGGGGGTAAATGGCTACTGATCCCAGATTCCAGCATGTGTGGACGGGGGAGGGAGATTCTGATCCCAGATTCCAATGTGTGTGGAGGGAGGGGGGTCACCCACCGCCAAGCAGCTCTGCCATCAAACAAGTGTTCCACAATTCAACTCACTTCTGACGCTGTCTACCTGGAAATAGTGTCAGAGTCCACCGGTTAAGGGCTGTCCCACAAGACTGTCCAGTACAGGTGCCAATCGCAAGTGGGTTTTTCTGACCCACCATCTGCAACCTCGGGGTTGCCCACAACCCCTCTTTGGCTTGATTCATTAGTTAAAATGGCTCAGAGAACTCAGAGGCACATTTTACTTACTAGACACCAGCCGATGGAAGCGACGCTAGGGCAGAGTATGGGGAAGGGTCTCGGGGGGTCCACTCCTCTCTCCACGTGCACCCCGCTTCCTGAGCCCGCGCATGCTCACCGACCCGGAAGCTCTGCAGACGCCCCCCTTCGGCTTTTTATGTAGGCTTAATTACATCGGCATGGCTGATTAAGTCATGGGCCACTGCTGTTCAGAGTCAATTAGCAGCTCTCCGCTGTCTCAGGAGGTTGCGGGTGGGGTGGGGATGTGGGGGATGGGCCGGGTACTGAGACTTCCTTCTGTAACCCTATGGTTGGCTCTTCTGGCGACCAGTCCGCATTCCTAGGTGGGGCCCGAAGGTCACCGCACCAACCTAACAGAAGACACCACCTCCATAGCTCCCAGAAGGTAGGAAGGTCCAATGAATTTGGGAACTCTGCCAGAAACTGGGATGGAGACCAAACATATTTCTCGTTATAAATCGCAACATCACAAGGGGGAACGATCTCCATAAGGATAGTGGTCTCTCTCCGGGTTACAGCTGAGTTGTGACGACACATTGCAAAGGAATCACGAGAAACTAAGAGCCATCCATGAGCAGTAAAGGATACCTATGAAAGTCAGAGCGGTCTCTTTATTAATTACAAAGAGGCGCTTTTCTCTTGGAATGAGTGACGACACAGCTGAGCCCAGGTAGACTCACAGAGCTCACATGACCTATAATTTCCAACTGAAGTAAGTCATTATGCTAAAGTCAGGACCTTATTGTTGAAACCTGGGCCAGTATGGGCTGAGGCTACCTGGATGAAGGCCCCAGACGGTGTGGTCTCTACAGGAAGCTTTAAACCCTCAGAGCTCACAGAAATGGCTGACCCGCTTCTTCTAGCATCACCCCGGCCCTGGAAGATGCAACAGAAGACTCTCCTCCGTGGAGTACTAAATAAAGAACTGGGAGTAGTAGAAATGCTGATAGGTATACAGTGTGAGGCCCAAAGACTCACAGAAGACAGTCTTGCACAGGAGATCCTGAAGGACGATTTATTCATCAAAATTAGAATGGGAGTTTCCACTGTGGTGCAGTGCATTAAGGATCAAGTGTTACTACAGCTGTGGCACAGGTTGCGGCTGAAGCTCAGATTTAATCCGTGGCTCAGGAACTTCCATAGGCCACAAGTCGGGCAGGAAAAAAAACAAAAAGACTATAAGAACACCCTGATGAGTGGAGTACCAGCATCACCGAGAAGTTCAATTGTGATTGATTATATTACACTGAGTGAGATGCTGTACCTATTAAATATGGCTATGGATATTAAGAGGAAATACAGAAAGTGTTTATAACATAATGTTAGGTTACGTAAAAACTAGAAAACTTTAGACTATAATACTATCAAAATTCCCCAGGATATAAACAAGAACTGGGAAGAAGATGAAGAAATAGAAAAATAACCATTTTGTTGTAATTTTGAAATTGTGGGTACTTATGTTTTTTATTTCCATTACTGGTAAAATTTTATCTATATATTAAATAGAAGTCTTGGCATTATAGTATAACATAATAACGGCATAAAGTCTCATGATGTCTTTACCACATGAGAGGCACTTTCTAAATTTTAGATCTATTCTGCATATTTACCACTATTATTAACCTGGTTTTACAGATAAAGAAACGCAGAGGACAGGCAGTTCAGGTAACTTCCTTAAGATCACACAGCCAATGGCAGTGCCACTACCAATTAAATAACTTGGGCAATAAATATACAATAAACTCCTTTTGTGAAATTATCCAATATATCTATGCTTCAAATATATTACAGAGTATATAAAAATAAACAATTTTTTTCCAAAGATGTTTTTCAAAACTAAACCTCATCAATACAATGCACTAAGAAGTAAGCTTTAAACTCTCCTATGGTAATTATTTAATCCCTTATTTGTAGAGATTCTTGTAATAATACGGTGTGGATCAGTCTCCTGTGGTACTGACAGCAAATTCTCCAAGATAGGTGGAGTAGGAATCATTCATTGACAATTAAAAACAAACAAACAAACAAACCGCTCTGAGGTTCAGGCAGGTTAAATCCTTTTTGTGGTCACAGCTGCAGGACGCAGAGAAGTTGGAATCAGAACCTTCCCCACAGGGTGGCCCTCTGGCTGTTCAGTTTCACTGAAGTATCGCCTGGATTTGCCTCTCCCTCTGTACGCTCCGTTGGGCTGCCTTATCTGAGCGATATCGTGTTTAATTTCCCCGGAGAATTAAGGTTTCTGAATTCTGTTCTAAGAAGGTTTCAGGTGAAAAAAGAGCAGGAATTTAAGAGAGTAAGAAGCTTACTTTTATCTTCCATCACAGCAAACTCCCTGTAATTTGGGAGTCAGAGATGGACAGAATTGTTAGCCTTAAACTGAAGGATGGGTATAGTTTTTCCTTTTTCCTCAGCAATGTAGTCATTAGAACAACTTGACCTTTTTTTTAATTGCCCAGCACAGACAGGGATTTCTTTCTTCCTAGTCCTGAATTTTCCCAGTGGTAACCACAAACCAGTGTGCGAAAAGAGAAGAGTACCCAAGTTGCCGTGCTGACCAGATGACTTTGTCAACTCATTAAGTTCCTTTAAGATAAACAGTGATACCCTTGAATCAGTGCTGGTTTTATGACATTGTAATTTTATAAACCATATAATCTCTTTATGTAAATTTTATTTTGGATCATAGATTTGATTACTTTTTGGCTACACTAAGTTCTTTAAGATTTAAGTAATTAAATCAATACATTTTAAATTATATAATAAAAAGTAATAATTTCTACTTTTTAGTTTTGAGGCTTATTGAATATTTGGGGTGCACTTTAAAAATAATATAACATTTTATTCCCAAATTAGGAATAGGCTATTTAATCCCAGCAAATAAAGATCCTGAAGCTTAAGTTATGTTAACTTTTTGGTAAATCAAACTTTGCTGACATATATCGAATGCTTTTCCAATGGGCTTTTCATGTATTCTTTAATTTTTTTTCCTTATAGTGACCATGTGAGGTAGATATTTTTATTAACCACAATTGATGCTTAAGGATGCTGAGGCCAGAGTTACCCTTTGAGGCTCCCCAGCTTAAGAACCTGAAATAGTGTCTGTCAGGATGCAGGTTCGATCCCTGGCTTCACTCAGTGGGTGGTGTGGGTTGCAGATGTGGCTCATATCTGGCATTGCTGTGGCGTAGGCCAGCAGCTTCGGCTCTGATTCGACCCCTAGCCTGGGAACTTCTATATGCTGCAAGGACATCCATATGAAGAAAAAAAAAAAGGTTTCTGAGGCAGAGAAAAATTAAGATATCCTTAGTAAATGGTGGAATTAGAATCAAACCTAATCAAATCAAATCCACTCTTTCCTGGATACCTTAAAATACTAGTTTTTAAAGTAATAATAATAATAATAATAATAATAACCGAACAGCCCTCATTTTGCCCAGCGCCTTCATCTTATTCAAAGAACTCTAAGATCAGAGAACTGACTTACCCAAGGTCACACAGTGAGGCTATTTGTCATAAAATTAAAATCGAAACTTTAAGTGACCTTTGACTTTCATCTCAGTTACTCTTCCTCTCCAAGTTTCTACCAGGAGCAAATTTTGAAAGACAACAGCAAATCGCCAGGATACTAGGCCATGTTAACTGTTTTGTTTTGAAATTATTTGCTTTCCAGCAATTCTAGGTGTAGCCACTTTCTTGTTCCCTCAGAGTTTCTATATTGCTTTTGATATTTCCAGTCACAGACATCTAGGCCACAGAAAGTCATAATGTCAGATTCCATTTGGTCTTCTGTCCATTTCAACTGCATTCCTGCAAAGCTTTCAATTCTACTTATTTTTATAGTAGCTTTGGAGTTGGTTACTTACTTCATGTCTGTCTAGTTTAGATACTTTCTCTCTTGACCCACAGTTAATTCACTGACATATCATTCTAAACCGATTTGTCAGTCTTGCGAATTTGCATTCAACATTATTCACATTTTGCTTAGTTTTGTAGAGACCCTCATGCGTATCTTTGACAGGAGAATGTCTCACTGAGTTGTGGAAATGTATGCTGTATATGGACAAGTGTATAAACTTAATCATTATTTCCTTGGTTTATTCCAGTCCGCTCTTCCTATTCAACGTAAGTTTTTACATTAGCAGGTAGATTATAATGAAACATATGTCTGATTCTTTGTCATTATTACTAACTGCCTTAAAAACATTAAAAATGTAGGATTGACTTGATTGGAAAACAGAAAAAAAGTATTTTATATATCGTGAAACTTAATTCTATACATTTTCAAATGATCAGAGGAAAAAAATGATCTATGAGATATACTAACGTGTAGAAAGACCATAATCAGAATTTTTACTTTGCCAGTAAGATATTGCCTGAAACACAGGAACTATCAACTACATCCCAGGAATTCAGGATGACTGGTATAGGCGGTTAGGTTTTTTCCCAAATGACCTAGATAAAGAAGTAGTGGAAAACACTATAGTTTTTTAAAAGGAAATATTTATATGTGATAATACTGGATTATTATAGTTTTAAGGTATATAAGCTTTAAAAGTTAGACTGGAATACATGCATTATTGAATATTAAAAGGTTGGGTCAGATCAGTGATTTAAAAACATACTTTCTTTTAGATGAAATCTAAGAATACCTGATGTTCAAAGCAGATACACTGAAACGGCTGCGTTTCAAAATGTGACTGGACGTACGCGGGTGCTGCTTATCCCTGCCTCAGGAACTGTCCACATCCTCAGATGAGATCTCTGGGGCTCTAGAGATTCTGTAGAAAACTGTAAAAAAAATGCTTGCTGCAGAACTGTTTTTACTTTTATAGAATTGTAATAGCCTTTTTGCGTATTCTTGTCCTTTCAATTTGATCTCCTCCACTTGTAGAAAAAAGGTTCTCCGAGAGGACAAAGTCAGCATACACTTTTTAGGAATGGTTCCTTGACATTCTTGCTATGTGGAAAGATGTTTTCTGCTGAACATCCAGGCAAATTTTGCTGTAAAGCTTGTGTCCACTGTGGAGGTAAAAATCCCTGATACGCATGACATCACGATTACGAAAGTTTTCACCTGCGTTTACTTGTGATGCGATAAAAGGATTCAGAGATTACACTTGCTTATTACATTTGCTTGCTGTGGGACTGGGCACTGATATCCCAGATTTCTCCATGGTTCATGGAAAACGAAAACTGATATGGAAACCCTGGAAGTACACGAAGATTATCAGGATTAACACAAATTTGAACATGCATGGATGGTGGTCAACACAGTATCATGATTCGATTTTGCTCACTTGGCAACCTCAGGGGGAAAAAAAAGGAAAGAAAAGCCACAGAAACGAATCATAGTGAATCATGTGTAACCATGTTCAGGTAGTGGCCTTAATTACAGTCATTTTGTTAAACACAGTATTGATGTTGAAACTGATCTGTACAAACTTTGTCGCTTGGCATGAGGACTGAGAGAAATTCTTCTTAATCCTCACTAGCAGAGGTGATTGACAGCAGTTTGCAATTACATGGTAAGAAAAGCAGTGCAACAAATGTTTGTGTTAACTCTCCTGCTGCCTGTAATTATGTCATCCTGAACTTCTTGTCATTTGGCAGAACATCATGGCGGCCCATTACATTAATGAATAACACCAAGTGGACGTATTGAGCAGAACTTGGCAAATCCCATAGACTCCATAGGAAGACACGGGTATGATGGAAGGTATGAGAAAGAATTCCAGGAAAGAACCAAGGGCCTGTGAGATTTTTTTCGAACCTAGAGGTCTAAGATAATCCCCTTTGAAGTATAAGGTAAGTGGCTGTGCCTGGCATCTCCTATAACTAAGAAAAAGGGGCACAGCATTGGGGATTTTATCACCCTCTTCCAGGTCATTGATCGGTGACTTCAGAGCTTGTCCAGTTTCCAGGGAGGGCCAGTACAAGACAACTCAACGTTCAGGCTGCAGGAAAGCTGCCATCCCACTTGAGACTTAAGGCTAAATAGATTGGGTCTTACTAGATACATTCATGGTGAGTAAGGGCAGCCTGTGGAGTCAGGAATGCCCCCAGCTAGACCCCTGGTGTTCTGAAACAAAGGGATATCCTCCTCAGAAGAGAATTCTTTTTATTTCTCCAAAGAGCTACTGGTGTCCACGTAGAGTAGAGCACTTGATAATAATAAACTCGTTGACCAGGTGGCCATGACTAGCCCTCATGAGCTACGAGTCATTCATTTCCCCGGTGTATAATGTTAGGCAGACAGAGCAGCCATCTGTTGAATGATGGTAGATGTATAATCAGACACTGGCCTGATCAGGTGCAGAAAGCATGCAAAAGCCACGGTCTCACCATCATAAACTGCTCCTATTCACAGTTCTCATATCACCAGTGATTTTTGCATCCATGCCACACAGAGAGATTTATGGAAATATCCGAACAATCAATGGATGGAAGAAGAAAGGATATGAGTCTTTGCAGAGAGCTTAGTATTAAATGTGGGGGTAAGCTGGACAGAAACATCTGCAACATGACTGGCCCTGAAAAGAGCGGTGAGGGCAGATACCTCCAGTCACCAGGCATGCTGGCAGAACAGTGTTTTGCTACGTAACATGAGGGAGAAAGAAGCTAAGGTGGCTACGCTGTGACGCTGGGGGGATGAGGAATTCATGGCTCATTCATCTGCAGTCTGGTGCTTAGGTAAGAATCAGGTGAGTGAATCTATGGAACTAGACATGTGGAACTTTACGTTTCTCATTTAATGTCAATCGGAGATCATCCAACACAGAGGAGGCTCTCAAAACCAAAGAGACAGGATGACTCCACCTGGGGGTGTTGTCAGATTCTCCCGCAGCTTCCCTTAGAGTGGTCATGGGCCCTCAAACAGTGGAAATGGTGGCCGGGATGGGCTTGGCGTTGACAGCACAGGCTCTCCCACCACAGCCAGTCGAGCTCTTGACATTGTCAGTCTGCTGGCAGTAGAGGCTAACGCTAAGCGCTTGAGACATCACTATATTTTGGAGAGACCAGCCATGAACCAGTAGTAGTTAGTTAACATTTCATACTTTCCACTTACAAAAATAATTGATTTCTTCTTTTTTTTTTTTTAAGGACCACCTCCATGGCATATAGGAGTTCCGGGGCTAGGGGTTGCATTAGAGCTGCAGCTGCTGGCCTACACCACAGCCACAACAATGACAGATCCTTAACTCACTGAGCAAGGCTGGGGATCGAACCCACATCCTCATGGATTCTAGTCAGGTTCATTACCAGTGAGGCACAATGGGTACTACAAAAAGTTGACTTATTCTTAACAGAATGAGCCTGTGACCTGGGATACTGGAATATAATCTCTGTCCATAGTAACTTTATCACTGCCATTTTTTGATAGTGCTCAGAATGCTTTGACCAAAATGGTACTCTATATATGATCGAGAGACGTGTTTAAAACACAGGAGTGGGTCAATGGGCTCAAAGCTACAGGATCAAGGCATATAACATGTGACTCTTAACCTGGAAGCAGCTGGGTTAAAGGAGCGTGGACGGGTCTACTAGGTCTTAACCTCAGCTGAATCTGCAGCTTGGACAGAATATCGGAAAGGTTAGGAAAATATCGAAATGGACAATATAGCCTAGTGCCTCCTTACAATGAAAACCTACAAGTTTTCCCTTATCGAGGAATGAAACAGGGTGGATTCTTATTACCACTAACACTATTCATCCGTTAGTGGAATCTGTGCTTCCCAGCAGTGCAAAGCTGTACTCTGCTAGATCTGAAGTCCATGTCACGAAGAGTTCGGCGCCTCTATCAGCATATACTACGAGGCTGCACTGAAATACAGGCGGAGGCTATACTTACCACCTGCCCACTTTGGACTCCTCATGCCAACAGGCCAGGTGGCAGAAAAAGAGCTTCTCTATTGGCTGTCGTAATCAACCCTGATAATTATGAGAAGATGTGGTTGTGAATACACAATGGGAAAGGAAGATATGTTTGCAACACAGGAGTTCATTATATCATCGCCTAGTTTCTGCACAATGATAACTGAGAATGGGCAACCGCAGCAACATACACATGGCAAAAACACGTTCCTGTATCTCATGATGAAGGTCTGGGTCGCCCGAGGAAGATCCAAAATGCACGGCTTAGGAGACTCACGGTGAATGCTAAGCACGGCCGTAGGACCAGCTGTAGAAGCAGTGATTTTAGTGTGCTTTGCTAAACCTCTCTAAGTGTTTTTAGATGATTACAAGCAATTGCTTTTAATGTTTAGACTCCCTCAGAGGTCAGATCCAAGCTTAGGACAGAATCGAATTACTTTACATCTGCTGTAGCGGGAGCCACACCAGCTTCAGCGCTCAGGTCAGAGAAAAGGGAGGCTGTGGCTTTGCCAAGATCTAAGCCACATCCTGATGGTGCGGTTGAGTAAATGCTCTGGTGGGTGATCTTTGATCAATGAAAGGGAAAATGAAGAAGTTAGCACAGAAATTGGTAGCGTTTTCTTCCCCACACAGACTGTTTCAAGATGCAGGAAACCTGTTTACCTTATCTGAAGATATTCAGTACGACTGAACAACCAGCTATATTTCCTGTAACCATAACGTCGGCTGGTAAGACATCCACTTTGATTTTCTTTCTCCCTTCTTGGTCTCACTTTCCTTCTCTCTTTATTCTGAATCCTTTGAGATTGCTTGCCCTAAATAAGGGCAACCCGTGAGTTTTGTCTCAGCGTCTGTTTTCTAAGAGCCCTGGGTTAAATGCGGAGCGACATTTAAAGAGGAAGAATACCTTTTTGATGCAGCTTTTTACTTCTCAGGGTGAATGGCTGCTCCAGAGAAAGGCAGAAAGAACCAAACTAAACTCTTTATCGCAATACTCGGTATCTAATGTTGGGTCTCTCTTACACAGCAAGATCTATCCTTCTCCTAGGTTGATTTTCTCTCAAAAATCCCTCTTTAAAATGCCATGTGATGATAGAACTGGAGATTGTAGTGATACATTTTTGAAGATGGGGAAAGGGGTCACAAGCCAAAGAACTGCAGGTAGCTACTAGAAACTGAAAACAGTCCTGCAAGGGACTGTCCCCTCATGGTTTCCAGAAGGAACCAGCTTAGCCAATATCTTGACTTTAACCAAGAAACTGATTTCAGATTTCTAATACCTAGAACTATAAGAACTATAATTGATATTGTTTGAAATCACTAAATTTGTGGTAGTGTGTTGCAGCAGCAATGGGAAACTAATGCAATGTCTTAACAGTAAATTGAAATAACCTACTAGAAGAATGAAATTATATTGTTAAAGTGATGATCTTATCACCATATCTTATATACCAGGTTTAAAAATATTTTCTGCTTTGTGGCCATTTTAAATGTTGACTTTTCTTATTTTCTATTGTGTACCAAATTTAGTTACATCTAAAATTCTGTTTTGGGGGTTCCCTGGTGACTCAGTGGGCTAAAGATCCAGTATTGTCACTGAGGTGGCAAGGTTCAATCCCGGGCCTGGGAATTTATGCTTGCTGTGAACATGACCAAAAAAAAAAAAAAAATGTTCTTGTTTAAAGGTACAGTTTCCTAAGTCTCGATTTTCTAGTCATTAATATGTAATACACATTTGAAATTTTAGAATTAAACTGTTCTATTACATTAAAAAAATCCTTTAGTGTTTTATAGTCTGTTCCCTATCAAGTTGTCCTGTTATGGGCACATGTGCAGGTGGGAGGTAACTTTGCTGACACTGCCCAGTGTTTCCCAGTTGTGTCACAGGGTCCAAGCATATGAGAGCCTGTGTAATGACTTAAAACATGGCTGTTAAGGAGACTCTGGTATCTTTGCATGAGAAATGACACTCGTTATGGATCTTGAAAGTGTTTCAAAAGTTTAGCACATCCAGTCACGGACTAAACCAAGTGGTTTCCTTGAGAAGAGTTTGCACGGCCACTTTAATCCTTGGCTCTTCCTGATAGATCCAGATCTGAAAATGTGAGTAAAAACTTTCACTTCCAGTTTCAAGTTAGTTCCACCCTCATCATTCCAGAATTCTCTTCGATTCCTCTGTGGACAGAGAAGAATGTGATGATGGGTAAAGGAAGATGACCAGGTAGCTGGAGGTTCCGCCACTGCTGAATCCGCGACAGTGAAATACTTGTTCTTTGGGATCAGTTCATATAGAAACCAGCAGAGAAGGGCTATGTCACTGCGAGATGCTTCACTCTCTAAAAGATGTGAGGAGTTTTTTATTCCTTTTTAAAAACTTGCTTTAAATTTTATGTGAGAACAGTACTTGGAGGGTTAGCTAACTCAAGCTTCTGCACTTGTAGTCAAATTTCAATTAGCCTTGTCATAGGAGTCCAATATTCTGGGACATAAGACATGAATGTCTTTCAAATAGAAGTACATATTTGTAAAAGTAATAAGCTCAATAAGTATCCTAGCCGATAAAAATTATGCTTTTGAAAATAGACATGTAGTCATATGTGTGAATAATACATGTATCTAAGGGTAAATATGCATGTTTAATATGCATTTGATATTTAAATATACAAATAAATATATAAATAAGTACATATGTGTGCCAGTATATGTGGGTGCATGTGTAAGGAATGAGGAAATGAATGTCAACACGTGGAATGTTAACTTTCCAATAAATTCCAGAGATTTTCGCAGAGTTGCTCGTAACGTGTATACCATACCTGCTGTACACAGACTTAGACGTCCACTGATAGGCACCCAAGCTGACACTGATTGGTTACACATTCCTACGAGGGGCATCGCTCTTTGTAATCTGAATAGTGGGCTGTAATTCTCGAAGCAAAGATTTATGAAGGCAATGTCTTAATACTGTGTAATATGGACCCACTTTGATTTTTGTAGACTTCTTTATTTTAATTTTCTGTGTTTATATTAGCTTGTGAACCAAATAATCAATGGTTACAAAGATGTTTGGAAAGTAGTAGCCATTCAATATAAAATGCTATTGAAATTGAATTTCTATGTAAAAGGCAATTCTCATACTTTGTCTAATGCTTAATACATAGCTTATGGCTGACTTCACTGCTGTCTCCTTGCTTCCTACAGTGAATGCTGAAAAGATTCTATTATCTTTTAGGAAGAACATATAAATATGTTAATTAGTATCTTTTTAAATGTCTCTCTTTCAGTTAATCACAAATGTTAAAACTGATCCAAATAGAGACAGAAGCTGCCATATTTAGAAATTGTTGGTTTGGGTATTAATTTACCATGAAAATTATACCTTGGAGACTAGACACAAAGCATTAGAGAACTGGGCATTAATAGAAGAAAAGGAGATTCTTCAGTAAGAATAAAGTGTCTGTTTGAGTAAAACAAAAGTATGGCTCTAAGTTAAATTTTCCACTCACTTCCTGTGTGACTGCTTTCCCCACCCATTTGGCTGTAGATTTTATGAGTATAAATCAAGCAACACTATTTCATTCATCCTGATAAGAGTAGTTGGCATTACTGTCTTTAGAGGCAAAATAAGAGGAAAAGGAAGTAATTTCACATTCCTGGTAATTATTTATCTTAAAACTGAAAGCGTTTGACTGCCTTCATCCTATTCCTCTGGCAACCAAAGCTCCCATTACATTTTTTGTGAGTTTGTTTGTTTTCTGAAATTTAACTGACATACAATAGTACATTAGTTCCCGGTACACTAAAACATAACGATATTTCTATACAATAGAAAATGATTATGTCACATATTGAAAAGTTCAAATAAAATAGCTGCCATTTATTGATCATTTACTGTGTACTCATATCGATTTACATGTGTTATCTGTAACCCTCTTCAGAGAAGATGGTACTGGTTAAATTTTATCAGAGAGGATAGAAGGGCTCATTAAAGAATAAATCCTTCGCACATACTCACTACCGTTGATACGTGGTAAAGTCAAGATCTAAACCTATAGGTTTCCAACGTCAAACTTCACATCTGCTGTAATTCTGTACTAATCTAACCATTACTATAAGACTTTTCAATATTCATGAAGAATCTTGTACCTTATGCATAGAAGATGTCATTGTTTGGCTATAATCACTTTGCTTTTGGAAGAGAGGAAAGAAGAGGAAGTGTGAGCCACTACGTGGGAAAATAAGCAGACTTTTCAAATGATTTCTTCATGCTAAAGAAATAAAAGTATTAATCATCAAATATCATTTGCCTAGGAAGGTATTGCTTTGAATTAATATATCAGAGGTAAAACTGTATGAGACTAGATCACAGGTGTATTTTACATTCTAATTTTTTTTTGTAGTTTTTTGTTTTGTTTTAGGGCCACACCTGTGGCGTATGGAAGTCCCCAGGCGAGGGGTTGAATTGGAGCTGCAACTGCTGCCTACGCCACAGCCACAACGTCAGATCTGATGCGCATCTGTGACCTACATCACAGCTTATGGCAATGCTGGATACTTAACCCACTGAGCGAGGCCAGGGATTGAACCCACATCCTCACGGACACTGTGCTGGGTTCTTGACCTGATGAGCCGCAGTGGGAACTCCTACATTCTAATGCTTGTTACGCTTTGTCTTCCTAGGTGAGATGGTACAGTCACTAGCTGTTCCGAAAGGGGAATCATCAGTGAGGGTTCTATGAAGAGCAAGCTCTCCCGTCATGCAGTTGGTGAGGGGGGAGGCGCGGGGAAGAGACGCTGCTTTCAGATAGCAGAGGGCAGAGAACACCACCCAAGGACTGGGGTACAGCTTAGCGCATCCCTTCTCTGGTACCCTGCTTTCTGTCTGCACACATTTTGCCAGAACTGTGGGCATGACCCCAAATTCCTATATTTCAAAGGGAATCACCGATACACAGAGAGCTGCTGACCCCTCCAAAAGCACAGGTAGCACCAAGGGCTACACTGCTAACGGGAGTGGCAGGAGCGAGCTGGCAGTTGGTAAACAGGTTTTTTCCTGGTTCACTACATACAATTAACACATCTGTCTTCTTTACGTAAGGCGTTGGTTTGATTGCTCAATTTGCAGATGAATTTTGTCTTAAAACTCAGAAATGCATCTTTAACTTTCTTAAATTAGAAATTAACGCTACAGTATATGCAGCGTTTATCAATCGGTGGTCTATTTTTAAATAATGTTTTCTGTATTGCCCCTGGGTTCACAATCATACTTTTAATGGCTCTAAACAATCAAGGCTGTATTTATATAATTACCTTAGTGAAAAATATGTAATCACTGTTGTTGTTTGCCTGTCTTAGGCACAACTGAATATTCTTTTTATGGAAATCAGAGAGGACATTTTCCTTGTGTCAGTTAATATCCTCAGGGTGATTCCGAGAAAACGGAACGTTGGCTCTGCAGACCACTTAAAAGTGTCCAAAAGGTCATGTGCCGCAATGGAAGAGGCATTCTGTCCTTTGATGGCCGCTCTTCTACATGTAGCGTAATTTTGGAAATGTGTACCCTGTTCTATCATACTTTTCTTGGGCTGAAGCATGAATGAGAGCACGACTCATTTTTTTTTCTGAAAAACTGTAATTAAAAACAAAACTTTGCCCTGATTTCTCAGCCTATGAAGATAGTTCATTAGAATTGTTAACGGAAAAGTTTTACATTAAATTTTTCTTTTTTTAGCTTTATATTGTCTTAGTTTTAAACCTATGTATTCAATGTTGAAACTATAGAAGTTTTTCAGATAATAATATTCAGATAGCAAACAGCAGATCCTAACTTTTTTTCAGGTATTTCAGACAGAAGTATATTTGATGCAATTCATGTGACTGGTTTTACCTTGCCTGTGCAAACATATGCTTGGATCATAATTGAAGGTGGCTTCATTCAGGGATTTGCTTATTTTGTTGGTGGTATGTTAAGTAGTATTTCAAACAACATTTGATCCCAAGTCTATGTAGTGCTTTAGTATTAATATCCACACGAAACAGAAACGTCTGACTTCATATATTTTTTACTTGTAACTGCCTAGCCCAGATTATTTTCAATCTTATAAGAAGCTCAATTAGCAATGTATATACCCACAGGCAATTGTGTATACTTAAATATTAAAAGACATAGAAAAGTATTTCATAGTTATTTCTTAAAAGTATATTTCAACGTTTAACTATTTCATGTACTATTTTTCCAGCTTTCCAGCTTTACTGAGATACAATTTGCATGTGACATGGCGTAGTTTTAAAATGTACAGCACAATGGTTTGATACATTTATGTATTAAAAATGATAACAATATGATTAATTAACACATCCGTCACCTCATTTAATTGCTGTTTTTATTGTGAGAACAATTAAGATTTACTCTCTTAGCAGCTTTGAAGTGTATAATTCAGCATTTTTAGCTCTAGTCACTATGCTGAATATTAAATGCCCAGAACCTATTCACCTTCTAACTGGACGTTGTCTCCTTGGACTAACATCTTCCCATTTCGCCCATCCTGCAGCCCCTGATAACCACCATTCTACCCTCTTTCTGTGAGTTTGGCTTTTTTACAGATTCCACATACAAATGAGATCATACAGTATTTGTCTTTCTCTGTGTGACTTATTTCACTTAACATAATTGTTTGGCTGTGTTTATTTATGCAATATGCTGTAGTACAGATCAAAAATCGATGTAGTAGCAACTAAAATTAATCAATTTTATATGAGCACTTTTTCTCAGGTCAGAAGCAACAGCAAGTTAAGTGACCAAAGGCTTGTACAACATTTTAGCTATTATTTTGCATGTAGTGCTTAGATGACTATCATTCCCAGATAATATTCATAAACATTAATACCTTGGTTAATTAGAGAATCACTGACAACACACATAATGTTGGCTCATAGCAAGAATCATCATGTACTTTTATTTCTTACTTCCCGATTCAATTCAGAGACTGGATGTGATAGATAACACCGATTATGGTATCATATACCTATACCTGAATCTACCCACAGCTATGTTTTATATTTAGGAAAGTTTCTTGAATCACATTACTGAAACTCAACTCCTGTATCTGAAAAGATCACAGTGCTCAAGTTTCTGTAACTCTTGTGTCTATGTGCAGTTGCATACCTGGAAGGACACTCCAGATGGAAGGGGTGAGGTTGGCCAGGACGCCATGCTCGCAGTGCTTGGTGGCATCTACCACAAATCAAGACTTGGAGATTACATGTCACTCTTGATGCACTGAGACCTTATGGTAGGTAGTCAAAGTTCCATGAAATTTAAAAGAATTCATCCATGTAATGACACTATCCTGGTGCTGTTATTAATATTGCACATTTTAGGATGAAATTTTCCACTCAAGCATTGTGAACCGGATCCACCTGGCGCCACTGTGACCTCTATCAGACATTTCTGGTGCCAAGTTATGTCTAAGCTGCTAAGACTGTTCACTTGTTTATTTTTCCCACGGGACAGAATAAGCCAGTGTAATTGGCTAACATTTGCCAAGAAGGCTTCTTCCATCACAATTTCTCTAAAAGAGGATTCCACATGGATGATAATGTTGAACAAAAACTATGGATTCCCTGAAGTTGCAATACTGAGAACAAGTCTGATCCAGGTTTGTGTAATCTTATATTGATTAGAGGTCAGCAGAGTCTCGCCCTCAGTGATCAATAGAGTGACTACTAGTTACAGTTTATCTGGAACTGCCAGGGTGGTTTTGTCCTATATTCTAGACATAATTAGACATAATTAATGGTCTTACTTTCACTCTTATATGCTATACTAGATGGTATGTTATAGAATCACACTGCTTAGAAGACTGTCTTAAAAATCTCCCTAATCCATGGCCCGATGTGAAGGTCTCTTATTTCCTGACTAAGGGAATTCTAGGCAACGTTCTCTCTTTCATGAGTATTCTGGAAATTTAAGGCAGGGCCCAAAGATTTAGAAAATTCTTTTATATGGAGGAATCCAATATTAATACTTCACTGATATGATAGAGTAGAAAAAGCCTCGGTCATTAGAATCAGAGGTAACCTAGGTTTAAATTTCAGCTTTTATACTATTTCTCTTACAAAAGGTTTTAATTTCTTACCCAGATATATAATTTATTATTTATAATCTTAATTTTCTTATTCTCCTGTACTTTTGAAGAAGGCAAGTAGTTTTAAAAATGTCTAGTTTTGCACTAAATATATATATTAGTTCTAGAAACAATGCCTTCATATAGTTGGTGTTCAATAAATATTTGTTAAATGAAGACAAGCAAGGGATGACTTTGGGTCATCAGTTTCCACAGCAACGAGAAGTAAATATGACAGTGTATACATTTTTGGGAACGTGGTAGACCCTAAATAATTGTAAGTCTTCCTCCTCCTAAAGCACCTGTCAGTGGTATTTAATTTTTTGTAGTTAAAATAACAACTGGTTTGGCCTTTTTGATATGTATTTTATTAAATGTGTCAGTTCCTTTTTACTATATCATTCGCTCTTATTCTTTCACCTCAGTTATTAAACTTTAAAAATGCTTAATTTGAGGCTATTTAAATATGGAAACTGAAATTGAGTCCCCCCAAACTGAGCTGGCTTGCCGAGTCTATGATTAACCTCTCCACCCAAAGCGTTATTTCCTACCCTTTGTCTTGTCCCTGTTCCCCACAGGACTGAGGCATACCAAAGAAAAGGAGAGTTGAAACCAGGGAACTTGTGGGGCCCTCTTGTGTCCTACTGTTTCTTATTTGCAGAGCAATGCTTTAGACTCCTAGGTCTTCTCTAAGTTCCAAAACGCAGATTCCTACTAATTAGGGAAGTGGCGGAACGCAGAAGCCAAGGTAAAGGAGTTACACAGATAGTTTGAACAGTGGTTCAGTGGCTAAAACAGTCCTGTGCCTCCTCAGGTGACAGACATAACAACCGGATGCATCTTTTGAGTTGTTCTACAGAAAATGTGACCGACCTGTCCACCCCCAGGTGAAGGATGGTGAATACCTGTCCACCTCAGACTGGTTGGAACTGAGAAGTTGATTAAGATTCCTTAGACGTCACCCTGTTACGTCACCACTAACCAATCAGAAAAAGCCTGTGAGCTGCAGCCCTCACCTCCAATGTCACCTCTAGGAAACCTTTCCTGAAAGCCATCAGGACCTCCAGTCTCTGTGCGTGAGCTGCCTGTTCTCCTTGTTTGATGCCCTACAATAAACACCGTACTTTCGTTCATCACAACTGGTGTCAGTAGACTGGCTTTGCCAAGCAGGGGGAAGCCGGCCCAGTTCAGTTCTGTAACAAGACTATAGATCACTCTATGCTTTCAAGAAAGAATACATCCATGAGGTGCTTAACGGCATTTCCAAATAGATGCTCAA
This sequence comes from Catagonus wagneri, assembly GCA_004024745.2. Lineage (NCBI taxonomy): Eukaryota > Metazoa > Chordata > Mammalia > Artiodactyla > Tayassuidae > Catagonus > Catagonus wagneri. Next base: position 28,275,507 of record PVHT020000886.1, on the reverse strand, counting down.
AATAATCTAGATGATGTACTAAGATATTGCCTCCTGGAAAATTTTTCAGTCTTACACTTAACTTATATGTTAAAAAAAAAAAAGTTCAGAAATTTAGATGAAAATTGGCAAATTTTGTTCCCCACAACATTGGCAAGGCTACTTCCACGAAATGGTTCAAGATTGTAACATATAAAGTGATTTTTAATCTCCATAGCCATAAATACATGAAAACATTTTGGATTCTTTGTTTTACTGATCTTGCACTACTTAATCTCCCAGCTGGCCTATGGTACCATCACTGAGGAGGTTTGGGGTATAACGTTCTCCCTAGGGAATTTTTATCAGTAAAAACTTTCTGAATGGCAGATAGCATTGTGAACAGATCAAAAGACAACTAGCTAAAAAAAAAAAACACTGAAAACACAATAAATTGCCAATTTTCTTAATCTTTAGAAAGTATACAACTCATTCAATCAAAAAAGTTAAAAAAACCAACAGCAACAACAACCAAAAAGAAAAACCATACCCATTAGAAAAATAGGCAAAGCGTATGTACAGATAATTAACAAAAAACTAAGATTATCCAGTAAACATATGAACAGATGGTCAATTCTCTGCGTAACTAAAGGAATGCAAATGAAAACAAGAAATAATTTTTATCATGTGTTTGAAATAGTTACAAATATATGAAATATTACTGATACCAAATGTTGTTTAGGGTGTGGGGAAATGTGGGTAAATTAAGTATACTCCTTGCTTCTGTTGGTAGTCTAATTTTGCACAGCTCTTTGACGATTACTTGTGATGATTTAAAGTGGGGACCACTCGACCTCCTTTCTCAGTCTTTCTCACTTGCCTTAAAGAATCACTTACATATATGCACAAGGCAGCTTGTAAAAATTTCTCATTTTAACATTGCTTGTATTGTCCACAAACTGGAAACACATTTGATATTAATCACTAGGTCCTTGATAAAATCACCAAATATTCATCTGAAAGAACAGTAGATTTGTATATGAATTGATATGGGAATAGCTCCAATTTTGTTATTAAAGGAAAATGCATGATATTGATATTTACTCTAGCCCAGAGTCTTTCACAAGGATTTTCTCATGTATCCCCACAATATCTCTCTGAGTTAGGCACTAATATTTTTCATTTTACAAAAAAGGAAACTAAAGTGTTTATGCTTTTGTTTTTTTGGGGTGTGTGTGTCGGGGGAGGACTTACTCAAGATCACAGACATGAAGGAGTTCCCTCGAGGCTTGGGAAACAAATCTGATTAGCATCCGTAAGGAAGCAGGTTGGATTCCTGACCTTGCTCGGTGGGGTAAGGATCCAGCCTTGCAGTGAGCTGTGGTGTGGGTGGCAGGCACGGCTTGGATCTGGCGTTGCTGTGGCTATGGCGAAGGCCAGCAGCCACAGCTCCTATTCAGCGTCTAGCCTGGGAGCCTCCATATGCCCAGGGTGCAGCCCTAAAAAAAAAAAAAGGGATCACAGACATGAAGATTGTACAGCAACTGATTTAACTACAAATGATATATATTTAGCCATTATAATGTACTTTCTTAAAGTTACCTGTTTCTGTAGCTGAGTCTGTTCCATAAATTTCACTGTCATAATTACTATACAAAGAATTTTGATGCATGATTCACTTGACATTTAATGTTCTGCATAGGTCTTAGAATAAGAAATCAATTTTAATTTTAATAGAATTGCTATATATGTGGAGATTTGTATTTGGAGAATTATTATTTATATACTTTTGAATCTTTTCAAATCGGTATGTTCCATTTATTCAGATTTTTCTCATTGTTGATAGGAATCTAACACATACACTGTAAAGTTGATGCTTTATTACAGTTATAATTTTATTCTACTAGAATTTTCCTTTTGTTATGGTAAGTATGTTTTAAAGATTCTGTTGCTGTTTTGGTTTTTGAGTGCAAATGGTAAAAGCTTTCCTACAACGCTGAGCACTTCCATCCCTCCCAGCTCTCTATTTCACTAGAAGGTCTTCAACTGCAAATTTTCCTACTATGAGCATTTCCAGAGCCCAAGTTCCAAAGTTGAAGAGGTACTGATTATCGTCTTCTCATTACTGTACAGTTTTCCTGAAAGGAGCTGTTTTTGATTTTTGCTTTTTACTCATCTTTATTGATGTATACTTGACAAATAGAAATTTATTTAAGAGGTACAACTTGGCATTTTGATATATGTATACATTGTGAAGGGATTCCTACAATCAAGCTAATTAATATATTCATCGCTTTTCACAGTTTTTGTTTTCCTTCTTTTTTTTGGTAGTGGGAATTCTTAAGATGGCCCCTCTGCCAGCTCTGAGTATACAGTAGTGCGCGGTTAACTACAGTTGCATTGCTGCACACGGGAGCTCAAGTACTTGTTCATGTTGCGTAACTTGGACTTCATACTCTTTAGCCAGCATCTCCCAGCTTCTCTCTCCCTCAGTCCCTGGCAATCACCCTTCTCCTCCCTGTTTCTATGAACTTGATTATTATTAGTTCCACATATAAGTGAGTTCAGTACTGGTCTTTTTCTGGCTGGTTTAATCCACTTAGCATATTGTACTCCGAGTTCATCTATGTTGTCACAAATGACAGTATTTCCTTTTTTAAGCCCGAATCATACTCCACTGTTTATATAACACTTTTTAAAAAATTCATTACCCCATTAATGGACATTTCTGTGGTTTCAAATCTCAGATATTGTGGTGTGGATAACACTGCAGTAAACATAGGAGAGAAGGGATCTCTTTGAAGTCCTGATTTCATTTCCTTTGGAGATAAACGCAGAGGTGGGATTAATAGACTGTAAATTGTTCTGGTTTAACTTAAGAATCTCCATCTTTTTTCCATAATGGCTGTATCAATTAAAATTTTATCTAACAGTGTGTAAAAGTTCTCTTTTCACCCTATCATCACTTACACTTATTTTTTTTGTCTTTTTAATAGTAGACGTTCTAAAAGAAGTTAGGTGATAATACATTGTGGTTTTGATTTGCATTTATCTGAAAATTGATGATATTAAACACTTTTTCCTATATCTGTCATTAGAGAGATTAATCCATTCACATTTAAAGTAATTATCCACAGGTGAAGACTTACTCTTGCCACTTTGTTAATTGTTTTCTGTCTGTTTTGCCCCCCTTACTCTCTTGCTATCTTCCTTTGACATATGATGCTTTTTAAAAAATGGTGGTTTACTTTGATCTTTTTCTCTGTATCTTTTCTGTATCTATTACAGAATTTTTCTCTAGGCTTAGCTCAAGACTTACATAAAATATATTGCAATCATAACCATGCTTAATGTAACATACTAAGCTCCAGCCATGTTTCCTTTATGTCTCAAAAAGTGGTTAATCCACTCACAGAATGAGAATTTCCCGGGAACTTGAAAGAGAAATAAATTTTCAATTAGATAGTCAGACTTACTGAATCAGAATAGGGGGTTTATGAGGCCTCGACATTTATGTTTTAATAAGCGCTCGCCGGTGATTCCTATGCATATAACGGTCTGAGAATTGTTGCATTTATCTCTAAGTATTCTAATGTAATATACAGGCTGTGTCACCTCAGTGATATATTTTATTCACGTCTGCTCTCTCCGCTTACAGTTTCTCCCCTACTTATTTCCTTAGTTACTCTCCCCCAAACTCCCCTTGGTTAAAGACTGCTCCTCTGCTAAGACGCACATCTTGCTGTAAGTCTACTAGGTAGCTTTTCTGCTCTCTCCCAGGTAGACTCTGGCACTTTTTACTTTTCAAATCTTTTCTTCAATTGTGTAACAGTCTCAAAAAACTACTAAACTGTATTGTGCCATCTGTTCGTTTGTCTTTCTCAAAATGACATTGCCTCATACTTTACGGTGTCTATATTGTTTGCTATAGTGCCAGACAAGTTTTAGATGCTGAATAAATGCTACTCTCCCTAATTAAAAGGAAAAATTTCATTTAAAAAACTGGTAACTTTTGCTAAGTTTTGACCTCATGGGAATAATCCTCTCATGGGCAGTAAATCCTGCTTATTATTATTTGTTATTTTTTGTTCCTATGTAGTACTCCAACCATCCAAAAAGAAATTGGACCAAAATACATTCAAGGTTATAAGATAATCTCTGAAGTGTTGTAATTCATGGCATCATGGCAGAGCAGCCATGATGGTAAGTGGAATTACAATTAAACAGGGGGCATGATTTTTCATAGACAGATATTTCAGGTTCATTCGAGTCTCCCTGGGAGTCCACAAAGCAGCTCCTGCCCATCTGTTGTCTTCTTCTGTACTCAACTGTTATCAATGGATGCCAAGGAGGACTTCCTACTTCTACGTGAATCTTAGCACAAAGGCTCTAGATAATTAAAAATGATAGAACTGGGACAGACAGCTAAATGTAAACAGAAGGATAAAAAGACATCTGGCATAACAAACAGTGAATAAATCAGGTTTAACTCACCTGAACACAAAGCACATTGAAACACTATGAAAAGCTGAAAAAGTTCAGTTGAAAGATAATGCTGCTCATATAAACTTAAAATACTTCTTTTTAATTGAATTTTTATTAATTGGGACATTTCCATAAAACGGGGTATTTGGTTTTTAGATTTATTCTGCTCCTGCTGTTTATTTCTCAGTTGAAGGCATAATCCTTTGTTTGTGACACTGAAATTGGCTTATGTAGAGATGATTATGATGTACATTCAGAGAATTGTGACTTCAGGTGAGAAATAAGCAGCAGGAACAGATGAACTCTTAGCAACAGAGAAACTATTTTCATGCAAATATCCCCACAGTGAAAGAAAGATGAGAAAAGAGAATTACAGAACACAGAGGGCTTACAAAAATAACTTTACATTTTCATTTCATGATACTGAATCATTTCCTACTTTTTTATGTAGAAGAATCAATCAGTGGGCTTTTTGAAATATATTCACATATGTCCATAAATACCATTAAACTAGTTCTCCAAGAGAAATTATATTCACTTGTTTCTGTTGCTAAATCAAATACATTATCAGCAGGCATGCTTGTTCAGGTAGTTTTTGGAAATCAGAATTAGAAGCTGATCTATAGTTTAAGCATTTAGAATCCAGGAAGCAAATTCATGCAGTAAAATGAGAACTTGATATGTAGTTTGAGGAGATGTGTTTGTGTTTGGCTGTTTTGTAAAACAATCTGTTTGTTTTTAAAGAAGGAAAATGGGAGATTGGAAGGCAGAGTCATCTGGCCTAGATATAAATACATACACTATCCAAATGATGAAAAATTAAGATGATCAACATTCTAAGCACAGTAAACCTTAATAGTGTCCTGGAATTTACTTTAGTCCTTGCCATTTGTCAATTCTTAAGTGGAGGTACAATATGAAAGTCAAGTTGTAGTAACACCTACCATATGTTACTTCCTACAGTTTTTGGATAAAGTATCAAGAAGGTATGAGATTGTGCTAGAGACGAAAAAATAAAACTTTACATTTTCAGTCATGCATTATTTAGTCTGTAATTTTTTTCTTCATAGATATATGTTGTTGACCTCTATAATAATTAAGAGCTTCAATTCTATTAGTAAGAGTGGAATAATATCCCTTACTCCTGGCCATACTCAGTTTCTTTCGATTAAAACTAAAGACTAGACTTAGGTCCTCATTGTAGGTCAAATGGCACAGTGACGGAGCCTAGTTAAGAGCTGGAATCTAGAGACACAATATCTAAAGTCAAACTCAGGCTCTGCCATCAGAGGAGGACGTGTCATAGCCAGTCCCATCAAGTACCCTGTCCTTATAGTGGGGGTGAAAGGGGGACGTCACCTCTCCCTCTTCGTCTCATTCTCATTTTCTCTCTCTGTCCCTTCTTTATAGACAAATTCTTTTACCTGAAAGAGGCTCTTACACCAGCCTCAGCTTCTGCATTTCTGACTTCTATCCCCGTTGACTAGAAAATATTCTTATATCCTCAAGGTGATAGACGTGCTGCTGGCAATCAGTGAAGAAAAACTTTATTTCAATTTGTTTCTATAGATAATCTTGAGCATCTCTTCAATAGTAACATCCTTAGCAGCAGGCAGTCATTGTCCCTACATTTTTACTATACCCAGAAAATGTCTTTCACCTAAGGTGTTTTCAGTATTTTTCACTTCACCCGTTTATTAATCATTATAACTTTAACTTTCATTTTGAGTGCTTATGTGTTTCTAGTTTTTTCATGTTATGTCAATTAATAGTTTGGTAGGAATCTACTGAGTAGCTAGAGTGGATGAGACACTGGTCAGACTCTCCTTATTCCGTGGTGAACAAGAGAGGCACGGTGCCTGGCTTCCCAATAGTTACAGGTCCACAGCGGAGAGAGAAAAGTTAAACAGGTAGTCAGCGCAAAATCTGTGAAGTGCTATTGAGGGAAAAATGAACAGATAGCTAAGGAGGATGGTGGAAACACGTTTGATTAGTAAGGAAAAGTCTGTCTATGAAAGTGATATTTGAGCAGACGGAGAGCCCAGATGTGGAGACTTACAGAAGATCATCTCGTGAAGACAGGGGGGCACATATACAAAAATCCCAGCTGGGAAAGAGCTTGGCCTTTGTTCCCCCCTGTTTTTTAAAATATATAAAATGGGGTCAATACTTTTGGATAATAATGCGCAAGGGGTGTGTGGAAAATATGAGGTTAGAAAGTTATGCAAGATCCAGATACGCTAAGACTTTGTAATCTACACTATGAACGGTGCAGGGTGAAAGCTAAGTAAACGGATTGGGGAAAGAATGCAGAAAAAGGAGTTTACTTGCCTCCAGACAAAGGGAAGGGACAGTGGGAAGACACTCTTGAAGGAGGGACCCTTACGCGGCATCCGTTCACTGTTAACCAGTGACTAGGAGATCTCAGCATCTGTCTTAAGTGCAGTATTTTTGTTTGGACTGTACCCGCGGCATATGGAGGTTACCAGACTGGGGGTCAAATTGGAGCTGCAGCCACTGGCCTACACCACAGGCACAGCAACGCCAGATCCGAGCTCCATCTGCCACCCACACCACAGCTCACGGCAACTCCGGATCCTCAACCCAATGAGCAAGGTCAGGGACTGAACCTGCGTCCTCATGGATACTAGTCAGATTTGTTTCTGCTGAGTCACAATAGGATCTCCTAGGTGTAGTATTTTTTAGAACTATTAGCATAACCTTGATGTCACTGCTACACTGCATCTTAACTCATAGCAAACGTGGCTTTGGTCCTGGCAATGCTTAGGAAACACTACGCAGGGCCGGCCATGTAGTCTATGACCCACAACTACCGGTTTTTCTCATCTTTCTTCGGGAAAAACATCGTCTCCGTACACGACTTTAGCTTAGGGAATGGAATATGTCTTGACCTTGCTAGTTGTAACAGTGCTGTCCTTGTTAAATTGTGTCTCTGGCTTTAAAAAAGGAAGCTTATACATAAAACAGCATAAATCCAGAGGAGATTATGAGAACATTCCTCACATTTATAAGTCTATTTTTCTGCAAAGACTGAATATCAATTTAGAAACTGTTTCATTTCTGTAGAGTCATATGAATTCACAAAAATAGAATGGGTGTTTTAGTAACTTGGAAAAAACAAAGTGACTGCAACAAAGAGATGCTAAAATACAGAGACTAAAAAAGACAGAAGTGGGTTTTTTGTTTGCCTGTTTGGTATTTTCCTTCTCACATCAAACTCAGGGGGACTATTCAAGTCTGAATGTCAGCTCTGTTCTGTGGGGCTATCCGGGGACTCACGTTCCTGTTCCTTCTAGCTTGTTGATTTACAACTCACTAGGGTGTTTTCCTCATCCAAAGAATCAGGACAGGCTCAGTAGGGCCATATCCACATACAGCTTATGAGAAGGGGGCCAGGGCAAGGGGGAAAAAGAACATCCGACTATTTTAAAGGCAAGACTCTGAGGTTGCACGTACTGATGGCAGAACTAACTGGTTGGCACAGGCGAGGCTTGGAAGCAAGCTTTACCTGGGCAGCCAAGAGCCCCTCCAGCAATCTGGAAGGAAGATGTGGTCCAAATCATCAAGAGGAAGAAGGGATGAGTGGATATTAAGGAAAATCAGTCTCAGATCCTAGGCGTATTTTTAAATCACGTGGTCACCATCATGCTCTGCCTCACAGCTGACATTCAAAATGCCACCTGTTCTTCAGTTATGACAGATAGAATCTCGGTTTTCATACAGATGTAATGCTGAAACATTCTTGATATTTTTCTTGAAATTTCAGTTATCAACTTCTCTAGAAAACATTTCTTGGAGACTTCTACTGTTCTCTACTTGCTCCGCCACATAACAAAAACTGTACAAGCACAATTTATGCTTATATTCATTGACAAGTTTTTATTCAACCAGTATCTAATGGGCACTTACTGTATACTGTGTGTGTGTGTGTGTGTGTGTGTGTGTGTGTGCGCACACACTTATTATACATAATATAGTGGATTCCAAATATACACTGATGTTCAAAATACACATGGTATTTTCCCCTGAAAATACCATGAATCCTGTAAATGTGTGGGAAAGACAAACATTCTAAACATTCAAGTAAATGAAAAGTGTAAGTGCACGAGGGAAGTGGACAGTGCTGTGGAGGGAACAATAGGAAGGGAGTTTTGGGGAGGATTCACTAAAGAACTGATGGTTAAAGAGAGATCTGCTGGAGAAAGGGCAACCAGGGTGAATGCGGGAGGTGGAGGAGAGTGTTTCCGGCAGAGGGAAGAGCGGGATGCAGGGTGTCCCCGAGGGAGTGCTCCGGGCCCGGTGGGGGTGGCCAGAGAAGCAGAGGAGCCAAGCAGGGAACAGTTAGCTTCAGCCTTGAGACTGGGCTAAGGGCTTTGTTATTTATCATTAGAGCACTGGATTGCTATTGAGATGATTAAGCAGGAGAGAGAAGTAATCAGATTTCCACTTGAAAAAGATCCTTCTGACTTCACTGTGGAGAATGGTCTCTTGAGGGTAAAACAGTCAGCATGGAGATTTGTTCTTTTCTAATAACCCAGGCGAGTCGACTGCTAATAGATATATCATTCTCCAACCACTCTTTTACATTTCTGCAAGTCGTACTGCATTTCGGAAGAAAAAGGACAGACTTGCACACATTTTATAACCAACCAATTCTAAAAACAACACAAGCCAATACAGCAGAATGGTATTTCTTACTCATTAAACATTTAAGGTAATTTTCTAGTATCATCATGAAATAAGGCATATGATAGATTGCAATTTAAAGATAGGTAGTTAACTAAAGAAAGATTCTTTTTTTTTTTTTGTAAATCGATGGCGTTATTTAAACTGGAAACAAAGGGACATTCAAAGGGAAATTTTGTATGAATGTTTTGCACGTATAGATGAATACAAGAGTTAAAAGGAATCTGAATACTTTATTAATCTGACTGTATGTAAGAAGGCTCAGCTATGATTAAACTATATTTTTAGATATGGATAAAAGAAAACAAAAGGGAAACATCAAAGAGCTGAAATTTGTTTTATCCAAAAACCACCCACTACATCTCACAAATTCAAATATATATTTAGCTTCGACATAAAAAAGATGTGATGCCTAAAAGCACAGGTCAAGATGAAAGTCCCTTCATTTACTTTTATTTTTCTGATATAACAATTTAATTATATTTTTGTTGGTGTTTTGTTTTCTACATGGATTATTATAAAGTAGACCAAAAAGGCAGAATTTATCTAGATTTATTTAAATTAACTCTTGAACATTGAGCTATTTTACTTTGGCATCAGTCTCACAGATAGAAGCTTTATGTTAACTGTTCAGCCTTGAACAAAGGAACATTCAGAGTAGCAGAATTTAGGGAGCAGCTTAGGGAGACAGGTGAGGAATTCATCATGTCAAAAGATTCAAGAGTGAATGAACAGGAAAGTCAGGGTGGGTTGTTTTCCTCAAGACATTTTTTCCCTCATTACATTTCATGATTTCTTGTATTTCATTCTTACAAAACAAGTTTCTCTGACTGCAGTTGAAATTAATTAGGCCTTATCTAAAAATTTTAAAATGCTAATAAAAGTAAACGAGAAAAGAACAGTAGATTTAGCATTTTAGCTTCATACTAATGAACATTTGATCTATTTATTGCAATCAAAATATAACTTTGGAACTGATTATAATCACTTTGACGTGGGTAGTCTTGGTAGCAAATAACTCTCATTAAGTATCAAGAGACAAACCAAAATGGTTATATCACATTGAGGTTCTGATTTAGCTTAGAATAATAAATTTATACCATGTAAAATGAGAAGGGGGGAAAAGGCTGTTATTTTATGCGTTCAGTCAAAAGTACTACTCTTTCTCTATATGCAAAACGTTGTGCCTGTCAGCAGGTTAACATGGAAAAACTTAAGAATTTCTGGAGAGACAGACTTGGGTCTGAAATTATGTTCCGAGTGATCGTTAATTTTATGTGTTAACTTGGCTAGGCCACTACACTTAACTACTTGGTCCAGCACCAGCCCAGATGTTGCTGTGAAGGTATCTTTTTAGATGGGATTAACACCCACCTCAGGAGTCTCCAGTAAAGCAGATTACTCTCTGTAATGTGGATGGGCCTCACCCACCCCGCTGAATCCATTAAGAGAAAGGAGATTGAGGTCACCTAAGGAAGAGGCAATTCTGCTTTCAGATTACCTTTCCACCCAGACCGCAACATCCACTGTTCCTTTAAATTTTGGACTTGTCAGCCTTCACAACCACTGAGCCAATTTTTAAAAAAACTTTCTCACTCCAACCTCTAGATAGGCAGGTAGATAGACAGATGTAGCTATATAGATATAATTTAAATATTTTATTGGTTTTTCTTTCTATCGGAATCTTGACTAATACAAGCAAGACTGATGTTTATGCCATGTGGTCCATAATGGACTTTCAGCAGTGTGTGATGATGATGATGATGGTGGTGGTGGTAATGCTGATGGAGAGGAAATGCAGTTAGAATAAAATGGCCTAAATAGCTGTGTACAGTTTTTTTATTTGAAAATGTTGCTGATGCCATTCAATTTGTTCATATAGTGTAATAACTAAGGAGGTTTATTTACATTGTTTCACAAAAGTCTTGATCAATTAGACAATGAGAGATTATTTTGTTTTGTTTTTCGAGAAGTAAGAAAGCTGTACCATTCATAAGTATCTTTAAGTTGGCTTCCATGGTGCCGTACAGAACAAGCCCCTAAAGGACCCGCCATCAGTGCTGGGGAGCCTGTGGGGTCCCGGGTCTCAGCATGGCCCGGGGTGGACAGAGTGGGGTGATGCAGGAAGGCTGTCCCACCAAAAGCGAAGGAGCGTTTCCTTACCCAGTTATCCACTGATGGACATTCACGTTATCCCTACATGCAGTGGAACAGCATTCAGCTTTCAAAAAGAAGGAGACCCTTCCACATGGGACAACCGGGCGAACCTAGGGGACCTTATACTAAGTGAAATAAGCCTGTCACAGAAGGACAGATACTGCTCGATTCCACTTACATGAAGAATCTAAAATAAGCAAACACTTAGAAACAGAGTGGACTAGTAGTTGCCAGGGACTGGGGGAAGGGAGCAATGGAGAACTCTTCCTCAATATGTATGAAGTAATAAGCTCCAGAAATCCACTGCACGACATAGTGCCTATGATTAACAATTCAGTATTGTATGCTTAAAATTTTGTTAAGAGTGTAGATCTCCTGTTGGATGTTCTTACATCAAAAACAAACAAAAAGAGGCAAGAGGAAACTTTGGGAGAGGATAGTAACGCTTACCACTTTGGTTGTGGTGACAGTTTTGTGGGTATAAGCATATCTCAGAACTCATCTAAATGTATACACTTCCAAGTTTTTTGTATATCAATTACACCTCAATACAACTGTATTTTAAAAAAAATTACAAAAGGAAACAGCCTTCCTGAGGAAGAGACTCACAGGCCAATGTGCAGTAAATGAAGGTGGAAGAGGGAAAGCAGAAAAGGAAGACCAGAGTCAAGCAATGTTAACACAGGGAGGAAGGCAACGTCATGGCGGCCAAGCAAACGAGTAAACTTACTAGTAGCCTGACCTGAGAAAGTCACTCACTCCTGCCCCACTTACCCAATTTCTTTCTCTCATCGACAAAAAAAGAGAGGAGTTCCCGTCATGGCTCAGAGGCTAACAAACCCGACTAGCATCCAGGAGGACTCAGGTTCGATCCCTGGCCTCGCTCAGTGGGTTAAGGATCTGAGGATCTGGCATTGCTGTGAGCTGTGGCGTAGGTCGCAGGTATGGCTCGGATTCCACATTGCTGTGGCTGTGGTGTAGGCCGGCAGCTACAGCTCTGATTGGACACCTAGCCTGAGAACTTCCATATGCCACGGGTGAGGCCCTAAAAAGACAAAAAGACCAAAAAAAAAAAAAAAAAGATAACACCAGTCTTACAAAGCTCTCATGCCTGTAAATATTAATATTGAATATAAATATAACAACTCTGTCCTTATTGTTCACCTCCATATTCCGAGAGATTAGAACTATGCTTGGACCGGTGAGTCTCCTTGGGATTTGAATGAAGTCAAAGGTCTAGCCTAGGGAATTCCTCATGGTAGGTGGTAAGGTTGTGGTGGCTGCCCTTCCTACAGCTGTGAGCTCTAACCGGCGTGGGGAGAGCCAAAACGAGTTTTACAGAAGCTAGGTTGCCTTGGGAACAGTTTCAGCTAGTGCGTATCATTCAACGGCAGATCAGCAGTTCACACACTCAAGTGCCGTGCGGACAAAAGAGGTCACTGGGATCAGAACAACGGAAAGGACACAATGCAAGAGGCAAGGCTTCTTAAGATCTTTAAGGATGAGCATCCTTTGCAGACAGGCAGCTATTTAACACAACATTTTTATTGTTAACAGCAAGAGAAGCATCATAAATGCATTCGCCTCCGACTGGCAAACTTGAATAATTGTTAAACACCTTGTTAATTAAGCTCACCTAAAACAACCTTCACTGACATGCTCATTCTTTAACACAAGTGTCACCCATGAAATTGCCTTATGGGAAAATGACTGTTACCTGCAGCAAGAATGAAAAATTCAAACTGGTTAAAACTTTATCCTCAACCACTTGTAGTTGCGAGAGACTGACAGATTTTATTGAATGTGTCAGATTCACAGTAATTTTACTGATGCCCAGACAGGCTGTCATGATTTAAATACTGCGAGGTATTTATATTGGTAATAGGATGCAACTTTTTTGAACTATATGCACACTGAATAGGTTATCTGCGGATATCTGTGTTTTCAGTCTCTCAAATTAGCTGTGTTTCATTCCCTCAATTTTTTTTTTTTTTTAAATTTGAGGCTTTGGAACTATCCTTCCAACTCATATGCTTTACAGGGAATATAGAAAAGGATCATAGAATTTTTTCCGTAGTAAAAAAAGAACTGAATCCCAAATTTACTTATCACGCAAGTGATTATACACAGTTTAAAATAATCTCTTTTTAATCTATTAACGCCTGCAAATGATCCTTTAGCTTTTCTCATAACCGTGCAGTTGAAAGTATTAAGATAAATCCTAAAATAACTCTCTAGTCATAATCTTTTTAGGACCAAAATCTTATGAGTTTCTTTCTGATTTTTTTTCCAAATAGTTTTAGTATTAGCTAAGACAAACATGGAATTTTATGTAATCATTCACAAATAGTCTCTGCATTTTCTGTGGTACTACTATTATTTCCCACCTGTTGGTTTGGGTCTTTTGGCTTGATTTGGATAATAAAATGTGGCAGGAATTTAGAATCACCAGCACTCTCTTTTCTTCTACCTTTTTGGTTAGCAATTTCCCAGGCCAGAATTTCTCCTCTTGCCTAATTTCTAGAAGGAGTCAATGCAAAATAGATCCAACAGCCAACCCAGGATAGTTTTGTAGAAGGTGTGATAAATGAACTTCCTTGTTGTCAGTCACTAAGATTTGGGGGCTCTACACGTAAGGACACAGTTATGACACATTATCCCAGGCCCTTCGTCATGGATTTATCCGTTCATTTCACAGATATTTTGGCTAATAATCATATCAGGCACTGTACTAGATACTGAGGTCCTAATGATGAGCAGAAGCAGCTCTTTTCCTGCAGGAGTAGAGCTCAGTTTGGAATGAGTGTGTGTTATGATGACATTTCGCTGTCACTCTCTCTCTCTTCTTTTAAAAATATATTCAATACGCTGCCCATTACAGCCTCGGGCGCATCTCTCCTTGTCAACTTGTAAAAGTAGCAGTATCTGAACACTAAGGATGAAAGAAATTTAAAAAATGGGGGAGCAGGAGGACAAGGCAGGAATGGGACTCAGGGGTTAATTTAGTCCGTCTGAAAGGCCTCAGATGTTGTTATATGTGTCTCTGTGAGGACTGAGCAAAGCAGATAAAGTGGGAGTCCTGTTTATCTCCTGTTTTGTCTTCCTCTCTATAGGAAGTTCCAAATTGTCATTTGGGTGATTTTATTTTATGTGATTCCTGAGGCTCGGCATTGAACTTCCTTATTCCTAGGTTTAGGATTAACAGTATTTTGTAACTGTCAATAACTCTAAAACAAATCCCTATAAATACAGAGGCTGAACTGTGCAGCAAATTATTGTCCTGGGACTCTCTGCAGTATTGTAACAATAAATCTCAGTGTGACTGCAAATACCTTGCTGATAGCTTGACTCAAATATATATAGATGTTTCATTATGGTATATGCAATCTACATCTGTTGTATATATATACCTATAATAATAAAGACATAGACCTTATTACACGTTATACATCTTTCTAGGTCTATCATTTATCTAAAGTAGTTTTAGTGTAACCACTCTAACAGTTTTATTTCTAATTTTGACTTTCTCAAGAATTTTGAAATCCTGACAAATGCATACCTCGGAAAGAGATAAAGTGTGGGCTAAAAATTCTTTTGTATTTTTCCAACATAACGAGTAAGTGGAAATCAGCCCTGCTGAGAATCAGATCATTAGAGCATAAACAAGGCCCCTCCCAGGACACGGTCAAGGCCATAACGTAGCTGCGAACGTGACTCATCTCCTCCTTGGGAGCCAGGATTGGTTTGGCGTTTTTACCAATTCCACCTCTTGCCCTGACTTAATCATCCTTCCTCCTGGATGGGAATGATTAAAACATCAAATCAACACATTTCCCCGCCTTTTAGACAGTATCTAATCTAGACCTGTCCCCTACTTCTCTAGTTTCTTCACAAAATTATTGACTGTAACCCAAGCCATGGAAGTCGTCACAACTCCCCCTTGCCATGGTGACCCCATTTCCCCTGGCGTGCGTTCTCCATTGCAGCAGACAGCTAAACAAACTACCTCGGTTTGAGTGCAAAAATGTCCTTTTGATCTTTGGTTCATGGATTTGAGCAATAATTATATAGGCCCAAAGGAACTTTTTACTTAGTGGTTAATGCACACATACACACACACACACACACACACACACACACACACACACACGTTACCCTATATGTCAATAAATCTGCACCCCGTGGGGAAAATATTTGAGTAGGAAAGTGAATTTTTCCGAGGAAGAACATTCAGATTTAAAATGAATGGAAAATGCTCCTTTGTCTACGTTTCAAAACCTCAAGAGAATCTGTTCTTTTTTGGCTGCCTTATGGGACTGGTCATGTAAGGTGCGAGCTGTTTTAAAACAATGCTGGGAATACAACTCAGTGGGCGCAAAGAGTCCTGAGATGATCAATCATGTTGCATTTACTGCTAAACCCAATATTTCCACTGTTTATTCTTTCTTGTTATTTCAACCCCATGCTTCCCCGGCAGAAGCGATGAACTGAATGGGACAGATTCTGAGGATTTTACTGGCAACAAATATATATCAGACATTATTCACCCAGAGTATATATCCCAATGAAAAATAAATAGGATTTATACAGTTTTCCCCAGGAAAGAATGAAAATATCTGAGTGGTTAGTTTCCTAGTCAGAATTCTGCAAATGCTCTCTGCTATTGTCACAACTTGAAATTTGTTACTTTAAGGATATAAAGGAAGACCATAAAAAAGATTCATAACCTCAAATTACATTAACCGTACATTAAGGGAGATGCACAAATCCCAAGAAATAATGAAACGTCAGGGTTGGGCTCATCCCTTTTCAGGTTTAGTGCTCAATCTCCTATGATCTTGCATAAAAGGCAATGGCTGTTCATCTTACTATTAGGAAGTGCAATTGATTTGCTTGCAATATTTATTAGTGCATTAGTCATGTACATTAGCACCAAACTGGAAACAAATAATGCTTTACTTCCCCAAGTCTGTGGCAAGGCAATGTAAGTAAAAATGTAGGTGCTGATATAAATAAAAATGTGACTCATGCTCTTGAAATATCCTTTTTTTAACCCAGATTTACCAGAAGAAGTTAGAGAGAGAAAGAGAAACATACTCCACCCATTTCTTTGATAAATTAGAACAGTTCACATTAGTAAGGTTGTTTTTGGTGTTTCCTGCTTGGAGTCCTTTGGAAAAATTATCCATAAGACACCATACAAATGAACCAAAACTGAAAGGAACCATTTGTCTATTAATAAATAGGACAGGCTAGCAATTCCTGCGGTGGCGCCTTGGATTAGGTCACTGCTGAGGCACGGGTTCGATCCAGCCCAGCACAGCAAGTTAAGGATCCGGAATTGCTGCAGCTGTGACGTTGGTCACAGCTGTGGTTCAGATTGAATCCCCGGCCCTGGAACTTCCAAATGCCATGGGTTCAATACCCGCCCCGCTCATAAAACAGGATAGGCTAAAATTCAAGGCTAGTATTTTGGCAAACATTTATTTCAGCTCAGACTGTCTTCCCACGTCTTGTATTAGACGTGGTTGTTCATTTTAAAAGTGAGAGATAAATACATCTTCAATCAGATAAAGTTTGAAAGTCCGAAGGCCCAGTGTTATTCACAACTGGCCTCACCATCACCACAAGCATCGCCACTGCTGCCTCACCGGTGTTTAGACCTAATTTAAGCCAATTTCAAACCGCTCCCTCCACGACCACCTGCTCCAGCTTCTGTCTCTGGTTACCGGCATGTGGGATTTTTCTGTAATAAAAATTAAAACTAGCATTTGGATTTCCCGATGCCTTGGTTCTCCTCATCTGAGTTTTCCCTAATAGAAAGCTTGCCCTTGGCAGCCACGCCCTGTCTCCCGACCCTTCAACAACTTCCCATGCAGGTGAGTCTCAGGACTATCCACTCCCTGCTTTGTTGGGGAGATTGCAACAATAACCAAGACGCACTGACAGTGTTAATACATGCCATTTATAAGAATGGTTCTAAAAACTGTTCTGAGGGTTTATGTCTTTGTACTAGCATCCTATCATTTTAATTTCCTCTTCACTTGGATTCAGCACTACAGTCTAATCACACTATCTTTCAAACAGTCCTAATTTCAGTTTTACCATTTGAGAATTTATGATAACCCAAACAGAACTATTCAAGCTAATAAAACTGCTGTCATTTATTGAGTTCTTGGTGTGTTCCCTGATATGTCTTTTAAACTTCACAAAACCCTCATAAGATAAGCATCATTTACCGTCATTATGCTTGGCTGTACCAAAGAGCCAGGACCGTACCTCCCAATGGACGTGATTTTTTGCAAAATGAATTCACTCTTCATCAAGCTGTCCAGCCTATTCTCTATCCCCTTGACTCTGGTGGGACCCTGTTAACTTCTTTAATAAAAAACAGCAGGAGTAGCACTGTACGATTTCTCATTGGAGACCTTCACTGACCTGGCCGCTTTGACGTCCTGCCTCTCTGAGGCTGGTTATCATGTAAGGCATTGTGACAGCCCTGAGGGCAAGCGCTGTGAAAAACTCAAGCAGCTAGAAAGACCCTGATGGGTGAGAAGCTACATGGAGAAAGAGAGGCCATGAGATGAAGGCGGCAGGCGTGGTCATGAAGAAGCCATCGGAAGCCAGTGGAAAACCAGAGCACAGGCCCCAGATATTGTGAATCGGAGACCACCGTCGCTTTGTGCCGGGGCCAAATTCCTCAGAGAATTGTGAGCATTTAAAAATGGGTGTTAATGGAATTCCTTTGTGACTCAGAGGGTTAAGAGGATGTCCATGAGGATGTGTCCGTGAGGATGCGGGTTCGATCCCTGGCCTTGCTCAGCGGGTTAAGGATCCGGCGTTGCCGTGAGCTGCGGTGTAGGTTGCAGACGCGGCTCGGATCCCACGTTGCTGTGGCTGTGGTGTAGGCTGGCGGCTACAGCTCCTGTTAGACCCCTAGCCTGGGAACCTCCATATGCCGTGGGTGCGGCCCTGAAAAAATAAAATAAAAAATGCATAAATGGTTGTTGTTTCTATCTCAAAGCTCAGGGAGTTTTGTTGCATAGAACTGAATACCTGAAACACTCTTTTGAAGAGTCAACAAAAGCTTAGAGAAGGTAAGAAACTTGTTCAGTCCACACAGTTAATTTAAGGTGGCTGAGCCAGGGTTTAAATTATATTCTCCTGAATATAGATCCTGTGGTCCTGTTATCTAATGCAAAACCTCACTATATATTTAGAAAGTTGTTTTTCTAAAAAGACTCAAATTGTAAACAGTACTATAGGGAATATGCTATGTAAGAGAATAACCTCAGTTTATGAGCTATAGCATATGTGTGTTTATAACCAAACAGCTGCTCCTAATTGAACATTTATTTAATTTATTTTTAGAAACAAGCTGACATAGTCTTTACTTTGAACACTAATTTAAAATACATATTCCAAACAAATGGAACTGCATAAGTTTCTTTTTTTAACAAATATATTTACTTGGATAGTCACAAACTCACTCTAAATTTCCAAAAGCTTTTTAGAAATATTTTGGACCAACTTTCCTAAATCATGATTTTCTAGACATTATGTCTTTACTGCTCAGCTTAGAAAACAAATGAATAAAAGAGGGGTGTTAGCTGATGTTTTCTGACTCTTAAGATCCAGGTAACTGACAAGAACAACTATGAAATTCCCGGAGGCCTCAAAGCCGAGGCTTTTCTTTTCACTTAAGTGCACCTGCTTCACACAAAGTCTCCCAGGTTGAAAAACCAGACCCATATTCAGATTTCAACCAGCCTCCACAATAACTGCAACAACAAAATTCTCCTGCTCAAGTTTCCATCCACCTTGACTAAAGATTTGAGGAACACAAAGCAGATCACTTTGTACTCACAATGCTTCTTCATTCAAGTTTCTTCATCCACCCAGGATCTGCCCTGGAGATTTTGCTGATATATAGCCCAGTTGTAGGAAACCCTCTGGTTTCAATTTTTGCTTACTTTCTTCCCCCTCCTTTTTTGACTTTTTTTCCAAAGTATTAATCACTCAATTTTTTTTTTTTAACCATTGGTCTTTTAAGAGTTTTTTTTTTTTTCTTTTATGATGTGAGCACCTGCCTCTACCTATTTGCAGAGGCCATGTCTTCCACTCTGATTGCTCTATGAAAACACTTTCCTTAATAAAATTCTCCTTCAAAAGGCATTTCGGTGCTAGCTGTGAAAACAATAATGTAGTCACCACTTTGTTGGTCCTGACAGCTCTAACTCTGAAACATTTTTTGGAAGTTAACACAGCTCCAGCTTTCATGAAATAAATATTGAATGAGATCAACCTCAAAATGTTGCTGAGAAAATTAAGTGGAATAGGGGAGATTAAGCCTAACGCAATGAAGGAACCTCATAAACAGCTATTTCCTTCTTGCTAATCTCCTCTGCCTTTTCCTCGTGCCTGGCTGCTAGCTATTAAAACCAATCCAGAGCACTCTTCATCTTTAAAATACATGCTACACAAAACCACCAAGGTTCCTGTTATTTTTTCAATAGCCTTTTCTCATCCTTATACTGCCTGTTAGCTTTCACCCTAGTCTGTGGATATGCCTGATTTCATATATAATGTTACCTATTCTCTAGGTAAAAATACATGAAAGTAGGGAGACCTTGTTTATTCTATTTATATCCTGCACTCTTAAATCCCGAGAAAAAGAATCATACCCTCAGAGAGCCATTTTAGGTTATTCTGTTAAATTGTGCACAGCAGTCATGCTAGGGGTGTTCACAAAGACTGTGGGATTTTATGTTTTCACAAGCAAAGATTATACTTTAAAAAGGTATAAGAGAATGTCTCATTAAAGTGAAACTGTATTATCAGGTACAAAATACTTCTTGATTTGATTTTGAATTTTAGGAAAAATTGTTCCTATTACTGTAATGAACATGATTATAATTATTCAAAATAATTGCCAGGTTGTTCACAGCAAATTTCAATGAAGTGGTGGGATTTTAAAACCCTTGTGCCTATGGTTAGCTATCTTTCCACTCCCTGTATCTATATTACTATGCCCTATTCAAAATAATCCACAAGTTAAAAAGTCACTTGAATTAAAGATAGAGAGCAGGAAGTCAGAGAAATAAAATATATATAAATTGCATATTATCATTAACATTCCATGACTATTTTCCAAATAGTTAATCGCTTTTGCTTGGACTCTCAAAGGGATTTAGAAGCCAGTTAGAGACTCCTAAAACCTGGACCCATTCTCCTTGTCATCCCGCGCCACTGCCATCAGAGCCAGGGCACCAGAGACAGAGAAGTGATTAAAAAAAAAAAATAGAAAGAAAAGATGTGGACTATGGTTCTTATTTAACTGGAAAAAATAAGAACATGACATCAAAAAAAAAAAAAAAGAATAGCATGACCTAGAGCCATAAGGAGCGGAAAAAGTGGGTGGACATTTTTAGTATTTAGTATGGTGAATGCCTATGGAAGTGTTTATCTTTCACCTTTAAGACAAAAGGACACACTCTTACTTCAGACTCAATTTTGGATTTCCAAATGCAATCTGGGATCTCACCAATAAGAGCAACTGCTACATAGATAAATGTAAACCTGAAGTGAATTTGCTTTAATTATTATTTTATTTCTTTTTTCTTTTTCTTTCTTTCTTTTTTTTTCCATAACACTAAACTGCTTCCACATTTGAGTCAGATTCCTTTTAGGCCAGATAGCCCCATACTTGACTCCAGGTGCAGGGGCAAATGTGATTCAGGAATGGCCAATGGAAACACTCCATTTCTCAGACCACGGTGATTAATTCAGAGATGGAACCATGACCCAGTTGGTTCCAAGGAAACAGAATCTCTGGAGCTACTTGAAGGAGAACACTTATGTTTGTTTGCTTGTTTTTGTTGTTTTAGAATTACCGAGAGAAGAGATGTTCTCAAAAGAAAAGTTACTTGTGTAAAAAGAAAATATGGTTTTGCTTAAAAAAGTAAAGGACTGAGGCTACGACTTTGTTTTGTTTGAGTTCTTTTTTTTTCAGAGTCAGTACTGCATCTCTGTCTGCTACTGAATTCTCCAGGACCACTGAGCATGCAAAGCCTTAAGGGCCAATGGCAAGAGTCATTTGCGGAGCAGTGTGCAAGAGATAATATCCCTTGCTCTGTGGCTCCCTTAATTAAATCTGATAAGTGAGTTAGAAGATAGCAGTATCTTATCTTACAAGAGTATATAGGCGATATATACATTTTTTTCCTTTAGTTTTGACATAAAACTACTCAAACTGATCACCAAATTCAGCAATGAAGCAGGATACAAGATTAGCATTCAGAAATTGGTAGCATTCTGTATATTAACAATGAAGTATTAGAAAAGTAATAATTTTGAGAGATTTTTAAAATATCCACAAATAGTTGATAATATTAGAATTTATTGGTGCAGTGGGTCCTTAAAATCTCAAATAAATTAACTTTTCTTTGCACAGATATGACTCCCAAGACATTCAGTGTGCCAGTGCATTTCTCTGCTCTAGTTCTTACTAGCTAAATATAATTAAGAGTCATAAAATAATGTAATTTTTGAAATATTTATATGGTCAAGGTCCATATGAGTAAACTTTGGATGGTGCAAGACATATTTCAGGTGAAAGCAAACTTCTTTTGATGTAGGTTTTTTCCAAAGGGTGTGGGAAAAAGAAAAAAAAATATTTCCAGAAGAATAGATGAATTTCAAGGGCTAGGCACTACAGTATTTTGCTTTGCAATAACTGAATACTAGGTGCTAGGGACTGGAATAATTTCCTTAGTAAAAATACCAATTCTGATACAGCTGTTACTTCTGATACCTACTCGTCAATACCTTCAGTCAGCACTTACTCTTTTGGAGAATTAAACGGAGATTCCAGAGGAATTATTATCAATATATATTTCAAGCTTTTTATTTTTTTTTCTTTATAGAGCCGTAACTGTGGCATATGGAAGTTCCCAGGCTAGGGGCTGAATCTGAGCTGCAGCTGCCAGCCTACACCACAGCTATAGCAACACTGGATCTGAGCCACGTCTGCAGCCTAAACCACAGCTCATAGCAACACAGGATCCTCAACGCACTGATTGAAGCCTGGGATCAAACCCACGTCCTCATGGACACTAGTCAGGTTTGTTACCTCTGAGCCACCATGGGAACTCACTCTTTCAAGTTTTTGATGGTAGCTTAATTTCTGGAGTTCCCCAGGAAACAATATTGCATTTTGTTATTGAGAAAAAAAATTTACACAGGATGAAATGCACAGATTTAATGCATGCAACAGGTGAGTTTTTGTCAGTACATACACCCAAGCAATCATCTACCCCAAGACAAAAAACTTTTCCATCTCCCAAGAAATCG
The DNA here is from genome assembly GCA_004024745.2 of Catagonus wagneri. NCBI lineage: Eukaryota > Metazoa > Chordata > Mammalia > Artiodactyla > Tayassuidae > Catagonus > Catagonus wagneri. The sequence goes on along the minus strand of PVHT020000886.1, from coordinate 28,252,848 downwards.
CCTTCATCTTTCCTTCTCATTATATCTTTGAGCTACCACCTATCATCCTGCTTCATAGAGTAGAAATTTCTCTGAGAAAACTTTTTTTTTTTAAACTTCAGAATGTTATGACACTTCCTCCAATTTCTCAACTCTCCTTCATGTTCCAGTGACATGCAACTCCACATCAGTTTGGGAAAATTCTATGCTGATCTATTACCCTAAGTCAGTAGTGCTTGTACTTAGGTGAATAATGCCACAATATGTGGCCTTCAGGAAATACCTTGTTTTATATTGCAAACGCACAATCTTCCAGTCTTTGCTCAGGGACCTGTGGTTATTTAAATTTACATGCCGATGTTTCTAGTGCTTCAGAATGCCACTGCTATTGATCAGAACCAGTGTCATAGTAGTCGGGTGTTAAATGAAATCTGACGCTCCTTTACCTCTGGTTAAGGCCAAAAGGATGGTAAAGAAAGCTGGTGGTAACTTTCTGTCTCAGCAATAGACATGTTTGAAATAAATATGGCAGTTCATGCAGGCTGAGTACAATAAAAGAGGTATAGAGCCACATGGAATATATTTCCAAAAGACGATCGTCATGCATAAACGGTGTGTATCCACTCATTACTTTCCTTTTAAAAAATCGTTCAGACATTATTATCTATTTGGTGCTGAAACACTGAAGATTATATTTCAATTACTTCAAGTTTCAGGAGGAAAGCCTTGCAAGCAGGATACATTTGGAAGAAATTTGAGTACACTATTGAAATAGCATTATAAATAAAAATTGATATGAAATGAATACACATTGCAATTTAGACATTATTTAGTCAACAAATATGTACTGACTACTTAAAAATATGGCTATTTGCTTAATGTTAATCTCATCTGTTGTGACACATAAAATATTATCTATACCTTTTTGAGTTCGAATAGGTGATTGATGGATATTGCTTATTTGGAATATTTCCTTTATCATCTATAGCAGGGGATAACTTCACCACACACTCCTTCTGTTTTTTACACATTTTCCAAGCCTCATGTAACCAAGTAGGGTCAAAGAATTGTTCTGCTAATGTGATGCTGGCAGAAGTGATTTTTTGCTTTTTACCAAAACATGTAAAAGCATGCAGCATTCCACTTCTCCCTTCCCCCGATGATGCAATCTTACTTTATATGACATATACGATCTATGATATAATCTATGATATATGACATACACCTAACCAGTTCACCTTTTCTTTATGCTCACGTGTGCTTATACCTCACTCTCTTTCAGCTGAGAACACTACTCAAAAAATCCCTACATGAACATCTCTGTGGCAGAGTCTGTTTCCCAAGGCACTGAACCAGGACAGCAGATCTGAATGTTCACGGCCCCCTTCTCCACCTCCATCACATGTTACCCTCCCCTTCCATTACAGTCCCCAAGGGAGCCAGCATCAGCATCAGCCATCAGCGTTCTGAAGGGAGGTTCAGCCTCTGCGGTTTGCCAATTTTTTGTTTGTTTTGCCGCAAACACTTTTGCTTTTCTTCAAATAGTTGAAAGCTTCTCGACAGCCAGGTTTCACCACATTCTTCTCAGCATCTAACACTCGCTTGCAGTCCTGGGAGGGCAAGACGCATCTTTCCTTGACAGCATAGCTGTAGAGCTTTATCCCAACACTTACTTCGATTGTATATGTGTGATAGTGAATCCATACTATGTCAATTAAATAGATTTTTTTTTAATGAAACACACTAAACATTATTCAACAGAGGCAGTTTTGTGAGTGAAAGGCAGACAGAAAAATCTTTAAAATGTTACATTTTTATTTTTGCCTTTATGTAGAGCCGCACCCGCGGCATATGGAGGTGCCCAGGCTAGGGGTCTAACAGGAGCTGTAGCTGCCGGCCTATACCACAGCCACAGCAACGCGGGATCCGAGCTGCGTTTGCAACCTACACCACAGCTCACGGCAATGCCGGATCCTTAACCCACTGAACAAGGCCAGGGATCGAACCCGCAACCTCATGGTTCTTAGTCGGATTCGTTAACCACTGAGCCACAAAGGGAACCCCATAAAATGTTACATTTTTAGAAGAGTTTTGTAATAAATAACAAATTGGTAATTTATTCAAATAAATTTTAACAAGCAAATTCTTTATAATATGATAAAAATAACTTATGTGCTTTAATAGAATACATATATATTTACTAATCAAACATGAACAATAATGTAAGGAGTATAATGACTTTGGTGCATGTAGTCATGCAGCAAATTCCTTAGATGTTTTATCCCTAATACATTTCACCCAAACCATACTGCTTCTCTGAAGGGCACACTTTTCAATATGTTCATATTTGTTTCACATAATTGCCTGCGATCATACTCAAAGTTGAATTTTACGGTTACTACATGTGGTATTAAACACATCTTTATTGAATGTTCTCTGCTGGCGATAATAGTTTTAACTGCATAGATACTCTGTACAGGTGCTGAGGTACTTAGTCGGCTTTGAGCATATTCTACGAAATTAAAGATGTACTTAATTCTAATATTTGTGTATTTAAATGTGTAAATATTTTAGTCCACTTATTTACTTTCACAGATAATCACTTTTGGCTTTCATTCAAAGTACCTTTGTTTAACAAGCACTCTTACAGGAGAAATCTCAAATTCTTTTTCCTCATGACTATATATATACATATATATATATATATTTGTCCAATTTAGATGTAGCAAATAACAAGCTTTCTCAATTTCCTTTGGTTCCACCACAGAATATAAATTTATCCATTTAGGAATATGTTCCATCAAAATATTTTACCAGAAGTTGATATTCCAAATTGCAATTCGTAATTTCAAGTTAAATCCAGTATACCTTTTGAGTTCCCTATTGCATTTGTTTAGCTCCCTTGCTTTTTACAGACACAGTGCAATGTTTGCCTGTTTGCAAGACTATGGATAATTACATTTCCCTGAAAGCTTTGGAAACTGAACCGTCCATGAGCGGCATTTGCTGAATACTTTGATGAAAGCTTTCCAAATGTTTTTGAACAAAACACAGCCAATATTCAGATGATTCACTTACAGGAGTTCAATATCATTGTTTTACATTTAGTTTGATTTATAAAGTGATTCCTCAGGTTGTGAGGAGTTACTTTTATGAAGTAATTCTTCAGTTGCTGTATCTTCTTAGCCTTCTACAATCTGTGATTGTTCACAGGTGTTCCTTGCCTTTCACGATCCTTAAATTTTTGAAGAGGGCTAATAAATTATTTGTGGAATTTCTTTCAGTTTAGATTGGTTTGATATTTTCAGATGAGACTGAATTTCTGCACTTTTTGACAAAGATACAGCAAAAGTGAGGGCATGTCCTTTTCAGTTCAACGTATCGGTCTGTTATCTTGACACATTTATTACAGATGATGCTAACTCTGAAAACTTTCTGAAGTTCTTGTCTGCTGGGCTTATCCACTGTAATGCTGCTATTATTCCTTTCACAATTAAAAATTCCTCAGGAGAGATTAATTAAAATTTTGCAGATATCCTAATTTCAAATTTTGCTTACTGATTTTATCATCCATGTGTGGAGCTTGGTTACAACAGTTATTAATCTGAGGTTTGATCAGTAGTGATTTTATATTTCCCTCATTTATTCTATATTTTTAATTTGAATTATTTTATAATGGAGAGTTGTCCCTTCCTTCTCACATTCATTTATTATTCAGTTATTATTTATGTAAGTATGAACTAAAGGATACTTACTTTATTCTGTTGCTTATAATTCAATACTACCATTATTTATTTGGTTGCTTAAATCATTCCAGTTTGATCTACAGGAATTTCTTCAGATTAGCTCGACTGTTCTTTTGACATGATCTCCTTCTTTGTGTAACAAGTCTGTGTTCCTGGAACGATGAGAGATTCTTACCCTTGTATTTTCATTGTCATACCTGGATTTAAGTCCTTCTTTAAGTAGTCCTTTTTTTTTCCTTTAATTGGAGACTGGTATTTAGAAATCATGAGCTGGACACCAGTTGTTTTCATTGCTACTGGGATATCATTGGTCTTGGGCCCTTTCAGTGGATTAAGCACAGCTACATGAGTCTGTCTGTGTGTACAGTGCATGTCCATGTGTGTGTTGTATGTACAATACACACACACACATATATACATACACAAGATGTGCATACGTACACAGCCATATTAATTTCAGTGTCTATCAAGCTATGTAATTTTATTTTTATATATTTATGCATTTCAAATACATGTATCTACATATCTTATGTCAACACTTCTGATTCTAAGTCAGTATCACAGGGATTATTCTAGCTTCCCTTTTTTCAATACTTATAATATTATCAATAATTAAAAGTATTATATATATTATGTAAATAATACTTATACTATTTATGGTTTCTTTCTCCAACAGTGACATAGTTCGCATTATCTGTAATATACTTATATATTTCTTCATTCTTTTATACACACAATACTGCATACTATGAAACAAATTTACTAACTAGAGTATGTAACATACTCCAATGAATTCTATTGTGTGTATAGATTTAGGCAGATTATGAATTCTTAAGCACATCTGCTACCAAGATTTTCTAATAAGATATGTATCAGACTTCAGAAAAAAAGAGTAGAGAGCAAGCTGGTATGGAAAGTAGGTAGCTTGATGGATTTCTGGATTCGGCCCCATCCCTAAAGCTTTATTTTAGAAGATGTCTAGTACTTGTTCAATGGTCTTCTAAGGACACACACACGTCATCACTGGCCTGAGCTAAAGGACTGAAACGACTATTAACATTTCATTTACCATAGCAGTAGTGGTGCTAAAGTGGAAAAAGAAAAAATCATACAACTATCGCATAGAAAATGCATACTATTTAGCTTACACCTGTTCTTTCAAAATTGCATTTCAATTTGTTCAAGGTATGAGAAAGGTGGTGGTACTGGATTGCAGTATTCTTAAATGATAAGAGTAAACAATAAGTTAGCAAATCACTATTGTTTCTATTGGTTCCTTGCACTAACATTAATCACAGTAAATTATTATGATGCTTTTAACAAAGGTATAAGATATAATACTACCAATATGAGGAATGAATTGTTTCTCCAGCAGCTCCATGTCTTATGAACACTTCTCTTATAATTGCTGAAATCATTGCTACTCACAACATAAATGTGCAACAAGAGGAAAGAAATTACCATTTAATTCAGTTGTTTCACACAGTATTATAAATGTATTACACGCTCAGAATAATGAAGCTAGGTTACTGAAAACAGTGTCACCCATCCTTCATGCTTCGAGTTTATCTTGTCCTCCATAATAGTTTGTCTTTAATAATCTATTTCCATTTAATTCCAAATTTTCACAAGGTAGGATTAGACACTATTATATCTTTGGAAATATATTTTAATTGGAGTATTTTTCATATAAGAAATAAGTCACACAATGTTTTTAATAATTGATACTGAAAAACAAAAATACATTTACTAGTTCCAGATGAAGAAGCTATGTTTTAAAAAATAAGGGTCAGTATACCTACGAATTGCAGTGTTAAAACACATCTTGTAATCTCTTTTTATATTTAAATTATCTCATGATCAAAGAAAGTCATGTCCAAACACACATTCAGGAACGGTGACAAAAGTGGGAACATTTGTTTTACTGTTTCATTCTGTTTTCTTTTCTTTTTATGGCCAAAGAAAAGGCCATATAGAAGTGGCATATAGAAGTTCCTGGGCTAGGGGCCAAAGAAGAGCTGCAGCTTCAGGCCTGCTCCACAGCACGGCAACACTGGATCTGAGCCACATATGCAACCCACACTGAAGCTTGTGGCAATGCTGGGTCCTGAACCCACTGAGCGAGGCTCGTAATCAAACCCACATCCTCATGGACACCGTGTCGGTTTCTTAAACCGCTGAGCCACAGCTGGAACTCCTGCTTTACTGTTTTTTAAAACAAGCTAGAAAATCTTTTTTTTCCAAACAAAGCCAGAAAATAAAAGTCTGTGTTCTAAGTACATGATTTGTCTTCAGAAAAGGAGAAAACACGTTTTAGACAATTTTCTACTTCAGGATCTTATGTCAATAATAAAATTGTCCTAGTTCTTCATCAGTAGCAGTTTGTGAAGCACACTTAATTTACAAATATTGTGATGGAAACTCATATATTACACTCCTGTCCCTTGAAACTGAAGAAGCTAATTTGTCCAGAATGCTGCCTTGATGCTAGCAATTTAAACTACTTTTATTTACGTATAAAATCATTTACCCAAATTAGGCAATGAGGAGAGACAACTATTTTATCCACGTCTAATGCTAGAATACTATGACAATGTTAATTTAGATCATTTGCCTCTAAAATGGAGCCCAGAAGTAGATCAGCAATTCTTCTCCAGTTGCTTACAAATAAATACAGTAATAACATCACCAATCTACTCTTCTACTTAATGAGAATAATGAAAAGGACTTGGATATTTTCAATGATCAAATAGATGTAAAATTACATGGTATCTCATGAAATTTGAGCTGTTTTAAAAATATATTATCTCTTACTATTTACATGATGGTCATATAGAAATGTATGTGGAAGGAACATCTTATAGTATATGGACATTTTATAGTACATCAAGATAAGAAATGCCAATATTTCTCTGCATATTTCTAAGATTTAAAATATTAATGGTGAAAGAACTTCCATTTTTGTGACTTTAAGCAACTAATTAAAAAAAAAAAAAACTACAGTTGGAAGGGTCATTAAATTGCCCTTAGAAATAATCTTTAGAAAACAACAAGGACATAACTGATAAGAGTAAGTACTATTTATTTAACACATACTTTAAGCTGAACACAGACAAATACTTTTTTCCTAACAAATATTTCACTTATTCTCACAATAACCCTTTTATTTTAAGAACACAGCTCCATGATAATATTATCACCTCCATGCTATAGATTAGGAAGTGTAATATAAGTGAAATCAAGTAATTTCTGTAGGTCACACAGCTAGAAAATAGTGGAATTGGAATTATGATCCTGGTCTTTCAGATTCTATGGACAGAGCTTTTACACACAATGCTGAGTATATGAGACATTCTACCTAGAAACTCCATTTTTATACTATCCTTGTCAAAAATTTCATTTTCTAACATTTTAGATTCAATGTAAAATTTGGTAAGTGATTCTATTTTACTTTTCAGAAAATAAATTTGAATATATTAAAAACATGTAAGATCTGAAAGCCAATGACTGAAAACCAGATAGAAGCTAAAATTCCTCAGTTTAATTAAATAGTACCACTCAGCTCTAAGATATCCTGAAGTTCCTATTCTATGCATGTCTAGGACAAACCTTGGACAATACCATCCTTTCGAAAGTAGAGAATCTATTCCCGGAGACAGTGCTGCTCATTGAGTGGTACAGATATGAAAGAATGAACCCCATGCCATGGAATGAGGGTGGGTACATCCCTTCAGTGACTCACCACACATAAATTATAGCATGGGAAAATTACGTGAACATCAGGAACAGACAGAGAACCTAAAAATATTATATTGCACTAAATACAGTTCACCATACCACAATACCAAAATCATTAGGAAGCTGATTTTAGATAAAACATGGGTAAACTTCTAATTTATTTTATTAAAATAAATCTGTAATTTTTATAATATATTTTGGTGAATATAGTTACTTGTATTCTCAAGGCTAATTAATTTAGATACTGTTATAAATCATGGTATTTTTAGGCTATGATATCTAAAAATTGTATATATTCCTTTCTTTAAGTGAAGGATAAAGATGATTTAAAACAATTGAAAGTAATAGTATAACTCAAAATATTCTTGGCCTCTGTTATTGAACCAAATGTGAGTCTGCTTACCCACCATGCAGCAAAGCCAATCTACCGACACTAGGTTGTGGTGAAGGAAGGTACAGCATTTATTGCAGGCTAAGCAAGGAGAATGGGTAGTTCACACTCAAAACTTCTCCATAGCTTTCAGGGAGGGGTTTTTAAAGACAAAGTGAGGGAGAACATGGCAAGGTATGTGATCAGCTCGTGTACAATTTTCTGATTAGTGGGTGGTGAGGTAACCAGACGAGGTCACAGGGGTCAGCGTTATCAATCCTCAGCCTTCAGCAGCCTGGGGGCTACGTTCTCATGGTCATTATGCAGTTAGCTATTCCTACCTTGTGCCTCCTTTTCAGTATCTGCAAAACAACTCAAGAGGATGGCTCAGGATATTATCTATAGCATTTGAGGAGGAATTAAAGGTCACCGATTTTGTTTTAAACCTAAACTATTATTATTTGTTTTTTTCTGACTGTTTCCTTTATCTGTATTTTCTCACTCCCTGGATTAAATTTTCTCTTTGGAACTCAGGGAAAGTCTAGGAAGCTAAAGCTTTTCTACAAATAAGAGGTAGGGGACATGGGGCTAGAGCTCATCTCTGGGAAGGTCCCACAGGACCTTGCTCCGTTTCATTTCCACTTCTGCTCCATATTTTAATGGCTACTGTACTCTAATTCCCCACAAAGGAACTGGTGGGCACAGATTTTTAAAAAGGAGTTGTGAAAATAATATTCACAAGTTTAAGCAAAATTTTTTTAAAAGGACAAGAAAGTATTCATGTATTAGATTCTTTCTGATATATGATTATTGGTGCATAAGTCTCTTCTTGAAATCTTAGTTTGCTTGTCATTATTTGTAAAGAAAATGAGCAAATGGCTATTTAAATAAGATATTTTTTCTTCCCCTTTCTCCTTTTTTTTCTACACATAGGTCTAACAAGGTACAAAGGATATTGCATACTGTCAAGCTCATCTAAAGCATACACTCTTCATCTCTCCTTCATGCCACGGTGAATTAAGTAAACATGTCCTGCAAAATTAAGATGGATGATAAGCTTTCTGGCACCCTCTTGAAGGCACAAGACATCATCACCCTCTCCACAGGTATTTGGCTAAAATACTCTGTCCTCCCATTGTCAAGCAGCACCTTGAAGAAATATTATACATTTTGTTGAAAGCAAGAGGAAGTAAAAGAAAATATGACTCATAGTTTACATATTGCATACATAATATGGTCTTGATATGAACTTGAAAAGACTGAATAAAATATGCACATCGCTCACTGACATTAATTCAACCAATTCATTAGAGGAATAGATAAGGATTTTTTTTTCTTTATTTTACAGATAAGATCAAGGAAGAGGAAAGATAAGTTAGTTGCCCAAAGCCATACTTGCTTTCAGTTAAAGATCTAAGTCTAAACATATTTTATTGTCTCTCTTTCTTCATAACAACAACAACAACAACAACAAAAAAGCAATCATTTAGGAGTTCCCTGGTGGCCTAGCAGTTAAAGATTCAGTGCTGTCAGCACTGTAGCTTGGATTTGATCCCCAGTCTGAGAACTTCCACATGTCAGAGGCGTGGCCAAAAAAAGATGAAAAATGAATTTACCATTCTTTGCATGAAATGCAAACAATATAGCAAGGAGGAGCAGTATAGTTTAGACAACTATTTTTTGATGACAAAGCCAGTTACACCAGTCATGGAAAACTATTAGTATGATTTTCATGTCATTTCAAAGAATAACTCCAGCTCAGCTCCTTCATTAAAAGTTATGAAAAGAAACAGCTGAAATTGAAAAAAAACTAAGTTCTGTCAACATCTGTTGGGATGTATTTCAGCATTTTTTTCCCCGAGAGTATTTACACAATTGAAAGGGTTCAGTGTAAATGAGACATGTACTATGCTAATGAAATGACAATGTGTAGAAACAGACAGTTCCTCAGTCAAGAAATCAAACAAACTTGGGAGTTCCTGTTGTGGCTCAATGGGTTAACATAGGGGTACATGCATCTTTTTCAAAGATTTTTGTCCAGATATATGCCCAGGAGTAGGGCTGCTGGATCGTATGGTAGTTCTATATTTAGTTTTCTGGGTACTGCCATTCTGTTTTCCACAGTGGCTGTACCAATTTACAACCCTATTAACAGTTAAGGATGTACCTACCCTTTTCTCCATTACTTCTCCAGCATTTGCTATTTGTTGACTTGTTAATGATGGCCTCATTGCAGTTTTGACTTGCATTTATCTAATAATTAGTGATGTTGAGCATTTTTCATGTGCCTGTTGGCCATCCATATGTCTTCTTTGGAGGATGGACACAGCAAAAGCAGTACTGAGAGACAAGTTTATAAGTAGTACAATCTTATGAAAGAAGAAAAAGCTTAAATAAACAACCTAACCTTATACCTCAAAAAAAAAAAAAAAAGAAAAACTAGAGAAGGAAGAACAGACCAAGCCCAAAATTAGCAGAAGGAGAGAAATCATAAAGATCAGAGCAGACACAAATGAAACAGAGACAAAGAAAAAAACAGAGAAGACCAATGAAACCAAAAGTTAGTTCTTTGGAAAGATCAACCAAATTGATAAACTCTTACCCAGAATCATCAAGATAATAAGGGAGAGGGTTCAAATCAGTAAAATTAGAAATGAAAAAAGAGAAATTACAACTGACTCCACAGAAATACAATGATCATGAGACGACTATAAGCAACTATATGCCAGTAAAATGTACAAACTAGAAGAAATGGACAGATTATTACAAAGGTACAACCTATTAAGACTGAACCAGGAAGAAATTGAAAATTTGAACAGACCAGTCACAAGCACTGAAATTGAAAATGTAATTAAAAGTCTTGCAAAAAACGAAAGTCCAGGACCTGATGGCTACAAAGGCCAATTCTCTCAAACATTCAGAGAAGAGTTAACACCTATTCTTCTGAAACTCTTTCAAAAAATAGCAGAGGAAGGAACAAACCAAAACTCATTCTATAAGGTCACCATCACCCTGATGCCAGAACCAGACAAAGATACCATAAAAAAAAGAAAATTACAGGCCAATACCAATGATGAACACAGATGCAAAAATCCTTGACGAAACACTACAAATATGTATTAAAAGGATCATATACCATGATCAAGTGGAATTTATCCAGGGATGCAAGGATTCTTCAATATCCAGAAATCAATCAATGTGATACACCACATCCACAAACTGGAAAAATAAAAACCATATGATCATCTCAATAGATGCCAAAAAGGCTTTTGACAAAATCCAACACCCATTTCTGATAAAAACTCTCCAAAGAGTGAGCATACAGGCAACCTACCTCAACATAATAAAAATCATATATGAAAACCCATAGCTAATATCATTCCCAATAGTGAAAAATTGAAAACATTTCCACTAAGATCAGGAACAAGACAAGGGTGTCCATTTTCACCACTATTATTCAACATAGTTTTGGAAGTCCTAGCTATGGCAATCAGAGAAGACAAAAAATAAAAAGAATCCAAACTGGAAAAGAAGAAATAAAGCAATCACTGTTTGCAGATGACACAATACTATACCTTGAAAATCCTAAAGACAGCACCAGAAAACTGTTAGAACTCATCAATGAATTTGGCAAAGTTGCAGGCTACAAAATTAATACACAGAAATCAGTTGCATTTCTATATACGAATAATGAAAGATCAGAACGAGAAATCAGAGAAACCATCCCATTTACCATTGCATAAAAAAGAATAAAATACCTAGGAATAAATCTACCCAAAGAGACAAAAGATCTATACACTGAAAAATATGAGACTGATGAAAGAAATCAAAGACAACACAAACAGATGGAAAGATATATATACCATGCTCTTAGATTGGAAGAATCAATATTGTCTAAATGACTATGCTACCCAAGGCAATCTACAGACTCAATACAGTCCCTATCAAATTACCAAAGACTAGATCAGAATATTTTAAAATTTGAATGGAAGGAAACACAAGCGACCCCAAATGGCCAAAGCAATACTGAAAAGAAAAACGAAAATGGAATGAAGTAAGCCAGAACGAAGAAGACAAATACCATATGATATCACCTATACGTGGAATCTAAAATATGGCACAGATGATCCCACTTACAAAACAGAAATAGACCATGGCCAAGGAGAGCAGACTCGTGGTTCCCAGGGGTAGGAGGGGAGGGAGGGGAATGAACAGGCAGTTTGGGATTTTTAGCCCCAAACAGGTATATTTGGAATGGATGGGCAATGGGCCCTGCTGTACAGCACAGGGAAGGTGGGGGATTGGGACACATTGCCCTATGGCAGAAACTGAAGAAACATTGTAAATCCACTACATTTTAATTAAAAAAAAAGGATCCAACTAGTATCTGTGAGGATGAGGGTTGCATCCCTGGACTCCCTCAGTGGGTTAAGGATCTGGCATTGCCCTGAGCTGCGGTGTGGGTCGCAGATGTGGCTCAGATAGGGCGTTGCTGTGGCTGTGGCACAGGCTGCAGCTCCGATTTGACCACTAGCTTGGAAACTTCCATGTGTCAAGGGTGCAGCCCTAAAAAAAAAAAAGAAAAAAAATCAAACAAATTTTACTTTATCAAATTAGAGAAACTAATAAATGGAGAGTTTGTCTTTCCTCCCTCCTTCCCTCCCTTCTTTCCCACCTCCCTCCAACCATCCATCCTTCCATCTACTCTATCCATCCATTCATCCATCCATCCATATACATACCCAACAATTCTGTGAGCTATTTTGTTACTCATCATTCTCATCTTTCCTCACCTCACTATACATCTACACTTAAGAAATATAGAATACATATCTGTTAGTCAAAAGATGCTGAGCTAAATTGAAATGAACTGAACTAGAACACATATGGATACCATAAAAAAGATATATATGTGCAATTATATATACAATTTATACCTATACTTATATCCTCAGATATTGCACACAACATCTCAAAGCTCACCCATATACACATATAAACATAAAGCAAACTACCCTGAACTGCTTGCTTTTTTTCACTCTCTCTTCTCTGAATTCCTCTTAAGTTCCTTTCAACCTAAACAGTGTATATCACTTAATATCTTGTACTGTTATCAATAAGATATAAATTTAACTTGTCAAATGTCTGTACTTTCAGTCTCCAAGTCAAATGATGGATTTCAGAGCATATGGATTGTGCCATGAATACTGTATTTATTACTCAGGGGAGTAATCTGCACATGGAAGAAGATAAATGTTGATGAGATAATATTGTCTGTAAAGTGTGAAACAGCTCAGAACAATCACGTTCACCCTATCCCCTCCCCCTCACATGAGGTCATGAAGGTAGGCAATGAAGAACGAATAAGCGCCTACAAAATTACTTCAACTAGGGTAAGCTCCTGAAGAAATGGAGTAATAGGATCCCGTTTTGCCTAGTTTGTGTCACAGAATCTGAGATGTGCTTAAATTCTTTGATGTGAAATTTACCTTTGAAATTTCTAGCATGCTAACTTGAGAAGAGTGGTTGGCTCTCTTTGCATTTTAGAGGAAAAGTTTCACCCTGGCTGTTTTGCAAATATCAATATCATTTTCTGAAGAAAAATGCTGCAGTCAACACCTATAAAAACAAACAAAAGTGCTGGCCCAAATTCACTGCTTAGCAATCACATGTTCTTAGTCTAGACCAACTTGCGCTGTTTTAAGTTTTAATATTCATAATGCCCTTCAAGAGTTTACACATTACACAGAAATATTTATGACCATCGGTTACAGAGTTTTGTAACTAACGTTATGATTGTTTCCCATAACCCTATGTGAGGTCTAGGAAGTGAAAATATTTGAATCTGTTAAACAGTGGCAATTGAAGAGGGATGTTAGTACGTTGTATATATACTCTCTTGTTTCTAGCTTTAGTAGATCTAAAATTATTTTTCATAGATTCATATGGGTTTTGTAACACCCGTAAAAATTTCACTGTTCAGAACTAGTTAATTTCAAAGATCAGTGAGTGTAGTGTGCAGAACAGCATATGTAATTTGTGCCAGGGCAGGGATCAAACCTGTGTCCCAGCACTAGAGACACCACTGATCTCACTGAGCCTACAGCGGGAGCTCCAGTTAACATAATTTTGAATGTATTTTTAAACTACAATTTTTAACATCTTTCACAAGTATTTATTAAACATACGTATAGTTTCTCTTATGAAATGTCTGCTAAAATATTTAGCAATGAATTCTCAGCTTTTATTTTACCTGAAACTGCCTTTTTACACCATTTTTGAAGACATAAATGTTATTTCCTTTCAGCTATTTAAGTGCAGTTCACTGTCTCCTGATTGTCACTATTTTTCTTAAGAAACCTGTTGCATACTTTTATTTGTTTTTATGTACTGTCTCTTTATTATGAGTAATTCTATTACATTTTCTCATTACCACTTCTTTTCATTGAATTTATTATTCTATCTAGTACATTAAAAATAATGTACAAAATGTTGAAACAGAATGGCATGGAAGAAAAATGTACACGTTTCTTTTAATAACACCACCCAGAAATAAACACATTTTTACATTTCGATATGTATTACTTAAGGATGTGATTCCATGCAGAGTACTTTTATTTATGTTTGAATCCATGCCATACTGGGTGACTAGTGACCTCCCCCCAAAAAAAATTCATATCCATCCAGTAGCTGTTAATGTGACCTAACTTGGAAGCGGGATCTTTGCAGATGTAATAAAGCTAAGATGCGGTCATCCTGCGTTAGTGTGGGTGGTAACGTCAATGACTATGGTCCTTACAAGAAAAGAGGGGTTTGGATACTAAAAAACAAACACACGCACAAGAAAGATGTCCATGTCAAGACAGAGGCAAAATTTGGAATGATGCAGCTACAGTCCAAGGACTGCCAAGTATTGCCAGCAACCTGCAGAAGCTAGAGGTTCTAGAGGTTCAGAAGCTAGAGGAGAGAAAAGGAATAGATTCTCCCTCAGGGGCACGAAAAGGAATCGAAACTCAATTTGAAACTTCTGTCCTCCAGACTGTAAAATAGTAAGTTTCTGTTTATTTAAGCCAGACAATTTGTAGTACTTTGTTATGGTAGTCCTGGGAAGGTGATACACACGATATTGAGTATAATATATAAAATACACACCATATATATCACCATTTTTTATAAAATAGACTTTATATCATTTATAACCTTTTTTTAAAAAAGAGCTTTTAATTACTGTCTTAAGTATATGCTATCATATGATGTTTAATCGTGTCAGAGTAGTTAATTATAAGATTATCTATCATCGATCATCTATTATTGGACATTAAAATAGCCTTCAATTCTTTTATCTTAATAATGCTGCACATTACATGATTGGGTAGAAATATTTTTGGTAATCTATAATTATTTCCTGAGTATTAACTCCTAGAAAAATATTTGGTATGAATATTTTCGGATTCTTTGACACATATTCTCAAATTTCCAAAAAGAAATACAAAAAAATGAGAATGTTTACATCAGAAACTTCTAAGCCAACACAAAGCACAATCCTTTATATTAAACTTTTCTATTTTGATACTTGAATGATAAAATAAAAAGTCATTATTGCTTTTTTATGCATTTATTTGGTTACTAATGATATTTAACATTTGTATATGTTTTCATGCAATTTTTTTTCATTTTTGTCTGACACTGCAGCATATGGAAGTTCCCAGGCCAAGGATTGCATCCGAGCTGGAGCTGTGACCTGTGGCACAGCTGCAGCAATTTCAAATCCTTGACCCAGCGTGCTGTGCCAGGTGCCTGTACAGAGACAACGTGGATTGTTAACCCACTGCACTACAGCGGAAACTCCATGCAATTTCTGGTTCTATATGTCTGGTTTACATAGTTCATTTACTGAAAATGTGTGTATTGGGTAACTATATTCATTAATGTGCGCAATGATAAGGTTTTATTTTGTTTTTTGTTTTTTTTTTTTTAGTGTTGAGGATTCTTCTCCTTTGATCATGGGGTCCAAAAGTGTATTAATGTTCATTTTAAATTGCTACGTTCTGTATTACATGTGTAAATTTAATTTAACACAATTCAAAACTCAACAACTATTATATTAACTACATTTTAATTTTTTTAATTTTGGATTCCAATCATAAGTTGGAGAAAATGTTTAAAGCTGTATTTCAAACTTCAGAGACTATTTGTATACATCTCTGAGATGTTATGTTTCTCTGCGTAAGTATACATATATTTACATATATATACACATATATAACTGACAGAAACATCAATAAAAATAGAAAAATATGATGCTGACTAAACAAGAAAAATTAATTTGGCCACATTCAAGTCCATGAAGTTGATTTAAGGTTCAGGATGATTTCCCTTGAGATATATTTTGATTTGTATTACTTTGAAGTTACGGAATTCAGATATTTTCCATAGGCAAGACAGTATTGTATGTGTTTGCAGACTGTGCATTTAGATGAACTGATAACAACGGTTTTATTTTCAAATTTTCTTTTGAAGATAAGTAAACTCAAAAGAAACATGGACTGCAGATGCACTAACAAACGAGATCGCCACAAAATTTTAAAGATACTCTCACAAGAGTTTGTGTCCAGAAATCAAATGCTAATGGAATACACATAAGAATGATAACAATTTTCAAGTATGCTAATTTTAACTTTTGCTCTGGGAAAACAAATGAAAACTACAAGTTTTGGGCAACCTACAGTAATAAAAAATTCGGCCTTCTAATAAATTTTAGTAACTGATATAACATACAAACTCAGGTGTTAGTAAATAGTTGTGTTAAATGTATGTATATATATATATATATATATATATATATATATATATACATATACATACATAGGTATTCAGAGGATTAACGGATCTTCTTTAGAGCACTTTTTAAAAGTTCTGTAAATCTGTATCACATATACAGATGGTCTTTGCTGCATCACGGTCCCCAGACACTTTGCAGGTTCACAGCATTTGTTTGGGTTTATATATACCTCGAAGGAGCTCCATGTATTTATTCTGACCAGTCTCATGTCATATTCAAACCATAAAGTCTGAAGACAATTCTGAGAAAATGTGACAGTTTCAAACTATGAATACTGAGTTTTTAGTCCAGAATATAAATAAAATAAGGTCAAAAACCAAGAATTTAGTTACTTGGTAGTATCTGAATATCTTCTTAAATACCACCTACACAATGAACTGTATCACTATACTAATGGTCCACATTATTAAATTTATACTTTATTATGTACCTCATGTTTACATGGCTTAAAGACTTAAACGTAAGAAAGACATCATAAAACTCCTAGAAGAGAACATAGGCAAAACATTCTCTGACATAAACAATACAAATGTTTGCTTAGGTCAGTCTCCCAAAGCAATAGAAATAAAAACAAAAATAAACCAATGTGACCTGATCAAACTTATAAGCTTTTGAACAGCAAAGGAAACCATAAAAAACTGACAACCTACAGAATGGGATAAAACAGTTTCAAATGATGCAACCAACAAGAGCTTAATTTCCAAAATATGCAAACAACTCATACAACTCAACTGCAAAAAACCAAAGATCTGAACTGAAAAATGGGCCAAGACCTGCATATTTTTTGGATAAAATTTGTAGTGCTAGTCTATTTCTCCATATTATAAACAACAATCTGTATTTTCAGATGCATCTAGGGCAGGGAGAATATACCCGGGGAAAAGTGGGAACAGATCTGTTTGGCAGGAGTTTCTTCTCTATTCTGTTTTTAAGAGTTCTAGGCTAATACACATTCCATTTCTTTGGCACATGGTGTTTATAATCACTATTCCAGCTAGAAATATAAAAAAGAGTGGAGAAACATAATAGAAGTGTTTATGGGTAGAGTCTGTAATCGATGCGTATTACATCCTTTAACACTCTGTTGCCTAAAGTTCAGTCATGTGGCTTCAAGCAACAGGAGAGCTACGAAACATCATAAGGAAGAAGAAAACATGGATTTGGGGGAGCAGCTAACAATCAGATTCTTACATGGTATATTTTGAGAGAGGTTAAATGTGATTTCTTTCTAAAATATCTTCTTCCATTTTTATCAGAAGCCACGATTCATATTTTAAATTATAGGAGCATCTTATCAAAATTTCTGGAGAGGAAATCACTACACACTGATATTAATCACATTCTTACATAAAAGTTACAAAAACTGAAGACAATGATGGTCAGTAAAACTTTCTCTATTTTACTTTTCAAAAATTGTGCAGGGGCGCAAATCAAAACTACCACGAGATACCACCTCATACCAGTCAGAATGGCCATCATTAATAAGTCCACAGACAGCAAATGCTGGAGGGGGTGTGGAGAAACGGGAGCCCTCCGGCACTGTTGGTGGGAATGTAAGCTGGTACAACCACTATGGAAAACAGTATGGAGTACCTTAGAAAACTATACATAGAACTACCACATGACCCAGTAATCCCATTCTTGAGCATATATCTGGACAAAAATTTCCTTGAAAAAGATACTTGCACAGGCACGTTCATTGCAGCACTATTCACAATTGCCAAGACATGGAAACAACCCAAATGTCCATCGACGGATGATTGGATTAGGAAGATGTGGTATATATACACAATGGAATACTATTCAGCCTTAAAAAAGAATAAAATAACGTCATTTGCAGCAACATGGATGGAATTACACCCCTCATACTGAGTGAAGCAAGTCTTAAGGAGAAAGACAGATACCATATGATATCATTTATATCTGGAATCTAATATACTGCACAGATGAACCTTTCTACAGAACAGAAAATAACGAACTTGGAGAACAGACTTGTGGTTGCCAAGGGGGTGGGATGGTATGGGAGTCTGGGGTTAATAGCTGTAGACTATTGCCTCTGGGATGGAAAAGCAAGGAGATCCTGCTGTATAGCACTGGGAAATATGTCTAACCACTTGTGATGAATCCATATATGTATGTGTAACTGGGTCACCATGCTGTGCAGCTGGAAAATTGACAGAAATCTGTAAACCGGTTATAATGGAAAAAAAATTGTGTAGGGAAGTTCCTGCTGTGTACAGTAGGTTAAGAATCCGACTGCAGCAGCTTGGGTCACTGTTGAGGTGAGGGTTTGATCCTAGGCCCAGTTCACTGGGTTAAAGCAACTGGCTTTGCTGTAGCTGTGGCATAGGATTCAATCCCTGACCTAGGAACTTCCATATGCTGTGGGTGGGCCCATAAAAAAAGTGTATTGGGATCTAAATAATGAACTAATATGGTAATTATAACTATTATTTATAGTAGCTGCATATCCTAACATTTGATAGCCTAGTTTGAGATATCATATACTCTTACAAGGAAGTTATACACATATTTAGGGCCACACTCGTGGCATATGGAAGTTCCCAGGCTAGGGGACAAACCAGAGCTGCCAGCCTACACTACAGCCACGGCAATGAGGGATCTGAGCCACGTCTGCAACCTACACCTCAGCTCAAGACACCACCAGATCTTTTTTTTTTTTTCTTTTGTCATTTTTAGGGTCGCACCCATAGCATGTGGAGGTTCCCAGGCTAGGGGTCTAATCAGAGCTGTAGCCACTGGCCTATGCCGCAGCCACAGCAACGTGGGATCCGAGCCGTGCCTGCAACCTACACCACAGCTCACGGCAACGCTGGATCCTTAACCCACTGAGCAAGGCCAGGGATCGAACCCACAACCTCATGGTTCCTAGTCGGATTCGTTAACCACTGAGCCACGAAGGGAACTCCGAATATCACAATTTAAAAAGGTAATTTTCCTCAGATATTTGCAAATAGAGGTAACACTTTATCAAAATCCCATTTACTCAAGCTCACAATTTTTTTTTCCTCATATCACCTCCTGGATGCTAATGTATCTTTCCTCCCAGAATTATAAAGATCAAAGAGTTCCTCATCTACCGTGAGGAATAAGGATAGAGTACTCATTTCATTTCAAATAAGTTACTGAATTTGAGATCCTACCTTGCGTTAAGCCTTCAGTGGGGTTTAATGAGTTAAAACAGAACACTTATTCTCAAGAATTTCACCAGTAGAAAAGAAAAAGGCATATATATCTGCACACACACACACACCAGCAGGCTATGAAACAATGCTGTACTAATGATGGCCAAGTGTTTTTAAACAAAAATTTGGACATGTGGTCAGACAATAGAACACAATATTTGTAATACTGTCATCCTGAAAAATCTAAGCTATGTAGTAGTAAAAAGCTGTAATAGTTTTTCATATACACACAGGAAAGAAATTTTATATTTGCTTGTTTGTGAGCTGAGCTAGAACAGAAAACATAAAAGTTGTGGGGTCAAATTGGAGCTACAGCTGCTGGCCTACACCACAGCCACAGCCACATGGGATCCAAGCCGTGTCTGCAACCTACACTGCAGCCCAAGGTAATGATGGATCCTTAACCCACTGAGCGAGACCTGGGATCAGACCTGCATCCTTATGGATACTAGTCTGGTTCCTAACCTTCTGAGCCACAACGGGAACTCCTAAACAGGTTTTGAAGAATGGGAAGGAATTTGTCAAGAAGACAAATTTTATGAGAATGGGGTAAAGGATAAAAAAAAAAATTCTTAATGCAAAAAGTATAGCTGAAACAGTGTCAGTATAATAAAATTTATCAAGGTGGTTGAGTGAATGGACTCTGGAAGCAGCCTGCTAGGTTCAAACCTAAAGTCTAAGACTTTTGCTGTGTGTCCATGAACAAGTTATTTAACTTCTCTGAAATATATAGTTTCCTAAACTATAACATTAGAAAAATAATAGTCACTACCTCAGAGTTGCTGAGATAATGAAAATGTGTTAAAATATTTGACGTGCTTAAAATAGTGTCTGGACCATAGTGAATGTTAGTATATGATTATTATAAAATCATGACAAATATAATTGGAAAATAGCAAACATTTGCACCTGCCAGAGCCTAAGTTATGTAGGTAGCAGAAGACAGGGAATAAAGAAGTAATAAGTAACATGAAAAGGTAAAATTTCATCCAGATTATCAAATGTTTCATTCCTTACTAAAAAAACTTTCAGTACTATATTAAATAGAATACTATTTATATCCATAATTTTAAATGTGAAGTGATATGAAAATTCAGTAAAATAACTCAGGTAGTACTGTGTTATAGCATTTATTTAAGATATAAAAAATGTTGCTAACAGTGAAATGGTTAATCTTTTCAATGGTTAAGGCAACTGTTCACAAGGAAGACCTATATATCCATGGGAGAGAATCTATGAGAAGATGGTTTGGAGTTTGCTTATTTCTTCAGCATGGAAATGGGCAGGGAGAGCCTGGTGGCAAGTGGGAACCCCTGGATGGTTCTTCAGTTTCTGCTCTGAGTGAGCAGGTGGTTAGTGATGCTGTTGGACATAGAGACTGAAACAGGAAAAGAGATTACCAAGTAATTTCTAAACACACTCCATTTCCACGTCAACAGTGCATTAGGATAATTTCTCTTGAACCTCTGAAAATGCAGGTGTGAAGTCCAGACAATTTTTTTGTCACAATTAGTGTGAAGATGGTAGTTATATCATTGGTCACGTGAAAGATGGCAATCAGAGTGTATCTGGAATGAGAAGAAAAGACACAGCAATAATGAAGAAATTATTGTACTTGGAATGAAGAGGTTTTAGTTTCCCTTTTCCCATTTGTGCTATATAATGTTGAGCAAATCACTCAATATATGTCTGACCTTCAATCTACTTATTTGAAGACAGCTTTATGGATTCTTCTTCACAGGGTTCTGGGAATCCAGGGAGGTTAAAAAAAAATGAAAAGTACATTGCCGCATATAAACGTCCTAACAAGCCTGACTTGTTAAAAGCAGTATGTGGTAAGAACAGATCCGTCGGATAACCAATGATAATGGTTCGCATGGGACAAAGAAAAATTGTTTATTTAGGTACATTGTATTTTTACTCTTCTGAGTAAATTCTTGGGTAGTTAGGGGTGTTTTTTATTCTAATAGGAGAAAAAAGTTGACTTTAGCTATAATTTATCAGAAGTTAAGCTACTAATAACCTTATTTAAATATTTATTTTATTGATTGAATTGTGTTCCTCCAAAAACGTTATGATGAAGTCCATACCCCCAAGAGGCGACCTTATTTGCGAACAGGGTGGCTGCAGTTGTAATTAGTTAAGATGTAGTCATATTAGAGCAAGGTGGGCCTCTGACCCAGTATGACTGGTGTTCTTATAAGAAGCTGACTATATGAAGCTAGAGGATTGGAGTGTTGCACGTGAAAGCCAAGGAACACCACTGGTTACGAGCAAACCACCAGAAACTAGGAAGAGCATGATGATTCTACGACATTTCAGATTGCATGGTCCAAAAAATCTTCGGATTTTTAGCCTAAGAAGTGAGAGACAACACATTTCTGGTGATTTAATCTATGCAATTTGTGGTACTTTTTTACGGCAGCCTTGGGAACCTAATACAAATTATAAGGCACTTTCCAGAATACAGTGTTTTCATATTTGATCAACACAGTGATGCTCACAAGAAAAAGCAATTCATGCAAAATCACATAGTAAGTGGAAAACCAGGATTTCAAGTGACGTTTTATGATTCCGAGCCCAGTCCCGTTTGAACTAATAACATAAAATGCTATCACAAAATAGCCATTTATGGGCTTGTCTAAGAACCTAGCCACAATTTGTACAGGTGATTTCCTCTGAATTCCAAACTCTGTTCCAAGAATTTGCCTTAATATAACTAGTTTGGCAATCCTGCATCTGCCATGCCTTGGTCCTCGGTTATAGGTCCTTAGACGAAAAAAAGAAAACAAAAACAAAAAACACAAACAAGATTAACTCATGAGGAAAGAGGTCGGTGCTTAACTTTTCCTCTTATTTACTGTCAAATACGATAAAAGATTAGGAACGATACTGAAGTAAGGCTTAGAACCACCTGTTCTACCTTCTGCTGGTACATAAAATAACGACTGACACGTATGAAGTCCTCAGCGACGGTCTTTCCAGTAAATGGACGCTCCATCTAGCCTGTCACCCGGCAGCCGTACTGTCACTGGCTCGGGAAAAGCAGAAATGAACTCTAAATGCTTTGAAAATAGAGCAAATGCAATTCAAAAGAAAAGGAGCAAATATCACAAAGAATATATGGAATGTCTACATTTTTTTTTTGAGAGGCACATTGTTAAGATGGAATATGAACTCTCTTCTGCTATCTATCAGTGGGTTCTAGTTATATGGATGAAAGCGAAATGAAATGAGTGCTACAAGAGGAAACAGAAACACATTTACGTGGAAGTTTATGTTTTGTGTTTTGTGTCTATAGCTGCTGTCATATCTCTTTACAAACTATGTCAATTTTATCCCCATTTTACCAGCATGCCGTTTTACATAAAAAGCAATAGGCGTATGTCAGGAAGTGCACCTACTTTCCGAAGCTGCTGTTATGAATATACAAAACACAAACAAGGGCAGAACTTTCTCTGGGTCAGAAGGTATTAATCTCAGCATAACTACTGTGACTGGTGTTTACCATTTAGGGAAACTTTTATATAGATATTTCAAGCACATATTCAATATTTGGGATTGGGGCACCCTTGAGTGCTCAATTGAAAGCAGCAATTTATTCCAGGTAGATCTACTATCTCCAATTAAGCATATACAGAAAAGAGGTAAGTCAAAATGCACAGGAAAGTTTCAGTTGCCCTTTTCTCTTCTTCAGAAAGTTTGTTTTATTTCATGACCTCAGTATTACAAAAAATAACTGAGCAGAACGTTGGCTGTAAGACAGTGCCTTACATTTCCTACGTGCGGTGGCTAGACAGGACATTTTCATTTCATACACCATTTGAGCCTTGCTGCAATGATTTCACAAAAGTCAGCAGGCTTTGGAAAGTTAATGATAAAGGAAAGCATTTGTTTTTGTTATTTTGAGAAAGTACTTGAGCGTTTAAAACTAGAACCTATGGAGGGTGGTTAGGCATGGAGAAGTGCCACATTTATTTCATTTTATTTGGCGGTGCTTATATCTATATCACATTTAGAAGAAAAAAGTACCCCCAAATAATAATATCACAGTGGAAATTGTTTCAGTAATCATATCAATGAACAAATATGAAATATGAATAAAATAAATATACAACATATTATAATGCATACCAATCAAAACATATTAAAGTATCCTATTTATAGTCATTTACTATTAGAGCCATTTATTTTCTTCACTTAAATACATGAAATTTGCTGTCAAGTTTATTTATCTAGCTATTTTTTCATCCTAAAGATATTTATCGATTTTTTTTCAATGAAAGGAAATACTTAAATAATAAAAACACAAATATAACTGATTTGTAAAGTTACATTAGATAATGGGTCCTGCCACTGGAACTTGTTTCCATATAACCTTGCAGAAAAAGCTTTTATTGTTGTCGATGTTTTCATTTACAAGGCTATTAGAAATATGAGGTGGGAACCCAGTTTTGATATGCTAACCTTGACTTCAACAGTAAAAGTGATGGTTGTGTATTGCCAGTTTTACCTCCTAAATGGATTTCCTGACAATAAACTGTGTGCTGTTGCCTCGATCAGACTGCAGCCACTTTCCTCTTGACTCTTGCTGCAGCCTTCGGACTAGCATCCCTGCCTCCATTAACTCTTCTCTCCTGCCCTTCCAGCACTACAAGGTTTTAGGTGCATTGCTCTTTAAAGCAACATAAAATGCCCTTTTCCAACTGAGGACTAGTATTAGCACCAGGTTTCCCATATAAGGACTATGCATCCCGTTACCTGTTCAAGGTTTTCATAGCCATGCCGCGGAGCTTTATCTTCTGTCATTCCCACACCTTATATCCCACATTACATTCACCAAATCCTTTAGGTTCTCCAAACATACTCATAAAAGTCCCGAACACAAGAGCTCCACTCATGGCTCAACGGAATGTACCTGACCAGTAGCCACGAGGACATGGGTTCCATCCCTGGCCTTGCTCAGTGGCTTAAGGATCTGGCATTGCCCCCTGAACTGCAGTGTAGGTCACAGATGGGGCTCAGATCCTGCGGTGCTGTGGCTGTGGTGTGGGCCAGCCGCAGCAGCTCCGATTCAACCCATTGCCTGGGAACTTCCCCATGTGTAGGTGCGGCCCTAAAAAGGCCAAACCAACGAACAAACAAATAAATGAATAAATAAGTCCTCAACATGCTATTTCTTTATTCCTACAAACATGCTTTCTCTCCTATTTATTTACTTATTTTTGCTTTTTAGGGCTGCACCCGAGGCATATGGAAGGTCCCGGGCCAGGGGCTGAATCTGAGCTGCAGCTGCTGGCCTACACTACAGCCACAGCAATGCAGGTTGCGAGCCATGTCTGCAACCTACACCACAGCTCAGGGCAACGCCAGATCCTTAACTCACTAAGGGAGGCCAAGAATCGCACTTGCACCTCCGTGGATACTAGTTGCGCTTTTGATCACCAAGCTGCCGTGGGAACGCCCTTCTCTCCTCTTTAAAACTCTACCCTTTTTCTCCGGAAGGCTCCTACAGCTTATTTAAGACCGAGTTCATACACATGTTCCTCTGTGAAACAGTCCCAAATTCCCCAGTAGGGAGGCAGTCCCCTTTCTGGGTACTGATCAACTACTGCATCTAGCTCGAAGACGTCCTTGATCACAGGGTACACTGCACTTTACGTCACATTCTTCTATTAGTGGCACTGCCCTACTTTACTTTGTATCTACATACAGCAAGTAAGGTGGAACTCAGAGAACTAGCTTTGGCAGGACAGATACAAAAATTGGAATGATACAGAGCTGGAACCCAAAAAAGGCCTTTCTTCTTTATCTCAGTAAACGACAGCCTCCTACATTTAAGGAGATCTCCAAATTTATTTTATTCCATCTTTCCTGAAATTTTTCTATCACCAAATCACTGCATTGATAACCATACTTCATTGCATAATCTTTTGTTCTTCAATGTCAGTTCAACTTCATGTAATTATACATGTTTCATATAAGATTGTGTTGATGTTTCCAGATATGCAACTGTATTTATAAAGGACTATGTTACTAAATTGATCTTCTCATTAAGCAAATTGAGCAATTTGGCAATGACACTCCTTTTCCTTTTTCTTTCATCTAAAAATCATTTCAATTTTAGTATTCACAGATTTTCACTTGAAATATGGGGGAAGCATACACAGAAACACAAAATAATAGGGAATTCTGATACTCCATGAATAAGAAATAAGACTGTTGTAAACAATATTTTTAAAATAGGATAGGCCAAAAGGAACACGCCAACACTTTATCTCCTTAGTCACATTTGCTTCGGAAATGTTCATTGTTAAGTCATAAAGAAAATCATTTTTCTGCCCATTACTTAATTGGAAAAAGAGTAAAATACGAGAGAAATGTCTTCCATTCAGAAGGTAGTGTATTTGATATCTTTTAAAACGTACATAAATAGCAGAGTTATTTGCAATCTTTGTTTACAAATTCACTCAGCAATTTCTGATTATTTCTATAATAGGTCAGCATTTTACCATGAATGCAAAGATAAATAAAACAAATGCTTTTCGATGGTATACTATTTGATAAGAAGTGTGGAACACCCAGATCAGTTAGATGGAAGATCACTCATGGAAGGTGGAGTTGAATGCAGTTAAAGGTATTGTTAAAAAAAAAAACCTGCAATCACATAAATGTAAATTTCAGAAGGTCAAGTACACTGAAGGAAACTGGCTTGGATTTGAGAAAGTAAGGTTGGCACAAGCAAATCTAATTAGAATTGGTAACTAAGAGAAGACTGTACCAAAAAGATGTTCCAAATTCATAATCCAAGGAAGACATGGAACCAATGCAACGCATTTGCTCCAGGAATTTTTTAATTTTCATATTTCAGAAAGAGAAAGCCAAAAAATATACCTTGGTGAACTGGACCAACTAAAATCCAATTTTATATTTTCTGGGTAATCTCTTTCTGGAGCTCCTATAATTTGAATATTGGATCTTATAAATGTCTCTCTTGTGTCTCTTCTTCCCATCCCTCTCCTCGTTTCTTTCTCTATTACGTTTTATATCCCCTATTTTCTTATGGATTCTTTTTCCTTAGCCATTGCATTTATAATTTATCAAAACATTACCCAATTTTCAGGCATGTCCTTTTTTGTGTTTATGGATGTAGTACTGTCAAATTTCTTTGAATAAAATAAATTAGACTCAAAAATTTGAACTAGCAATTTTTCGGGATCAAAGCAGAGTCTCTGGACATCCTCCTTCTCTGCCTCTTTTTGGGTATCTTTTGCCTTACTTTTTTCTATAGACATTTCTCCCCCTTTGTTCAATAATATCTATAGTTCAAAATTACATTCCTGACATGACCGCTTCAGTCTTAGAGTGCACATCACCTTACAGGACAAGCACTCGTGGGTAATTAAGTGATTTTGTATTACTTGCAGAAGAAAGCTACATTGATCTCCGTGAGGCAGTGCTTCTCTCCAGCTGGCCAGAGAGTTAGTGCCACAGTGCACACCGAGCAAAGCGTGCGGGAGACGCTCAGGAGACGGCTCATCAGTGGGTGGGTTATGAGAGTCCTTGAAGTGACACTGGACAAAGGAAACCTCAAGAGCTTCTGTCACATCTGTGTTGGCAGAAGTAGCTCCTAACACAGCATGAAGGTAGAAAATTCCACATATATTGTAGCATAAATTATTTGAGAAATTGCTATCAAGAAAATATTTTATGAGGTTGTCAATAACGAACATTTTTTTTAAAGGTCCAAAGGTAAATATTAAAGGTTTGGTGGACCATAAGGTGTCTATTTGAACTGCTCTTTAGCTGTCCTAAGAAAACAGCCACAGACAATAGGTAAATGAATGGGTGTGGCTTTAATAAAATTTTATTTGCAAAGACAAGAGGTTGGCCTGTTGGCCACAGTTTGCTGATCTCGTGGGACTGGGGTTTAATAATACATATTTTTGTGGATTTGTTATTATTGTGTGGATCCCTGTATGCACATTTAGAGGAAAAATATTTAAGGCAATATAAACAAACACATTTTGGCAGAAGACAATTTTAAATGAATATATACCTTGCCAAATTAATTTTTCTAAAATAGGTAAGTTTTAAGACTAGTTTATGATTTTTTTGTATCACTTTTCAGACTGCTTTAGATTGTTAAAGAAGTAACATTTTCCTTGTTCATCACTTAGTTGCAAATGTATTTTAAGTTTTTTAAAGCTGTATTTTCAAGAGGCTAATTATGTGTTGAAGCACATCTAAAACTGTGATAAGTGCTTAGGTGGGAAGTGTTCCTATATGGAGAAGAGAGAAGTACTGATGGCATTCAGTTTGACAAAGCTAAAGTGAGGAAGACAGAAGCCATACGGGAGGAAATCTCCCTTTCGAGTAGTTAATATACGCTAAGAACTGCAGAAGTGAAACCATTAGTTTATATGCAAAAGCTGATATGGCCACCTCCCCTCTCCCAGCTCCTACATACTAAGTTGATAGACAGGAGACATGGGGTTGGGAGCTTGAAATCAAAAAGTTCTTCTGGAAGAACTAACTCTGTCCGCATTAATCTATGAGTGAATATGGTTCGTGGGAGATCTAACACACTGAGGAAGAGTGCAGTGGGGTTATGGAAGAGTCAGGGAAAATAAGTAAATATATTTCTCACAGAAAATTCAGTTAGCAATCCTTTTTTCTTTTTCTTTTTTTGTCTTATTGTCTTGAGGGCTGCACCTGTGGCATACGGAGGTCGAATCAGAGCTACAGCTGCCAGCCTACACCACAACCAAAGCAACATGGGATCCAAGACACGTCTGTGGCCTACACCACAGCTCACAGCAACGGCGGGTCCTTAATCCACTGAGCGAGGCCAGGGAGCGAACCCCCATCCTCACGGATACTAGCCAGGTTTGTTAACCACCGAGACACATGACAGGAACTCCAATAATCCTTTTTTTCTAATCACAGAGCTGTCTGGAATGATATAGACATGTTTGATGAGAAAATTGACGGTGAAGTAAATATATCCTGGACCCAAAGGAGTAACTTAAATGCAAAATAAAACTCATTTCTTGTAAAAAATATTATTACTATGGTCAATAAAGAAGTTACTCATTTTTGGAGTTTTCTGACATGACTCAGCAATAATGAACCCGACTAGTATCCATGAGTATGTGGGTTCAATCCCTGGCCTCACTCAGTGGGTTGGGTTAAGGATCCAGTGTTGATGTGTACTGTGGTGTAGGTCGCAGACACAGCTTGGATCTTGAGTTGCTGTGGCTGTGGTGCGGGCTGGCAGCTGCAGCTCTGATTCGACCTCTAGCCTGGGAGCTTCCATGTTCCACAGGTGTGGCCCTAAAAAGACAACAAAAAAAGAAAGAAAAAAATATTCATTTTTAATGTTACAGAATAACTTCACTTCAAAAAATTCTGTTGGATCTGAAATTTTAGATGCCCATGAAAAGCAAGTTTTCACTGTGATAAAGGTACTACCAGGTCTGCATATTGCAGCTTTATCATATCACACAATGGGGTAAGTTTTTCCCAAGCTGACAACTGTTTTTGTTTTGGTCTTTTATTTTATTTTATTTATTTAATTTTGCTTTTTTTAGGGCCACACGTGTGGCATATGGAAGTTCCCAGGCTAGAGGGTTAAATTGGAGATGCAGATTCTTTACCCACTAAGCCACAAAGGGAACTGTTGTTTTGGCTTCCTTTTTAATTTGTAGTTATTTTTTTATGGAGTGTTTGTCATGAAGAACAAAATTATTGATAAAAATTAAAATGATTGATCACAGAGCAACAAATTTATGGACCAATCCAGATAAAAAACTATGGTAGGAGAAAATGCAATTAATTTGACAATTTTATCCATAGGAAGACAACGTCAAGACTGGAAATGGTTAGTAGCTAAAACTCCCAGAAAAATAAATTTGTTCTCAGATATTTGTGATCTTCCTTTTAACTAGTTATTATTTTCAACCCAAAATATTAATTCAAATGCCACATGTCCTGGAAATATCATTTCTACTTTTCTGTTTTTAAGGACTTGAGTATTCTCAAAAAACAACTGACTTGCTTCCCTTTTGTTTCATACTTAGTATTTTACCTGAGAGAGAAAGTGACATGAATGAAACTAGAATCAGCCAGGGGTCAAATATTTATATCAAAAGTTCCCTGATTATATAATATACTTGGATCTCAATATCTGAATGAAAACTTGTTTAATTGAAAGAAAAAACATCATTTTTATACATATACTCATTTAATTACATTTTATAATACATTCCATTTGGTTCCTTACAAACATTTTCCTAGAGAATAAATAATCATCACTTTGTCTCACTGAGAATAAGTATCACTCGCATTTTATTTTATTTTTTTATTAAAGTATAGTTGATCTACAATGTTGTACCAATTTCTGTTACACCACAAAGTGACCCAGTCATACATGTACACATTCCATTTTTTTCCCCTTTTCACAGCCATTTTAGGCATATCGAAGTTCCCACGGCTGGGGGGCAAATCGGAGTTTCAGTATCAGCAACATGAGCCACAACGTGGGACCCTTAATCCACTGAGCAAGGCCAGGGATCGAACTAATATCCTCACGAATGCTGGGTCGGGTTCCTGACCCACTGAGCCATGACAACAACTCCTCCTTTCTCTGTTACCTTTATCAAGCTCTATCCCAAAGAGTGGATACACAGGAGGACCTCATCGCTTATTCATTCCAAGCGTAACGGCCTGCATCTACCCTCACCAAACTCCCCGTCCAACCTACTCTCCCCGTGACCACAGCTCTGCTCTCCGTGTCTGTGAGTCTTTCACATTTTATGTTCACTCTAACGTGATTATAATAATACGCTACAAGTTTTACAAAAATACTTTGCTTTTGCAGTTTCTAGTCTCACAGTTTTTTCCATGTAAAATCACAGTGGCTTCACTTCTATATATACCAAATTTATACTAAACTTATACTAAATTTATACTAAATTTACCAGTGTGCAAACAAATGTATGCACTCTGCTTAATATTTGGAGTGAATTATTCCTGTTTTATTGTATCCATATACAAATGTCATTAAAATGTGTCATTTGGAACATTTATCTCAAGAACTGGTCCCATCTCTATGACTTTGACAGGCTCTTAATGAGAATTAATAAATAACAAACAGGAGTACTTTCAGAAGAACACGAATTCATGAGGACAAGGGTTGAAGCCAAAATCATGTTGATATTTAACAATGCAGTTAACATAGAGGGAACTGTAAAAATATATAATTCAGAGGACCAAGGATTTTATGATGAAAGACAGTCCAATATTGTTGATGAGGAAAATAAAAAGAATATTTTAAGAACTCAATATGCAGGTCATGCATGATGACTCATTAGGCAGAGAAAATTATTACTGCCCATTAAAGAATTAGCTTTCACACAAATGGAAAAGTTGATTAGTGCACCTCAGAGTGGCTGGTTTCTAAAATTATAAAATTAATGAATGTATGAAATATTTAATTTCACACATAAATATCTGTGAGGAGAAATTAATTGTTTCATATAATAAAAGTCATTTATTTTACATGGAGGATAAAATATTAAATTTGAAATCATAAAATGGTTTTCAATAGTATTTGTTCATGCCAATTTTGTAGCAAATTCTGTAATATTTCTATGGATTTTCAGAAATTACTTAAGTGGAAACACCTCATATACAGATGGGTGTATTTCTATGAAAACAATAATTTTTGTTCCTATTACCTATATGTTAAAACATTTTGAGGAGGGCCACATATTCAAAGAATTTGGATTGGGTTTCCCAAGTTTACACTGTAGAAGTATTTTAGGAGAAAGATAATGAAATATGCTGATTAGATTTAATTACCTTGAATTACATGATAGCTAAAATTATAGAATATTTTATTTTTTTTTGTCTTTTTGCCTTTTTTTATTTAGAGCCGCACTGCGGCATATGGAGGTTCCCAGGCTAGGGGTCTAACAGGAGCTGTAGCCACTGGCCTTCGCCACAGCCACAGCAACGCGGGATCCGAGCCATGTCTGCAACCTTCACCACAGCTCACGGCAACGCTGGATCCTTAACCTACTGAGCGAGGCCAGGGATCGAACCCGCAACCTCATGGTTCCCAGTCGGATTCGTTAACCACTGAGCCACGAAGGGAACTCCTAGAATATTTTATAAAATAAATTAGTAAGCCACATATATTTTATCCATTGTATGCCATAGCATATAATATAAAACAATACTTATTAGAAGGTAAGGGTTTCAATCTTCAGAATAATATGTGGGCTTAACAATGGGTTATCATGTCATACTTTCTTATATTTAAGAGCAAAGTCCAAGGTTGGAATGGCGTGTCATATCTCATAGAGGGGATATGAAGCTTCTTAAGGAAATGGCTTGAGGAGTTGCTTAAGTATATTTTATATATATATAACAATCTATCTTTCCATCTACCTATAGATTCCTTTCTATATACATGGGAAAATATACATAGTAGCTATTCAATATAGATATATATATGTAGTAAATATAAACTATATATAAAGTATATGAAATGTATATTATAGCCTATATATACTTTACATAGAAAAACAGATGGTTCATATATATATGTGTGTGTGTGTGTGTTTACATAATAATCATAATAACAGTAATTATTTTGATTATTATGATTATTTTCTTACCATCTCAATGTCAAAAGTTCTCTCTGGAAAGTGGTTCCTATGTTCATATCAGATCATTTTGAGATAATCTGGTCTTACTTGAGTGCTGTTCTCATTAGATCAGCCTGTGGACCCTAGCTGATTAAGCTACAAATCCTTTTGCAAACTGATGACTGAATGAATTGTGCTCAATCTGATCCAATCCTTTTATGTTACCCTGTGAATTTAACCAAGTTCTATGTACTTATTAATTATGAACAGTTATAGCATGAAACACTGGAATCCAGGGGAGTACTACGGATTATGATCATTGTTTATTCACTCTATAAAACAAAACCTGAAGAATCTTTCTAACAAGCTCAAGCAAATAATAAATAATTTCAGAACTCTCTTAATTAGAACATGTTGGCAATAAACTTGAAACTGAAACTCAAAATTCTGGCCAGAAAGCTTACACTCTTCCCATTTGTGTCACAATTGATAAGGTAATGGCTAAGGGGTCAGTGTTCTCACTAATACGTGGCCATGGGGAGAGGTGATCCTTGGGAATTGAAAGACATTCTCTGTGCAAAACCTTCAATAACGAAGGGAGCCAGAATGGTCTTTTAAACTTATTTGTACTCAGTGAAAATAAGGACTAGTAACTTCCTTTAAAATGCTGACAACCTCACAGATTCTACTCGTTTTTCAGAGTTTCATTACTGAATTACTGCTTCTATTACCTACAACTGAGAAGAAAAGAATTAATCCTTAGTCCACTTATTTTCCCAAATGTAACAGAGTGATAAAAATAATACATACACTGGATGTTTCGTTTCCAAAGAAAAAGTAAAATTAATGATTAAAGTGCAATATTATGATTGTTATATTGTGACACAATTTCCATACAAGGAATCATATTTAGGATTATCTTTTTAATTGTAATCTTTATAGTGAGATATTTATTATTTGCCAACATATATAAAAGTATATAATATTTTAGCCTTAACTTTTATTTGATGCTAATATAAAGTATAATTCATCTTCCTTAAAAAGGTGATTGTCTGTGACAGACAGATGTTTTAAACTAGTTGTTGCATAAAATTGGAGGAGATGAACTATTTACCTATTATGTTAACATTGTTTTTTCATCATTTGTCAGAATGTCCTAAAACAAAGAAAAAATGAAAAACCATTCAAAACGCAGTAATGTATATTTTGAACAGGCATTCCAGATATAAATGTTATCAGAGGTAACTCTTTTCTATGGTAAATATGTTCTTTTTAAAAATTTGCTGGTGATTATAATCTGGTTGGTATATTCACAGGTCACATACTTTTACTGGAAATGGGTTGATTTGCATTGATTTCAGTGAAGGAATTATCATTCTTTTCTCTGAGTTTTAAGTAAAGAGTCTGAATAATGCTTGAAATGTTCAAATGAATGTAAATAAAACAAAGCTGGCTATAACATAAGACGCTCATAGTCAAAACAGTAAATGAATTAACTCAGTGAAGAAAATCTGCATTTATATCCATTTAACATAGGATTTATCATAGGTAAAATTCAAGAAAGCAAAATAGAAAGCAAAATATGGACAAATATCTATACACGCACATATACACACATATACTGTTAGGGCTAGAGATTCTTCTACTCATCTTAACTTTTAGTTTCTTTCTCCTTTCTTTTTTATTGTCTTTTTAGGGCCACACACGCGGTATATGGAGATTCCCAAGCTAGGGGTCGAATAGAGGTGTAGCTGCTGGCCTACACCACAGCCACAGCAATGCGAGATCTGAGCAGGGTCTATGACCCACATCACAGCTGGCAGCAAGCTGAATCCTTAACCCACTGAGTGAGGCCAGGGGTCAAACTTGTGTCCTCATGGATGCTAATCAGATTCATTTCTGCTGTGCCATGGTGGGAACCCCTAATTGTGGAGTCCTAGAACTTCCACTGAGCCAAGACAGGAACTTCTGTTTGTATGCTGATTGTAGGACTGAAGTTCTACGCCATTCTATTTTAAAGTTTAAAATAAAGAAGGAGAAAAGAAAAGGAGGGAAGGAACATGGAAGAGGGAGAGGGAGAAAAAAACAGACAGGAAAACGGAAAAGCATTTCATCTCAATATTTTACGTTTTTCTTATTTTACTAAATAATTCTTTTCTCTTGCTTGTTACGTGAGGAAATACCAATTTTTTTAAAGAAATGCTTTGAAGTAAATGTTCTAAAATGGCAGTAGTTAAATGTGACTCTCTTATCTACTTGAAGCTAATATAGTCGTGTATGTCAACTACACATACTTCAATTTAAAAAAAAGGGATGGTGCCTGGG
Source organism: Catagonus wagneri (assembly GCA_004024745.2). NCBI lineage: Eukaryota > Metazoa > Chordata > Mammalia > Artiodactyla > Tayassuidae > Catagonus > Catagonus wagneri. The sequence continues at coordinate 28,217,986 of PVHT020000886.1, read as the reverse complement.
AAGTATACCTGAAGTCCATATCAAACAGTTTTTCTTTTAAGTGCCCCTCGGGAGTTAAAACCATATTCAAATTGAGGTGAAATTTCTAAATAATTCCAGAGAATTATTGTGCTTACATTATAACCTGCTGCTTTAATACAGTGCTCAACAGAATGTGTTTCTTTTCCCTTTGTTCACATATCGCATTGACCATAGTATCTAATTAGGTGCGGGTAGTGTTCTCCTCAACTGCTAACATTTCACCAAACTTTCTAACAATCAGGCAATATAGCATTTTCCACTTACTTAAAACTTTTTAATGATCATTTCCCCCCAATGCTTAGCAAAGCAGCTGTTTTTCCCTGAGACTGAGATTTATGCCAAGTTTAAAATGTTAATGTTTTTGAGCCATGTGCTCAAGAATTAAGTATCTCCAATTACCAAACTGGAAGATCTTGGCAGCTTTCACTCAACACATAAACTCAGATAGAAAGAGACTTTATAACACTGGAGGGGAGAAAAGGAATCCAGGCACTTCTCTTCCTCCACTCTGGGACCCCCCTAAATGTCAATCAATACTAAGGATCCTTTTAATAATCCAAAAGTAGCAGAATATGATTGCATGGTTGGCCTAGATGGTTGGTTTTTAAATTAACAAAATTAAATTACTGAGTAGGATGTAAAGAGTAGGATAATCATAAATGAGACTACAACAGTGAGATGAGATACATGATATTATAAAAACAAATAATGGATTTAAATATGTCCAGGTTTCTTAATTTTGATAACTGTGTAAACTATAAGAGTGTCTTTCAGATATTTGAAGATTACTGTAATTTTCACAAATTTCTACTTATTTTCAGAAGACCAAATTCCCAGGCTCTGTGAAAGTCACATTTGCTTTGTCTTCAAAATTTTTAAATTGTATTTTAAAATTTACTTTTTGGCATATATTTCTATGAACTGTAACACATGTATATATTCATATAACCAGCAAACACAATTAAAATATAAAAGTTTCATTGTCCCTCAAAACCTCCTTTGTGCTGTTTAAAATCGCATCTCTGTCTCCCTATGCCCAGGCAAACATGGGTAGATTTATCATTTTGAGAATGTCACATAAATACATAAATGTCATACAATATGAAAACTAATAAGACTGGCTTCTTTCACTCAGTATAATACCTTGGAGGTGAATTCAGGTTGCCGCACTTATCAATTGTTTATTATAATTTTTTACGAATATCATTCCATTGTATGGATGTACCAGAGATTATTTATCACTTGTTAAAAGATATTTTGGTGATGTGAATAGATTTGTGATAAAGATACAAGAGCATATTTTTCTCTTTATATACATTTCCATTTCTCCAGGGCAAATAACAGGAGTGGAATTATGCCACATGTTTAAGGGAAAAAAAAATCCTACCAAATAACCCCAAGAGCAGAATGAAAATGACAGAGGAAAGAGTCAGAAAAAACAATTGAGAATTGGGACTAAAATTACCTACATCAAAGGGTTCTAGTGAAGAATTAAAGCCTTTGAGTTGCCATAGCACCTGGTATGTGGTTCTAAAAAAAAAAAAATCTTAGTTTCTACTGACACATGTCAAATACAAGATATCACTGTTAGCAAAAGCTATTAAAATCAATTATTTCCCCAATTCTTCCTGGTTTAAAAAGATAAAAATGTCTCTAAAGGAATTTAAGAAATATTGCTGATACATTTAGTGCTCACTACATGTATTTTTAACTTTTAAACAACTTTTTATTAAAGTGTAGTTGATTTACAGTGTTTCTTCAATTTCTGTTGTACAGCAAAGTGGCCCGGTCATACCTATGTGCACATTTTTTTCATACTACTTTCCATCATGTTCTGACCCGAGAGACTGGTAGCAGTTCCCTGTGCTGTACAGTGGGACCCCACTGCTTATCCACTTTAACGTAGCAGTTTGCATCCACTGGCCCCAAACTCCCTGTGCATCCACCCCCCCCCCCCTTTGGCAACCATGAGTCTGCTCTCCCTGTCCTTGATCCCTCTGTGTTTGTAGATAGGACCATTTGTGCCATAGTTTAGATTCCACGTAGAAGTGATATCATATGGTATCTGTCACATCCAGACAAAACATTCATTCAAAAAGATACATTTTTAACTTATGTTTATTTGGTTTCAGATAAATGAGGGATTCTGGTGGTTGTCATTCTTAGATTCTCCAGGAAAGTTCAGACACAAAATGTGAGACACTTTCATATAAATGGGAATTTTGGCAAAAAAACAATCTAATGTCAGACATTTATTTTGGAACCGACTACAGTCATTTATATTATTAATTTTTTTATTAAATCTGAATATATTTTCCTGCCATAACTTAGTGGGGTTCCAACATTCTTACATATATTTCACAGTTTTCCCTTTGTTACAACAAAGGCAAAGTGTTGTCCTGGTGCTTTTTCTAACAACGTTGTTGCATATATAATGTGTCTGAAAAACCTTTGGTGGTGTGTGCTCATTTTATAAATGGAGAGTCCTTTCTTACATTTACTTCTTTTGAAATAAATGTCACCAGTGTTTTGAAAGGCTCTGAGGAACTTGGCCCCAGGGCTGTTGAAGTCAACAATAGCCCTGAATGAACTGTTGGTTGGACACAGAAGCCGATCCTGGCTCCAGCACCCTTTGAGAAGGCTTCCTCACCGCTAACATTTGCATGATAAATTTATGGACTCTGGCTCTACCAGCTTGATTGAACACATTGCATTTTGCTAAGAACAGCATGTCAACTAGCACAGTCAGCATCCATATACATCTGGGAAAACTGCAACTGTTAGAATTGTGCCGTGGAACTGAAGACACGAAAAGCTTTGTCAGCTGTCAGTTAGACATTTCCTCCACTATCTCTTTTACAGGTGATGAATGAAACACATTGCTAATATTCAATGCAGTATTTCATATATTACTCTTTGGACTCTTGACTATTCCAGAGGTTAAAAGAGAGGTCATGTAAAAGCACAGGGATAGGAAAAAATACTTGCTTTTTATCCCTCACACTTGAGGAGACAGGGAACAACATAAAATTATAATCACAAAAAGTGGTCCGAGAAAGCAGCTGGAGGTTGGTTGGCAGAGAGTAATGCTATGTGCAATGATTCACTTTAGAAAAGATCATTAGTTCCTCTGTCACCCGCAAAACACACACAGGATACTCCCTAAGCATGAATTTTTGCATTGTCTGAAATAACTACACAATGTCAAGCCCATTATAAAGAATTCAGGGGTTTGTCCACAGGCAAGTCTGTTTGAGAATTAACTTTATTCTACCATCCATGTAATTTATACAGAATATTTATTTAAATGATTAAAATACTCTGCACAGTCTAACTGCATTGAAACTAAGTTCTTAAAAATCTGAGCTCATTGGTCACAATGACTGGCAATAAGAAAATAAGCTTTGTTAAAATAAACACAAATGAAAAGAAAATTGGGTATTTTTTGTCTCTTTTAGAAAGAGATCAGTTATTTTGCTGGTAATAAGTAGCAAGAGAGTGTTTACTGCAGAATTGGGTAATTTAAAACGGCTGTATGAAGGTTTGATGTGACACAACTACGTTTGCTCTTGACATCTTAATGTCACCCACAAAGGAAATGACGGCACTTTTAAGTCCCTAATACCAGTGTCCAGTCATATTGCCTTAGAAGGAAATGGGATTTGGGATGCGAATAGGGCTTGGGGATGTGTAGAGATGGAGATGCTGCAGGACTAAGAGAAACCGTAATGCTCAGTGCTGATACGGAATTTAAAGTTTCAGGTGAGGTGCAAGGTTGCAGGTGGGTCAGGAATCCACATGTATGCTTGATTATCAAATAAAATAATAATTTTTTAAGCCATGACATTGTTCTTTTAGCATAGGCCTCACGCTGGCTTTGCTCTGTATAACCGTATTGTTACACAACCACTACACAACTGACAAGAGCACGTGCTCCCCTGTGCGCTCCTGAATGCTTTTGGAAAGGAATTCATTCGCCAACAATGAGACCAGCTAGCTGATGCTGTAGTCTCCCGGAAAACGTGTCATTTAAGCCCACTGAAATATCTCCCACTGAAGAACGATAACAGAAAACTGCTGTAACCTTAGAGGGAAGCGCTACGCCAAGCTGTCAAAGTCAGCATTAGAATACAGTTCTGCTGAAATCACGGTCAAAAACAGGAAAAGAAAATGGTGAGACAAGCCAGTGAGTACATTAATGGAGTATAATCAAGAATCAATATTTGAAGAAAACATTTAAATTTACATAGTACTGAAGACTAAGCTGTAAGAAAAGGAAGGCCTCTGGCCCAGGTACCGAGGTATCAAACCGCATGAGAGAAGCGCAGACGCCTTTAGGTTGAATCCAGAGACTAGTTCTGCGACACTCCTTACAGGTCTATGCCGCCCATCCTGAGGTTTTGTCTTATTTCACATTGAACCAAATAAAATGCTGTTTTGGAGACTTGTGTGTCATCCTTGCCTTCTTAGGTAAATGTATTTGTGTAATATTAAAGGTCCTTTTGCCACTGTTTGCTAGTGCCTATTAACCAAAATACACTTGCACATTCTTATAATAGAGTCATCACGAAGCATTACAGGTAGATCGTTTACTCGAGGAAAGAAAGCCTGGTAAATATTGAAGTTTCTAAACGCTTTTTTTATTCTACTTCTCTTTTTCTCCCTTTCTCTCTCTCTCTGCCTCTTCATCTTCCCTTTCTCTTCATCTTACTGTTGAACTCACAATTCACTTTAGCCTCCCTTTAAGGTACATGATCGCAGACCCTTCACTTTTGGATTGAATTGCTGGTAGATGCTGTTCCGTTGCGATCAGAGGATGCAAAGGAGAAAGAAGCTGTTTCTTATTTAGTCAGAGTAGGCCGCCAAGGCTCACCCAAACTCTGGCTCAGTATACTGGGGCAGCAAATTACACCGAAATTGGACAGTGAAGACCTCCCTTATAATAAGAAAGCATCCTGGAATACCTCAACATATTATAACTAACTCTTAAAAAGGGAGATGTCACACGTTTCTCTTAGCAGTAGGAATATTATTATCATTATTCCATTTGATCAGAATTGACTACTGAGTCACACAGATTTTTTTTTTTTTGCTTTTTTGTCATTTTATGGCTGCACCCCCCCATACGGAGGTTCCCAGGCTAGGGGTCTAATCAGAACTATTGCCGCCAGCCTACACCACAGCCACAGCAATGCAGGATCCGAGCCACGTCTGCAGCCTACACTACAGCTCAAGGCAACACCGGATCCTTAACCTACTGGGCAAGGCCAGGGATCAAACCCGCAACCTCATGGTTCCTAGTCAGATTCGTTAACCGCTGCGCCACGACGGGAACTCCTGACACAGATATTAATTAGCACAGAATTACAGGTAATACAAGATTTAGATTCAGGCCCTTGGTCCATGAGTGCACTCTCCTAACCTCGGTGCTCCACCGCCCACTTTCATTTAATCGTTAGTGGGTGTCTTGCATCGCTCTCGATAGTTTATTATGTATTAACTATTTAAATCGTCACAGAACCTAAGAAATAGGTGCTATTATTCTTCCCATTTTGCAGGTAAGCAAACTAAGGCATTTTTCCAATATACAATGGATATGGAATATCAGCCAAGAGAGTTTGGCTACAGAGTCTTGATAACCTTAGGTTGCAGGAGGCTCATATTCAATTTAGTTTTTGAACAAATGAGAACTTATAGGTACTTGGCATGGAAAACTGAAATAAAGTCGTACAGTTCCTATCTTTAAGGAGCTCATAGTCTGGTAAAAACAACAATTATAGAGAATATTTGGAAAAAGTGTTAGTTGAGAAAAATCGGTCTTGAAATTTATATACACACTCTGGAAGGGACTTCTGAGCACAAAGTTAGAATTTCACAGTTAGGAAAGTATCTTTGCCAACAAGTGACTTTTAAACTTAAATTTGTCTCAAATATCTTTAATTCCATTCCAAAATTCTTTGCTTTAAGCAGGAAACTTTTAAGTATGAGGAACAGTTGACACAAGTATTTGAGATTTGAAAACACTGTATTAATCATTACCCATATTTAAAAAGGAAGATTAAGACAAAGTGAAATTTTAAATCAATCTTCATAAAGTTTGTTACTTTCATACTTATTCCCTTTGTTTTTTTTTTCTTTTTCACTTTTTAGAGCCGAACCCACGGCTGGGGGTCAAATCAGAGCTACAGCTGCCAGCCTGCACCACAGTCACAGCAACGCAGGATCTGAGCCACATGTGTGACCTACACCACAGCTCACGGCAACACTGGATCCTTAACCCACTGAGCAAGGCCAGGGATCGAACCTGCATCCTCATGGATCCTGGTCAGGTTTGTTAACCACTGAGGAGAAACAGAGAAAGCATTCTTCTCCCCAAGTTTGCATAAGAACTTGTAAGTCTTTCACTCTGTATGCACCCTGTTACTTTAAGGCTTCAGTAAATTAACAACAGCCATCATTTTTGGCTTCCTCACATCAATACCTTTGTTCTATGTCCTCTCTTAAATATTTAAAGTCTTGACTGCTTTGACCAATGGAATAGGGTAGAAAGTTATGCTCTGCAGCTTGTGGTTCTAGCTCTTAAGACTGTTACCTTTCATTTCCTGTCTCTTGAAAAACTTCCTTTTAGGGTTCAGCCTCTCCTGCCATGAGTGCTCCTTAGAGACTGGTGTCTACAGCTGAACTCTGACAGTTCCTTCTCTCTCCTCCCCTTCCCCCATCTCTTTTTCTCCTCTGTCTCCTAAATTTAACTTGGCTGTATATTATTGCTTTTCTGATGGAATTGAATCTATGCATGGGTCCCAGACTATTAGTTTCTTCACATTCTAAGAAGTTACATAGCATTTGGGAAACCCTAGGGTTTTGGAATCCCTCTAATCTGGGTATTCTGGGGCTTGGTGTTGTCTCATGCTATTTATTATTTTTATGGCATTTGTCATTTATTTAGCATTTCTACATTTTTTTTTAAATTTGTTGTAAATTTAATTAGTAATGTGCAGTGAGGATTAGAGCAATGAAACTTATCCGTTGATAACAAAACTTTCCTTATTTTGAAAATCAAACGAAAGAATGTGTCTAAACATCCTGGTAAGCATCAGATAGTGAATAACAGTAGCTTCTTACTCCTATTGTTTTTGTAATAACAATATTTTCTACATGTGAGTAATGGTTAAACTGGGACAATAACACGTCTTCTTTCAAAAGATTTACATTGGTATTTGTTATTTTAGAATGAACAGAAACATAAATTACTGAATCTGACAATAAATAATACAATATATATAACAAGCAGAATGAAAGATTCATTTGGATTCTGCTATTCAGAAGACTAAATAACTAATTTGAAATATGTATAAACCTTGATTTTAAAATAATGTTCTACAAGGCAACTTTGAGAGTTTCTTGAAAGGACATGCTTATGGTAGACAAGTTATCATATACTTTTATGAATATCAATAGTGGCAGAGATCAAGCTGTAAATCCTCACTTTATATACAGTTCTTTTTTAAATTAAAGTATTGCTGATTTACAGTGGTGTGCCAATTTCTGCTGTGGAGAACGTGATTCAGCCACACACCCCTGTATATACATTATCTTCCATTACGGTCTATCCCAAGAGACTGGATATAGCTCCCTGTGCTGTTAGGACCCTGCTGTTCATCCATTCTCAACGTAATAGTTTGACTCTACTAACCCCAAACTCCCTGTCCATCCCATGTACTCCCACTGCCCCTTGGCAACCACAAGTCTGTTCTTTATGTCTGTGAGTCTGTTTCTGTTTTGTGGATAAGTTCATTTATACCGTATTTTAGATTCCACACATATCACTTACATCATTTGGTACTTGTCTCTTTATTTCTGACTGCACCAGTATGAGAATCTCTAGTTGCATCCATGTTGCTGCAAATGGCACTATTCTGTTCTTTTTATGCAGAGTAGTATTCCATTGTATATATGTACCATATTTTCTTAATCCACTCATCTGTTGATGGACATTTAGGTTGCTTCCAAGAGCTTCTATGAATATATGGGTGCATGCATCTTTTTGAACTACAGTTTTTTGTTTTACTATTTTTATTTGTTTGTTTTTGCTTTTTAGGGCCACACAGCATATGGACGTTCCCAGGTTAGGGGTTGAATCGAAGCTGCAGCTGCCAGACTACACCACAGCCACAGCAACATGGGATCCAAGCTGTGTCTGTGACCTACACCACAGCTCACAGCAATGCCAGATCCCTGACCCACTGAGTGAGGGCACTCATTGAACCTGCATCCGCATGGATACTAGTCAGATTCATTTTTGCTGAGCCACAACGGGAAATCCTTGAATTATAGTTTTTCCTTGTATAAATCCTCATTTTAGAGTGAGATTTCTAAGACTGCTCCAAGCATACTGGTGTTATATAACTTTCCTAGAACAAATCATGAAATTGGGAATAGAAAGTAGGAGTTTTTCTGTGGAGTGCTCTTGGAATATATATCAGCAAAGAAGTGGGAAATGAGAATTAGACAGAGGGGTAAGGTGGCCAACAATATGGTGAAAATGGGAGATTCAGCTAATTCTATGATGACGTCTGGAGCTGGGATGGTCCTGGAACATTGTCCCAAATTGACCCACAGGAGTTAGACTTTCGTACCCCCTTCGCTATTGGTCAGCAGCTGGCCTCAGACTGCGTTCTAGCAAGGGCATCATCTTAGGCAATGCAGTTCCCTGTGGCTGAAGGCAATCTCCAGTTGAATGAGCAGCTGTAATTGGTCTCAACCCTGCTATTCCCCTAAACTGGGAAAATGGGGGCTACGAGGCCCTAAAGAGGGTTTCTGGACAGTTTCAAAATATCCACTACAATACCCTGGGTCCAAAACAATTTTAGGCTATTTATTAGAATTATCATTTTTTGCTGAAAAATGTTTACAAAAATTATAAAATAAATATCTTTGATACAACTCAGGAAAATACTTAAAATCAAAATTAGGAAAAATAATGTGTTTCTTATACCATTACAACTGTATTTGAAGTGGCCAGAAATGTAACACAGATCCCTGAAAGATTTTCTTTTCCTAAATGAGGGCCCCAGTGATGTACTGGGCTGTAATTAACACCGAAATTCTGGGAACCACTTTGTCATTTCCAGGCACTGTGGTTCCAAAGCTGGGAAGTGGACACTGTATGTGGGATGATTGATTCCCTACGGATTGGAGCGCCGCGAAGCTCCCCGCATTATGCAAATTAATAAAATTCAAACTACACAAAATATACATTAGTCACTGATGATTAATTCATCCGTAGCTGGGTACTGAGAGTCTGGACTACTTAAGCCACACAGATTTTTTAACCTTTTTCCTTGAGAAAGATTTTGTATACGTTCTACTCCACAGATACAGTTCTGGATTGGTAAAAACTATAAGGAAACTGTAATACTGTTATGCAGTGTGAAAATAATTCAGGGTTTAAGGGTAGTTTTTGGTGTCTTTAATAAGCAGACGGATCTCTAACGGACATGACATCACTGCTGCATTATTTGGGGGGCTGCGTAAAACCAAGCACTTAAAAAGTACCGTCGTATGAAACTGCAAGTTTTCTCTGTATTGTGAAAACTAAACAGCAAACAAGTAATAGAAGATTCTACTTTGTAAAACGTGCTTGCCACACATTTACGATTAATCCTCTAACGGTCAAGGGAGAGAAAGGAAGGTCAGGGGGATAAGTATATCACAGCCCAAAGCGGCCGCTGGCCGGCATCACACTGAACGCCTGGGGGAACGGTGTCCCCGGGCCCCGCCCATCGCCTCCAAATTCGGTTTAATGTGCAGCGAATCCCAGCACAGCTGGTAGCGGGACCCTGCGGGGAGACAATCCTCGGCTGTCAAAGTGACAGTTCCCCAAACTGAGAAGTCAATTCTCAGGGACAACAAGAAAATGTGGTCAGAGGCGAGTAAACCACTTAGGTTTTCAAGGCTAAATAGTACTTAGGTACTGCATACCATGTTACATATTTCACATAACAAATCCACTTATCGGGAGAGTTGTAATTTATGACTGTTAGCGAGGTGTAATGTCTTAGTTCCCTATATTTGCTTCAAGGAACCAGACTTTTTCCTCTGTGTTATTAACACACGTAACACAAACATATTACATGTCTTCTCTTTGTGTGCAATGTGCCATGGACTGAAACTTCTTTGAAGAGGAGATGTTTTTATCTACCTTTATCTATTTCTACATATCTATGCCTATATTGGTAATTAAATATCAGCAATCCCGTAAGACAGTGATATTAATAATAATACCTCAAGGAGAACTGAAGATTTTGGGGTTTTGAGTAGATAATAATACCTCAAGTAGAACAATGTTAGATTAGCTGAAAACTCAGGCTTGCAGAAGGTTGTCTGAATTAGACTATTAATGAGGACCGTAATAAGTGGGTTTAGGAAGCAGCTTCCTGGGCTGTTATTTTATCACTCAGCATACCCCTAACAGCCACATAACAGAAAGGTCTTAAGAATCCAGTTCAGGAAAATAAAATGGACAATTATTAGATGATTTGATCTAAAAGAAAACACGATTGTCTCAATCCTTTGGTATTTCAAGTGCAATGTGAATGGTGCCCCCTATTACCGCTGTTATTATTAATTTTGTCTTTAATTTTCTTTTCTGATCATTTTGAGATATATTTTTGAAAATGATCAGAAAAATATTAAAATATTCAATATATATTAAAATGATAGAAAAGAAAATTAAAATATATATAAATCCTATTAAAATTTATACTTATATATATAAATCCTGCTAAAGTTTCTGAGTGTAAACTTCGGATATCACATAGATGACCTAAACTACATAGCTGCCTGAACAGAAAAATGAATATGATTAACATAGACAAGACTATATTTTGGTCTTAGGTTCTCAGGATGTAGCTTATAAATTTATAAAAACTACAAAATAGTTATTTTCTTACACAATCTTAAAATAAGTTTATTTATATCTAAAGAAAATACATAATTTGTTAATCTAGAGTAGTCATCATGTTCTGTATACCTTGAAAGAAAAATGCTATGTTCCCATCACAACATATAATTTTAACTATTTTTATTGTTATCTTTATTATTGAAAAACTGCTATCCCATCTCCCCGTATTCTATTTCATTGTAACATATAAAACAGTCTTGTCATCTAAAAACTAACGTAAATATGATACAAGGTAAGTAACAGAAGAGCAGGCTTATTCCCGTGCCTGAGATTTCCTCAACCACGAGATCTGTGAGGACAGCCTTTCCCCCACACAGGCTTTGACAGAGTTGGCCTTTGCTTTCTTTCACAGGTAAAGCCTGCCCTCCATACTCTCCTTCGTAATGGACTTCTGCTTGTCAGTCTGCTCCACAATCCTTGATGTAAAAGTGGACCACAGCACCTCTGTAGCCCATTGCCGATCCCCTCCTGCAGTTTAACTCTTCTTTGTACCGTTGCAAGTCAGACCCAGTATCTGTCTGAAGCCATACTCTGCTCTATAGGAGTCAGAACACGGTGAGTGCGCAAATCACTTATTCACATAATTGCTTGCGGTGTTTGTAGCCACTCTTCCAACCACGGTAACATCAGGAAGGCTGTGATGTCCCTTCTACTCACTGAGTCAGAGGCAAACCTCAGGTCTTCTCACAGGATGGGGCGTGCCACTTGTTCTAGCTGTACACACTTAAGGTCCAACCCTGACTTTAGAGACTATGATGTATTAGGAGCCAAGTACCCACTAGAATGTCCACATTATAGTAATGACAATTTTAAAGATGGGTTAATGGAAGAGTGCTTGGCATTTTGCAAGGACTCAATGATTACTGGCTGTAAATCATAATCTTCTCCTCACTACAACCTATAATAATCATCATTCATGTTTATTAAATTAAGTAAATTTAATCTTGCTTTTCCGAAACAACAAAATTGTTACATTTTTCTTTATACACACAGAGGGAACATCGTACAGCACATGAAGACATATGTTTCTCTTCCCTTTCCTCAAAACGCATGCTGACAATGGAGTTCCTGTCATTGCTCAGCAGAAAAGAATCTGACTGGTATCCATGAGGATACAGGTTCGATCCCTACCCTCACTCAGTGGGATAAGGATCTGGGGTTGCTGTGGCTGTGGTCTAGACCAGTGGTACAGCTCCAATTTGACTTCTAGCCAGGGAGTCTCCATATGCTGTGGGTGCAGCCCCAAAAAGACAAAAAAAAAAATCATGCTGAAAATAAAAAAGATACTCAGTGTGATATTCAAAGATCCTGTGTGCATAGAGAGAGTTGAGCTAACTATGTAGCATTTATTTAAAAGGAAAGCATCCTATCCTACTTTGCTAATGCTATATGGGTATTGAAAGCTAGCATTCTTAGCCTTTTCCTTTTATGTTACAGTAGATTGCAATTTTCAAGATGACAGGGACTTTGTCTTTTTGAAAATTGCTTAGCACTTGATGCTTAGAACAGTAACTCCTCCATAATTACGTGTTGTCAGGAAGAGAACTATATAAGAAACACTATCTTATTGTTTCTCACAGCACTTAGCAAAATGTCTAGCACATAGTAAATAAAGTGTTATTGTCTTACTATATTTGGATACCTTTGGTATGCCTCAATTTTCTCATCTGTAAAAAGGGTACAATATCATCTACTGCATAGCCGCATTTTGAAGAGAGTCAGTATAAAGTCCTCTACACATTAATCTATGACTAGCATAGAGTATGCATTATTATGTGTCACATTATTATTATTGAGTCTTTGTTTTCTTAATTTCACTATGACAAAAATTAATTTTTTCTCAAAATTGTTTTTTCTCAAAATCGAATTTATCCCTCTATGTTCACAATGTCCTCAAACTCTATTAAGAGCCACGCCTGGAGGCATAAAATGACTTCTATAAATTTTGCTAACATTTGGGGGAAATTTTTGCTCTATTTGGACTCTGCTTCTAAACTAGAGTGATGGTCTTACAATCTCAGTGGAGCACCCTGCTGAGCTTGGCAAGCCAACATGAAAACAAAGCTGAAAGATACAGAGGTGATAAGATACAGTCCTGATGACAGTGAATCTCTGAAGCTAAATGAACTTCAGTGAATGTCATTGTTTTGTCTTTCCCCAAAGTCAGCAAACTTTTCCTGTGCAGTTAGATTGTAAATTTTAGGATTCACGGGCCATATGGTTTCAGGTGCAACTATTCAGCTCCGATGATGGATTCAGCTGTGTTGCAATAAAACCTGATTTGCAAAAACAGGAGGCAGGGCTAATGTGGCCCTGGACCATTTAGTTTGTTGACTCTGGCCTCATCCTGACAAAGTAGAGTTTCTTTAACTGGCCACAAAAGCAATTTTAACTAATCTCCTCCATATATCAGGCAATGGACTAAGAGAGCTTTAAGCCAGAAACCTGAAAATCATTATTTACACTTTTTCCCTGCCTGATCCCTATCAACAATAAATCAATAAGAGACAGATTTGTATCTCTCCCAAATGTTTTTCTAATCTATTCATTCTTTCCAACCTGACCTTTAACTTGTTATTCCAAATCATGATCACCTCTTGCTTGGAGTCCTACAAAAACTTTTTACATATTTTTCTGTGTCCAGGTTAATCCTTCCAGTTATTTTACACAATGAAGGTCCTATGATATATCTATAATGCCTATATTGGCATATTAAACTCATATCTAGGTGACCTTCCATGAACCCTCAACTTGGTTACATCTCCTGCCATAAAACACATTATTTGATTTATATATTAAATTGTTTTTCTTCTTGCTAGAATGAAAATCTGAGACCCAGAGCAATTTTGCTGTTCATGGCTTTGCTAAATTGTCTATATATATATGCCAATGCCAATTTTAAAATCATTTTTAAAATGATGTACTATATATATACACACGCACATACACACACATACACATGCTTGATAGAAAATGGATGTTCAATATATAACTATATCTGAAAGGTAGAAAAAAATGTTTCATCAGGGAAAGTAAAGATAAAAATAATGCAGTTTTTCCTGAAGGAAGACAGATTTCAAATCCTAGCTTCTTGGAGTACCCATTAGACTAAGCAGGTTAAGAATCCAACAATGTGTCTATGAGGATGAGGGTTTGATCCCTGGCTTAAGGATCCGGTGTTGCTTTGAGCTGTGCTATAGGTCACAGATGCAGCTTGATTCTGGCGTTGCTGTGGCTGTGACTTAGGCCAGCAGCTGCAGTTCTGATTCAACTCCTAGCCCAGGAACTTCCATATGCTGCAGGTATGACTCTCAAAACAAACCAAAACATAGCTTCTTAATTTTTAAAACCGTTAAGGTCTATTAAATGCATATTTACTCTTGTGTTATAACCTCTTAGTTTTCTCTTGGGCCAATGTTACCAAAGTTATTTTTGGAATGAAATCAGGGGAATGATTTTTTTAAACAAAATATTAATTTCAAATACTTAGTTTTCCATTTGTCTTTCTATTCCTCTTGACTTCCAAAATATACTTATTATTCACTGTCAAGTTCAAGTTCAGATTCTCATTACATTTCTCAGTCTCTTTAGGCCTATTCTGCTATTTACTGCACTTATTTTCTGTCAGATGTTTGTATACTTCATGCTGTACGTAAATTTACATAGTTAAACTTTCTTCCTCTGTGCATTTATTTCTTTGATGCCTATGCACAACAAATGTTCCCAGAAAGTAAGAGACATATTTTATACCTTTTTTGAAATCACTAATTTCTGTACTTGGCAATATACATAAAAGATATTCACTAAATTCCCTTAAATGAGTAAATTGCAAAGGAAACAAAAAAAGGCATGATCATAAAATTACATCTGGACTGAACATCGTGCCCAGAAAATCATCTAAGGACTGCACACAATTTTTTGCTAGCATTATGATGAAGGAAACGAGGGTATTACAAAAACATGAGCCATGGCAGATGGTTAGTATATACTACACATCACTCATTCGGTATATTTGCGTGGAGAAATTATTTGACGATAAATCATTATAAGTTTTTCATTTCTTTATTTGATCTTTAAATGAATTTAATGATATGAAATACACAGGAGTATTTATGTATCTTGCTTAGATGTTATGAGGATGTTTTGTCAAAACACAGCTACAATAAAAGTGCAATGATATAGGGAGAATATGAAAGGCTTGTTAGGAAAAAAGTATAGAAATATAATTGGCCAAACGTTCAGTACAAACCAAAAATGAAATGCCAATTTTCAAATCATTTTTAAAATGATGTAATATAAAATCATCAAAACAGACTCTAAAAAAGTCAGTTCTAAAAGAGTAATGATGCAAATGAGCAAATTAAAGTGAGAAGTTTGTCAAAGAATTCCTCAAATAAAGGCTCTGGGCCCAGAATTTATATTTCAGAAAATAATAGAAAGAACACCTAATTCCTTGAATATACAAATTGATACTAAGAAAAGAAAAACAGGAAAAAAAACACAAATTAGTTTTTACAAAACTAGCATAAACTTTAAAAATGTGCTTGAGTATGCACAGAAGTTCTAGTCACAAAAAAAAATAGTAGAAATTAAAATAACAAATGATCTCAGGAAAGTGAGATTTTCACTATCAGAAAAACATACATTATGTTGAATGGCCCAATAAAGAAAAACAATAATACTAAAAATTATGGTGATATTACTGAGGACACTTACAAAAAGGATTAAATATTTAGACATAATTATGTATCCACGCATAACTGATAATAAGAAAATATTAATGTATTGATTTAAAAGATCAAATTTTACAAAATAGGAACTATAATACATATATTTAGTCTTATTCTTCTCTTCCTTTACTTCATTTTTCAATTCCATCGTTAATAGTTTTGAATTATCATTACTATCATCTGTTTAGGTAAATATTCTGTGTTTACTAAACATAGACAAGGACGCTAAGCTTGGCAGAATACTATACTCTTTTCAAAAGTTTCTTTGCAATCCCCACTCTTATTCCACCTAATCTTGTACATAAACTTTAGAAACAGGTTATTTGTTTCCAAATAATACTTTAGACAGAACCGACTACATTACTTTGAATTAATAGCACAGACTGGAAAGAACTAAGGATTTAAATATTAAGTTTTACCATGCATAATAAGTGCTTCTTCAAATTTTTGTTTCTTTTATACAGGCTGGTAAATATCAATAGATTATTCCCATACATTTCTTGGTGGGTTTATTCCTAGGTAATATGCATATAAACTTATATTTCCTACTATTAAATAAGTTTCCTATATAACTTTCATTTTATTTTGGTAATGTATGAAAATATGTTATTTTATATAGATCTGTAATCAGCCACCTTACATTACTTTCTTATTAGTTCCTTTAGTTTAAATAATCATTATGATTTTTGAAAGTGATGAGAATCTTGATTCTTTCTAACACTACCCACCCCTTCATGAATTTTCTAGTTCTCTTGCCCTTAGTTAATTGGCATCTATCTCAAATTTTACATTCAGCAATAGTTATGGTAACTGGCATTTTAACCTAGTTTCTGGATATAATACAGCCTACTAATAATTTTGCTCTAAACTGAAATACACTATGCTTCTCATAGATGTGCTGTAACAAAACAAGGATTTTTATCTCTATCTTATGGTTGTTAATAATTTTTTAGAAATTTATTTGAAATAAATATTTAATTTTAATGTACTTTTAAGCTATGGAGGTAATGATACAGTTATTTTTTAATACACTGAAATGCATTTACAGGTTCTTAATGTTGAAACATCATGTGTTCCTAAAATAAATATTTTTGTCATTGACAAAGAGCTTTCTTTACTTTTAAATATATTTCTTTCTTGGTATAATTCTAAACTTACAGAAAAGTGGACACAGTAGTGCTAATAATTATTAGCAATTATCATCCCCTATAGTGGCTATGTCATTATCTCTTTCTTAGAATAAGATACAGACATGATGTCCCTTTACCATGTTTATATGGAACATGTTTATAGCTGTGGGCATTTCCTAAGAGGACAGTCTCTCACACTTCTGTGAAACTCATTGAATTAAAGACAGAAACACAGGACATTAGAAAATATTTTAAACTGAATGATACTAAAATACATCAAAACCTATGGAATGCAAATAGCAGTGCTTAAAGAGAAATTTATAGTTTCACATACTTATATTTAAAAAGAAGACAGCTGCAAAACCCGTGATTTAAGCATTTACAGAAGAGGCTATAAAGATGCAATTACATTAAAGCTAAAGTAAGAAGAAGAATGGCAGAAATAAAGATAAAAGTAGAAATTAAAGACAAAAAAATTTTGTTTTGTGAAAGGATTAATGTTATGTGTTCACCACATAGTAATATTGAAAATGACAAAAAGAAAACAAAGAATACCAAGATCATAATTTTAAGAGCAGCATTTGCATAGATTGTACAGAAGCGTATTGTCTTATTTTCCAAAAAGCTGCTCTTCTTCTATATATGCTTTTATTGATTTCTAACTTAAATATGCCTGTAATCAGAGAATGTACTCTGTGATTTTAAACCTCCTAAACTTATTGAGATTCGATTAATTGTCCATCGTATATTCTATCCCGTTATATGTTTCACCAGTACTTAGAAAATGTCTCCTTGGGAACTATTTGATTATAAACATCAAACACTTATTTTTCAATTCTTCTACATACTTACTGATATCTTGGGGTATTTATTCAATACAATTTTGATAGAAGATTGATAGACTTTATTTGATGTATTTGTCTGTTCTCTCTTTAGTTATGTCAAATGTTACTATATTTTGAAATCTATTTTTAAGATCACATACAGTTAATATTGTTTTGTCTGAATTCATTATTTTATCATACGAAATGTCCCCTTTTACCCCCGGCATGTTCCCTTCTCTGAAATCTGCTCAGGCTGATATGTACATTAGATTTCTCATGCTTCTCTAGCCCTAGGTTTTCTCCTTCCAGCCTGATGGAGTAACAAGGACCAGATTTATACTTTCTTCCTTAAATGACTAAAAGTGCAGGATAAAATATACCTATCAATGGTTTTCAGACACTGAACATCGTAGAGTATCATAGTGACCCCTGAAAAAGGGGAATTAAAAGTTATGAGTCCTATGATTAATCCATTTTGCTGCATTTTCTGGCAACAGGATAATTTGTCTAAGGTTAGATTAATAGAAGTGTATTTACAAAGGCAAGTGAATAGATAAAGCACATCGCAGAAATATTAATATTTCTGCATAAGAAAAACATCAAAATGATTTAAATTATTGAAAAATTATGTGAAATCAAATTATAGATAGTAAGATTTAAACATCGAGTGACTGTAAAGAGCTCTTTAATTTACTCAACGAATATTTAGTTAGAGTGTCGTAATTTCTAGGCCACAGGTACAAAAGTCTGCAGGCAGAATACTGAAAAGAATGGTTCATGTCGTCAAAGGATTTGTAGTTATGTACCAGTTATATTGATTAGAACAAATCAATATGTTAACAAAAGGGCAAAGAACAATTAACAACAACAAAAGAAATAAAATTATGATTATTGTCAAAGTAGGTTGTAATCAAAATGTTCCCTTCTGCCATGAAATGCTCAGATGTCTGACAAATACCCATTCTATTCAGCTTATGATTCAGTGGAGCAGATGAACAGTTCTTCTGGTCTGGTTTGGTTTGCTAACCTCTGAGAGCTTGTTCATGCTTCTGCAATGAGCAAACAACAGGGTGGCTACTGGCCACGTGATTCTGACTAGCCTCACGCGCATCTGGCAGTTTGCTAAGTGCCCCTGGGCTGCCTCTGTTCTCTATATGGTCCCTCATTCTCCAATAGATAAACTTAGGTTCTTTCACAGGGTGACCTTAGAGAGTCAAGCACACCCAAAATACTGAGTCTTAATGAGCAAGCACTTTTCAAGATGGTGTGAACCGTTTTGGTTCATGTTGCACTGGCCAAAGCAAGTCACTGTGACCAAGACAAATCCAGAAGGTAGGGGAATAGGAGTTCCCGTTGTGGCTCAGTAGTAATGAACCCAACTAGTATCCATGAGGAGGCATGTTCAATCTCTGGCCTCACTCAGTGGGTTAAGAATCCGGCATTGATGCAAGCTGTGGTGTAGGTCACAGATGCAGCTCGGATCTGGCGTTGCTGTGGCTGTGGTGTAGGTCACAGATGCGGCTCAGATCTGGCGTGACTGTGGTGTAGGAAGGCAGCTGCGGCACAGATTCAACCCACGGCCTGGGAACTTCAGTATACTGTAAGGGTGGCCCTAAAAAAAAAGCGAAAAAAGAAAGTGACCAAGACAAATGACCAAGACAAATCCAGAGATAGGGAAATAGACTCCACTTGATATTGATATAAGGACTTGCACCTTCAGATGACAGGAATATAGCTAAATAGGTGGGGGGTGTGTAACCATTCTTTTTAAACCGAACTGTACAAAGACACTCCTACGTGAATGGACTGCCATTTTTGTATTTTAATTTAGGCATAAAGAGCTAAAGTCACTCACTGCTGTTAAGTACATGATGAATTAAACTTCAGTATCTTTCAAACATCTCTACCACTGCATCTGGATTTTTATTTTATAATTTTCTAAACTTTCAGATAGTAAGCTCTCAGAAAAAAAAAAAAGAAAGAAATACAAAGTATTCACTCGGCTTTCAAAATCTTGGCATGGCAAAAGTGCTCAAGTGCTACAAAAGAACGAATTAGCCGTCAACGATTTAAGCACAGAACTAACTTATGACCTAAAATAAATGAAGATGCTATAGAATAAAAATAAATAAACATATGATCCAGAAATTCCACTCCCAGGTATATACCCAAAGAATTTGAAAGTGTGTTAGTTTGCTCAGGCTGCCAAAACAAAATACCATAGACTTTGTGGCTAAAAGGACAGAAATCCCTCTTCTTAGAGTTCTGGAGACTAAAAGTCAAGATCAAGGTGTCAACAGGGTTGATTTCTTCTCAAGTCCCTCCCTTTGACTTAGAGACACCACGTTCGCCCTCTGTCTTCACGTCGCTGTTCTTCTGCGCCTCTGTCTGTGCCCTAATCTCCTCTTACAAGGACATCAGTCATAAGGGATCAGGGCCCAACCCTAAGGACCTCACAAGGCTTAATTACCACTTTAAAGACTCTATCTCCAAATACAGTCACATCGTGAGGTACTGGGGTTTAGGACTTTATTGTGGATTTTGAGGAAACACAATTCAAACCCTAAAAGTAGAGATTCAAACAGATATTCTATCAGTGTTCATTATCTCTTTACCCATAATAGCCAAAAAGGGGAAACGACTAAACCATCCATCAAGTTATGTTAAACAAAATATGGTATATTATTATAGTATCGCTTAAAATATTAAAAATGGAAATAGTATATTAATGACCAGAAACAAAGGAATAAGACACTATAGCGCATCAAATCCATGAAACAGCATAGCCTTTTAGAATGTAAATGGAAAGACTACAGGTCATCATGTATTTTTATGATAAAGTCAGTATGCGTATACGCGAGGATATGAAAATAAGAAGAATGCATACAAAGTTAAAGGGAAAAAACCAGCTGTTCTTTTTCATCTTAAAATACTGTTAAAGTTTTCGTTATTTTCTGTGTTAGCTAATCAAATGTGCCCAAACTGGTACAAATCTACTTTACATGGTGTATGATTGACATCAATGATTTAGGTTTGCTAGTCTGTAGAACTATTTTTATTTTGGCCGGTGGAAAACTTCCCAACTACACAACTGGAGAGCCAAACAAAACACAATCTAAAAGGGCTTTATTGCTTTGAACTGATTATGTCGTGGTGAGGATTTTCATTTCTCAGGGAGGATGAGTTCTGTCTGCAGCATCTAGCTATCCACTGTTATTGTCTCTAAGGAAAAATACACATAAGGATTAAAAAGGATCAGAAACCCCAAGATTCACTTTTTTCACTGCTAAGAATATTACATTTTCAGTTTCATTGGATGAATAAATCCTAGCAATTCATATGCAATGCAGCAAGGAGATTTAGCTTGTAAAGACTAAGTCAGAGTGAAAAGATACAGTACATTGAACAATCAGTGACTTGTTCAAAATACAAGTTCTTTGGAATAATATTGCTGAAATACCAGAGATTTGTTAAGTCAAACTTAAGAAAGAGCTGATGGAGGAAGCTAGAAACAACATCAAATTCCATAAAGTAAAACCACCATTCACAAATCACATAAATAAGCAATTCCTTATAATGCGGCAGTTTACAGGAACAGCCAACATAAAAAGCAGCCTGGGCTTTCTTTTATCCCTTTACACATACTGTTTGACCACTATTATAAGGTCTTAAATTACAAACTCTTTTGTTAAGGTACCAGTTCAACTTGGAATAAAATATATATATATATATATATATATATATATATATATATATATATACACATACACACACACACACACAAACCAAAAATTCTCTATTTAATTATCACTGTCTATATGTTTCAATCTACCTTTTTGTTCTTTTTTTTCCTATCAGCGTTTTTATGAGATAGTGAATTACCCACTTATTGCAGCACCTTTCTGAGGTTAACATCATTTTATATTCATTAGACCAACAGGTCAACAGCACAGAAAGGTTAAGTGGTATCTACAGTTTCAGGATTTCTACTGACTGAGGTATGGACGAAGCTCGAAACTCAGGCCCTTGGTGTCTTTTGTTCCAACCAACTGACAGTAGAGGAGCAGTCTTAATTAAGTTTTCATGATGACGTGAAATAGTTTTGTTACCTACATTAATACCATGATTTCTGAGAGAATAATCATTGCCTATTCACGGTCATTGTGAGATATCCTTAATAGCATTTCTATTTTTAACTTGCACACATAAATGGAGCAAGCTTAATTTCACTAGTCAGTCACGGGACTCATCTAAGGTCGAATTTTTTAATTTTCCTGAGTTTCATAAAGTCTCTAAAGCTAAAGCACTATTGCATTTAACTGGCAACTGATTTTGATCATGAAATGGTTCGTGATCTTTCATCAAAATCAGTGCTATTGCTCTCAGTTCCTTGGACAGAACTCTTTAATCTCCCTCTCTACAACCAACTTCTAAATACAGGACGGCTTCAGGCTCCAGCCTGGCTGCTCCTTCTCTCCTCTAGCCATACTCTCCCTTTGCACTGTTTCATTTAACCCCCTGATGCTACATGCTGTTGCTGGTAGAGAGATTCCACATTTTATTTCTTCAATGTTTACTTGTATCACCAAACTTGCATATTAAAATGTTATTTTAAGTACTCTTAGATATCTAACAATTATTTCAAAAATAGCATGCACTAAATGGAATTCTTGATGTTCTTTTCCACAGTTAATGTTACACCACGATCCAGCCACTGTGTTAATGATCATTTCGACAGAAGCAGAATGGAGCCACGCTAACGCTGAAGTGATTAATTAGACATTGAGTTTGATAAGCTACCTTAAGGCAAGGACTGATAGAGATTAGACTGGGATTGAAAATCTGAGTCCACTGCCATTCCATGGGGTTGTGGAAGGTCAACTGGGACCCAACAGGCGGAGAGAGAGAAGAGATGGACAGTTTCCTCTTCTGGCACGTAATGTAAGATAGATCCTAATCGACTTAAACAACCAAAGAAAACAGGAAAAAGTCAAAAAAATTTTGAGAAATATGTTAAATTGGGAAAAATGTAGCCTCATACAAAACAAAAGAAAACTGAAACTAGGGTAGAAAGCAAACTTCAAAAATCACCTTTGCCATTTGTTATCTTCCAAACTCTGACGGCCCTATCTGTTCTTTCATTTAGGGTTATATGAGATTTGAGAACAAAGAGATAAAAGTAAGTGAAATAAGTGTATCTTACATTAAGTTATCAAGTGGGAGATATTTTCCAAAATACAAAACATAATCAAATGGACATCTTCTTCTAGATATAAAAAAAAAAAACCAAAAAACTAATATGTCTCAAAAATGGTACGAGAGATGTGAAAAGCATCTCCCTTGAAAATTAATAATTTAAAGCCTATCACTATGTAAGTTAGGAGCTGAAGTAATACCACCTACATAATCTGAAAATCATTATGGAAATAATTAAATTACTATGGTTCTTCACTGGAGGAGCTTTCAAGCATTAGGCAGATAAAAAACACAATTTACTTCTGGAAAAACCCAACTTTAATTAATCCTTAGATAAAACTCTATAGGATATGTACATAATTATAATAATAATGATAGCAATAATAATACATAGAAAACATATATCACAAATGAGAGCCGACAGAATTAGACAAATGAGTGCTTCAATAGTGGCCTTATCTTTTACAGATAATAAAAATGAAATCCTATATTTCATGATATAAAAAGGAAGCTTGAAAAAAACACAGAAATAAGAGCAAATAAAAATCACCAAGAAGATTTAAGAAGCATAAAGTTGAGAAATAGAACATATAATACTGAAAGTAAAAACCAAATGGACATCTTAGTCACTATATTATACATACCAGAAGACAGAATTATTGAAAGTGGAAGAAAGGGTCAAATATTTTATCCTGAATGGATGGTAAAAAAAGAATGTAGAAAATAAAAATTAAGGAAAACATTTTTTAGTGTTAGAAAGTCGAAATAAGATTTTGTAAATTTTAGGGTAAACCATATGAATACACCATTTGGGGAGGGGCAAAATGTTTGAATACTATGGACGCTTTCCTTGTAGGAAACCCCAAGTAAAGCACTAGTTATTTAACATGAGTGAGTAAAATTAGCAAAATTACTGGACACAAATCTTTATAGACAACTGTATACCTATATACCAGTAAGAGCCTGTGCAAGATTGTAATCAAATAAGTTATTATGTACAAACGGAAACAACAAAACATACCCAAGAATAAAAGGAACAGCTCTTTAATGTAGAAATATATTAAAATGAATTGAAAAGCATTAATGAATTTCAGTTCAAGGGAAGGGCCAAGTTTCTAAATTGATCTTCTCTCCCCCCATCTCTCTCATTTCTACACACACACACACACACACACACACACCACATTAACATTAAAGGGTGAGAAAATACTACTCTTCTGACTTAAGCCAATCCAATCCCTTGTCCCCAGTGAAAAAGGATATAAACTGACTGCTTTAAGTAATTAGATATTAGGTTTCTTACACACTGAAACTGGATTTTCTAAAGACAGGTTTTAGATAGAAAAAAATAAAAAATAACAATAAGCATATGGAGAAAATAATTTTAAATTATTCAGAGTGTACTTGTCCATACATTATAGATACAGATACCATGTGTTCTAGAAAATAGTTGATAATGGAATAAAATATTTTAAACATTTCTTCTTTGGAAATCCACGATATATGGCAGCTGTATTTAGTAAGTTGCAAAGATTTTCTTCTTTTAAATGTGTTATTTTCTGAAAGGAGTGAAAAAAATCTTAATAGTTATGTCTCCATTTCTGAACTGAACATAATTTAGTTGTCAAAAATAATAATCTCTTGTTAAGAGGATGCCCTCAGTTGTAAATACTTGGATACAATTTTGATAACCAAAAATCTGACAGGAGAAATTTATAATATCCACATGATCAACTTTACGCCAGCATTTTAGAATACGGCTCATTTATAAGCGTGCATTTATTCTATGTATTCCGTACTAGAGTGTACAATTAGTCTATTTAAACATGCACAGTTAGGGTCTCTGATGAGGCACCATGTAAAATCCGGGGTTCCATCATTTGAGTATTTAACACCCTATAAAATATAATACAAATAGTCAGCTCTCTCTGTGAACCTGCTTATTGCACTAGAAGCCTTCTCCTCAACTCTCACATGCTTCTTAGGCTTCCTTGGAAATGAGATTCAAGGTGTGCTGTCTAGGGCTTTTTAACCACGAAATGCTACTGGAGCAAAATACAGTCGTCCCTCGGGATCCATGGGGCGATGGTTCCAGGGCCCTCACGGGTAACACAGTTCACAGTGCTAGTCTTGCTGTAAAATGGCAGAGTATTTGCATATAACCTAAGAACACCCTCCCATATACTTTATATTTTTAATTTTAAATTATAGTTAATTTATAATGTTTTGTCAACTTCTGCTATACAGCAAAGTGACCCAGTCATATATATACATATATGACTCCGTGTGTTTCTCACATTATCCTCCATCATGTTCCATCACAAGTGATTAGATATAGTTCCCTGTGCTGTAAAGCAGGACCTCATTGCTTATTCACGCCAAATGCAGTAGTTTGCATCTACTAACCCCAAACTCCCAGTCCATCCCACTCCTTCCCTCTCCCCCTCAGCAACTACAAGTCTGTTCTCCAAGTCCATGAGTTTGATTCTTTTCTGTAGACAGGTTCTTTTGTGTCATATAATACATTCCAGATATAAGTGATATTGCATGGTATTTGTCTTTCTCTTTCTGACTCTCATATACTTTAAATTATCTCTAGACTACTTATATAACCTAAAACAATGTAAATCTACATAAATCATTGTAAATACAATGTAAATGTTATGTAAATAGTTGCCTTTTTGAGGCAAATTCAAATTTACCTTTTGAAAATTTCTGGAATTTTTTTTCAAATATTTTAAATTTGTGGTTGGTTGAACCTGCAGATGCACAACCCATGGACACAGAGGAACTACAGTATTATCTGAAACTTTTTATAAAGTTTCCCGGAGAATGGTAACAAAATAAAATAAATGAAGGTAAAATCAACGACTGCCCATACCACACATATGTGACATGTGAAACTATGACTGGGCAGCCAGGTGTGGCTGAAGCTTATCATACCCTTGAAGGACCAGGATACAGTTGTTGAAAAATTTTAATTTAGCTAGTCTCAAGGTTGAAAAATTCATAGAAATCATACTTTTTTTGGTTCTTCCTTATATACTTACAGAATTATAAAATGGAAGAAAAGAAAAATGTGCCATTTGATCAGAACTAATCTCAAATTCCCACATAAACTCCAAATAAGATAGACAAAATAAAATACCAATTCAAATTATAACACTTTTCTTTGTATTGAGATTCCCCAAAGTTGTACTAGAGACATTTTAGACTGGATAATTCTTTGCTTAAGGGGACTGTCCTGTGCATTGTAAATGGTTACCAGCATCCCTGGACTCAAGGACTCAGGACATGTTAACAGCATGCTCCCAGATCCAGTGGTAACAATCAAAACTCACCATACAGATATTACAAAATGTCACTTAAAGCAAAATGCCTTCCCTGGTCTACAATAAAACTCATCAAGTGGATTTTTTTTTCCTAAAAAATAGTAGTTCTGACACAATATATAACCATAAAAGTGGTTATACATTTATATAAATAATTAGGAATTTTTTAGTTTTATAAAGAAATCTATCTGCAGGTCTGCTACAGACTAAATATTTGTGTCCCCTCCAAATTCCCATGTGAAAGTCCTGATTCTCTAAAAGGTATTTGGAAATGAGGTCTCTGGGGAGTAATTCGGTTTAAATGATGTCTTGTGTGTGGAGCCCCCCAAATGGGATTAGTGTCCTCACAAAAAGAGGGAAAGAGACTCTGTTTCCTCCATGTAGGTTCTTGCCTCTTTGGGATAGATTACTTGACCATTGGTACCTGGGTTTATTTCTGGGCTTCCCATCCTGTTCCGCTGATGTAAATTTCTGTTTTGGTGCCAGTACCATACTGTTTTGATAACTGTCACTTTGTAGAATAATCTGAAGTCATGGAGCCTGATTCCTCCAGTTCTATTTTTCTTTTTCTATACTGCTTTGGCTATTCAAAGTCTTCTGTGCTTCCATACAAATTTTAAAATATTTTGTTCTAGTTCTGTTAAGAATGTCATTGGTAATTTGATAGGGATTGCACTGAATATGTAGATTGCTTTGGTCACTATGCTGTATAGCAGAAATTGACACAACACTGTAAATCAATTATACTGTAAAAAATTAAAGTTAAAATAACCAAACAAGACAAGACAAAAAAAAAAATATGGAAAGACTAGAGCTCTCTCTCTCGACAATGTGAAGATAAAGAAGTTGGCCTTTGGAAACTAGGAAGTGGGCTCCATCAGCACCAGATTCAAGTGACACCTCAAACTGACTTTCCCACCTGAAGAACTATGAGAAATAAATGTTTGTTGTTTAAGCCACCTAGTCTACAGTATTTTGTTACAGCAGCACAAACTGACTAAGATATATCTTATAACTTAAAATGCAGAAAAAAATGTCACAGCTATAGGCTTTATTTCAGAATGATACCACAGTTTGTGATCAATAATGTAAACCATAGTATAGCAATATGTCATCAAGTTGATGATTTTGAACTATGGATTCAACAACCAATAACATTTCTACATCTAAATCAAATATGGTCTAATTAATACTGATCATAAAGCTGATCCATAATATTGACTATATTTTTTCTATTCACTTGTGAAGCATATACAGACAGAATAAGAGATAGCAAAAATTATTTCTACCATGAAAGTATTAAATGTTCATGTTTTAAATGTATATATTCCAGATTTTTTAAAAATTACTCTCTAATTAGGAACAGACATGTTTCTGTAGCATGTATATAAATACATCTCAAGACAAGAGCAGTTATCTAATAAATATCTAATAAGAAACATGAAAATCCAATGATAATAAAGATGCTTCATTATACATATTCAGTTAATCTTGTCCTCAAAAGTCTCTTTTTTTTTTTTTGGCCACTCCCACAGCATGTGGAAATTCACAGGGCAGGTATTGAGCCTGTGCTACAGTAGACACAATGTTGGATCCTTAACCCACTGTGCCACCATGGAGCTCCTGTCTTTTTCAAAGTCTTAATATTGAAATAAGAAACATGAAACTAAGAGAACAAGAATAAATGAAAAATAATGGAAACTTAGAAGAACTAAAAACAGACCAGAATTATGTAGCAAGTTTAGAAAGGAAGATGGCTACAATATAAATATATGAAAATCCATCTATCTTCTTTATATTAACATTAATCAACCTGAATACTGAATAAAAACCTATATTCACAGTGGCAAACATAATATAAACTAATCAGAAATATCTTAGTTTTTAAGAAAATGAATAGTGAAACTGTTGAGTTATATTAGAAAAGGCATTTTCAAAGCAAAGAAAGATGCTTTTTATGGATAAGAAAAATTAAATAACTTGATTTATATTTACAGTAGTAACCAGTACCTATTTGATACCCGATACATGACATACATTATAAATATTTTACATAATTTTCTAAATAACTTTCACAGATATTCAACTAGGTTGTTACTATGATGAAAGCTAAGTTGGGAAAATGAGGCCTATAAAATCATGAGATAAAAGAACTAACCTACAGAATTAAGTGTAGTCTGAGCTCCTGGCCACTCCTTTATTACAGTTTCTCTATTCATTTTGAATCATAAGATACTGAAAACAAAGCAGTTTTTACTAAATTCTGACATAATAAGATATATTTATTTTCACTTAATCTAAAAATGATTATAATTTTATATTCTACACATGTTCAGAGTCTAATATGGCAGGGACTGTGCTTTTGGAGATATTTAAAAAATGAGTTTTGCAGTCTGCTTTTTCCTTACCACATAATGATTGTCTTAGGACCACATTATTATATAAACATGTATATATATATAATTTATATAATTAAACATATATAATTTAATTAACCAAAACTAATGTAATTAGGGTCATGACAAGCTGAATTAAAGGTAAACATCTAATAGTGTATATAAGATAGCATGAAATTGAAAGCTTCATTTATATATTTTAGCACTTAAAAATACTTTAGTTCCTCTTATGTTATTTCAACTGTTACATAAAGGCATAAAAATACCAAATAGGTATTTCCATCACAGAGTCTTTAAAAAAACATATATTCATTGGCATTACAACTGCTCCTTTTAAACTGAAAGAAATAAAAAAAGATGCTCAACATCACTAATTATTAGAGAAATGCAAATCAAAACTGCAGTGAGAGACCACCTCACACCAGTCAGAATGGCTATCATCAAAAAGTCTACAACAATAAAGGTGGAGAAAAGGGAACCTCCTACACAGTTGGTGAAGTGCTGAATTGGCACAGCCACTACGGAGAACAGTATGGAGATTTCTTAAAAAACTAAATATGGAACTACCATATGATCCAGCATTCCCATTCCCAGGCATATATCTGGACAAAACCATAATTCAAAAAGATATACATGAAACCCAATGTTCATTGTAGTACCTCTTATAATAGCCAAGGAATAGAAGCAACCTAAATGTCCACTGACAGAGGAATGAATGAAGAAGTGGTACAAATATACAATGGAATATTACTCAGCCATTAAACAGAATGAAATAATGCCATTTGCAGCACCATGGATGGACCTGGAAATTATCATACTAAGTGAAATAAGTCAGACAGAGAAATGCAAATATCCTATAAGATCACTAATACGTAGAATCTAATAAAGAATTATTCAAGGGAACTTGTTGACAAAACAGAAGCACACTCAAAGATTTTAAAACCCAACTTATGATCACCAAAGGGAAAACATTGTGGGGGGATTAATAAGGGAAGTTGGGATTAACATGCATACACTACTATATATGGAATTGATGAGTAACCGGGACCTACTTTTCAGCACAGGGAAAGCTACTCAGTACTCTGGAGTGATCTATATGTGGAAAAAATTTTTGAAAAGGAATGGATATATGTATATAATTTTATATAACTGATAACTGATTCATGTTGCTGCATAACTGAAACGAACACAGTAGTGTAAATAAACTATACTTCAATGAACTTTAATTAATTAAAAATCAAAAAAAACAAAAAAAGAAAAATACCAACGTGTCACAACTTGAGGAGAAAGCTTGTTCTACCACATAACGATTGTCTTAGGACCACATTATTATATATAAGTTAAGAAAAGAATCATCAGTTTATACTATATTTTTATTTAATCTGCTTTTTACTGTCAGTAATGGAGCTCCCGTTGTGGCTCAGCAGGTTAAGAACCAACATAGTGTCGTGAGGATGTGGGTCCGATCCCTGGCCTCACTCAGTGGGTTAAGGATCTGGCATTGTGGCTCAGATCCCATGTTGTAGGCTGTGGTGTAGGCCTGCAGCTGAAGCTCTGATTCAACCCCTAGCCTGGGAACTTCCATATGCCCTAAAAAAAAAAAAAAAAACAATAAAATATAAAATAAAATTAAATAATAGTAATTATGTAAGAAAATATGATGAAAAAAGTCACAAAATATAAACTCTTCAAGGAACAGTAATTTTCATTTTAACTTGAGAATTGGTTGAGATGCATGTGAAGTCTTTTTTGCCTTATAACTTAATGTGGTCCTGAGGAATATTCTGTTGAATTTAAATACAGAGTTATTTATGTTATTGTTTTTAGAGATGGTTTAAAAGAAAATTTATTAGTTTAGAAGATATGTCTCTAAGCAAAACCGTTGTTTTAGATAATTATAATATGCTAATGTATTTATTATAATACTTTAAAATGTATACAAATTAACACTTCAAAATTTATACAAAGCAGTTTTTGTTTTGTTTTGTTTTTGTCTACGTCTGTGGCATGCAGAAGTTTCCGGGCCAGGGATCGAATCCCCGCCACGGCAGTCACCAGAGCCACAGCAGTGACAATGCTAGATCCTTAACCCGCTGAGTCATCAGGGAAATTCCCAAAGTAAAGTTTTATAAGCAGAAGACTTTCAGAAAGTTAAGGTAATTTTTTACTAACACAATAATTAAACATTCAAGCGAAGTTGTACTAGAGACCAAACGACAAAAGAGATAGAAGTTGCCATTCTGTATCACTTGCATTGTCCAAAATTGGTACCAACCCAAACCCCAGAAGAGTAAATGCTGATAAACAATTCAAAGTAGCACTGTTGCTATTTTCAGCTCATAAAATGCAAGATGAGTATGGTAAGACAGACTAATATGGACCCTCATATTTAAATTGTGGTTTATTTCTAATAATTCAATCCAATGGCATTCTTCCTTGGATGGTCAAAGCAAATTCTCTTTTCCTCTATAAGTTCATCTGTCTCTCAAAACTTAATACTAAGGAAAATTTAGTGACAGAAACAGATAAGGGGTTCTATCTTAGGAGGTCAGTGCTTTCAATTACGGCCACTGAGTGATACTGCCATGAGAAATCAATGGTTACATTTTTCTTTCTGTATTGTTGTTTCCCATCAAATGGAAAAAAGTTCATATGTCTTGGTAGCAATCAAATTATGGTACTATCTGCTATAACTCCTAAGAAAATTAATTTGGTGTCACATAAAAATTTTCCCAAACCAAAGGGAAGGAACAGAAATAGACAGAAACGGAGAGATACAGGCAACTGAAAGACAGATACAAAAAGGCTAATAAAACACAAAAATTAAAAATTTGAGGAAATAGATTTCCCTTCTTTACATGCTTTTGTGACAGGACAATATGCATCCACATGTACCTAAACGTGGTCAAGCAGTGCTGGTTTCAGTATTATATATGTGTCACATACATGCAGTGTCTCAGCCAGCATTTCTTTCTCACAATGCTTTTCTTACCAATCAAGAAATACTTTAACAACAATTTAAGTGTATTTAGCACGTTCTTATGAGGGATGGAAAGCTGACAGAAAAAATAGACACCAATATTATTCCATGCAATTAGCAACTGGAAACAAATTGAGATTTCTGGGAATACCTGCCAAGATACCCAGGAGAACTTAGTTTCAAATCATGTTTAAATGTCAATTGAAACTGGAACTGTCACCAGAAGATGGTGGTTTTTTTGGTTTGTTTGTTTATGTTTTGACGAGATGAGATTTAGTTTATAAAAGTTCTAAATTGCCACATTAAACAATGTGATTTTGTTCTCCTAATGCAACTATATCATCTTCCCATCCCCCTAAAAAATGTCTTTGTGAAGATTTTCCCCTCTGAGGGGAAAAATGATACTAGTGTAAAAGGGTTTCATTTTTAGCAGTCACCACTTTTGGCCTAAATACTATAGTAAACACCGGTGATAAATGCATTGCACTTTGCGATTATTCCTATTTCCAAATGATAAATGTGGCTTTTAAAAAGAGGTGATGAGGTAATATTTATAGTCTCCACAACCCCCTGATTCTAATGCCCCCCCAATGACTCTATAATCTGAGCCCAAATTCTGCTCTTTTCACATTCAACTGCCTGTCACTTGTCAGTCTGAGGGAGTCAGCTATACATATTTTTTTCTATTCTTCCCATGAAAAACGATGGAAATTTTCACGTGACAGTTAGTAATTGCAGAAGTTCCACAGGGACTAATATTCAATGTGCTAGTTGAAGCAAGAATGTCTGGATACAGTTATGGAAGTCATTTCCCAGTGCACCGCAGGCATCCTCTAAAGATGAGGGGTGAATAGATTTATTTATTGCTCTCATCCAAAACTTCAGTTTGATGAATAAACCAGTTTGCATCCCCAGGAAGCTCTCTTCCACATTAGGTTCAGCCTCTGCCTACTCCATTGTCTAAAAATAGAGAAGAAATTCTCTTTTCCCTTGCATTCGGCGGGACACCAAGGCCTTTCACAGTGCAATAGTTCCACTAGATGTATATTCACTATTATTTGACATATGTACAGCAAATCAAAGAAATGCCCTACATATCCTAATTTATTTAAATAATATAATTTAAAAGCAGGGATTTACCAGTAATGCTTATGTTAATACAAATAGGAGAAATGTGACAGATGGAGGTTTTCAGGGTCGTAATCTGATGCTAATTAGTTCTGGCTATGGATCTGGGGGTGGGGTGAAGATAAGGAGTGCAAATACACCATGTTGTACTCTGTTCCATCTCTCTGAATGAAGAAGAATTTCAAATATGCGAGGCGTTACTGTGATTCCAAGTCGTCTCACGAATTGCAAAAAAGACTGAAAATAAAATACATCCTAGAGTAACTCCTCTCCTTCAGAAAGAGTGTTGGTATGGGAGGTGAAACTCATGCAAAAGCAAACAAAACCAATGACAGAAAAATAAGGTAAAGATATTTTAACCCAGGCTGTAGTTTATGATATAATTTAGAGTATAGAAAATAAGTAATAAAACAGAATTAGCATGTAC
This sequence comes from Catagonus wagneri, assembly GCA_004024745.2. NCBI lineage: Eukaryota > Metazoa > Chordata > Mammalia > Artiodactyla > Tayassuidae > Catagonus > Catagonus wagneri. The sequence continues at coordinate 28,184,859 of PVHT020000886.1, read as the reverse complement.
TTAAAACTATGTATTATGTGTTATTTTTGGTTTGTTTTCTTTAAATGCAATGAGGAAATAACCCACTTCCCTCCATTTCTTTCTGGATCATTCGCTCCTAAAAAACAATAACTAAATATGCCTAGAGTTCAGAAAATATAAAAAATGAATTTTTATTAAAAATTGATATAGATGAAAACGATTTTCAATTTAGTTTAGCACTGGACCCTAAAACTAACTTATCAGCTTCTACTTTATGAGAAGTTAGAGTTCCAAAGAGCTACACTCTTTTCCAAAAGGAGTGAAAAATAATTTTCTATTTCCTATCAATTGTGTAAGCTTTGAAATAATCTCAAATCTCTTTCCATCAATTTCTTACCTTTCTTCTCTCTCTTCACTGGTTACTTTTTTTTATTTCCACCATTACTTTTGCTGATATCATTTATTTTCCTAGTTTTCGGTTTTGTTAGGAAGTAAATCTGTATCAGTATTAGGAGTTGGCATGGCGTTTGGGAGAGGGCTGATGGAGAGTAAAAACACCTTGCTTCTAGTCATGGCACTGGTCACTACGAGTGCAGCTGTCAGAACTGCATCTAGTACCTCTCCTACATTCTAAGTACCTGGTATCACTCAAGCAACATAGTAACTGCTCTGTAAGTATTTGAAGGGATGTAGGAGGAAAGAGAGCAACTGGATCTTAGGAAGCAATTTAATTCGTTTCACAGATTCATTCTAGTTGAGAAAAAGAGGAATGATAAAAATATACAGGCAAGTTAAGAGTAAATGTGATATGTAATAAGAAAGCAAGTAAGGGATTCAGGCGCACTTAATAGGACAGGATATAAATAACAGGGCAGCAAGGTAGGCCTCCATTTGCTGGGGACATGAAGTAACAGGGCCAGTGGCCCATTGCGTCCCTTTAAATGTCCGTAAGACATCAGATCGTACAAGACCGAACCCCTGCTCTCTCTCTCTCCTACACTGTGTCCTTCCTGCTATTTTACCTAACCTAGGAAAGAGCCCCCTCATTCATACCGTCTGCTAACTAGAAACCAAGACGTCATCGTTGCCATCTCAGGCTTTCACTAAAGTCCTCAGAGCATCTCAAAGCACTAATGCTTTTGTCAGGTCCCTATGTTTACTGCCTTACAGTTCCATCTTTTTCTAAAGTTATTCCATCACTTTAGAAAAAAAAATTACATTATCTGCATTTAAAAAAAAATTTGAATCCACTTTGGTCATCTTCTAAGACATCAGCCTCATGGCAGTCAAACATTTTCTGAGGTAAATCGAATGTTGCCAACTTTCTACCTTTGGACTCCCAGGGCCTTCCTCTTCTCCTTCATCTAAAGCAAGTCTCTCTATGGTGCCATCATGAGGAATCATCATTCCACCCTCTATTTCTATGAGTCACACTGTTTTAGATATTTTAACTAAGTGGGATCATAGGAGGTTTGTCCTTCTGTGACCGGCTAATAGAGGCGGCAACAGGGGGCTACCTAACAAGGCTCACTTCTGCAGAGAGGAAGGTGCTCAGGCTTCTCGGGGAAAGATGTGTGTCCGTCCTCGCTGCAAGCCCACTCTGGGCCCACACATATTCCAAAGGCTTCTCCCCTTACAGTTTGGAAGATAGGCTGGTGAGGGAGAAAAAACTCTAACTCACAAGCCAGTACTGCTTCTTTTTAAAGAGGGCAATCAAAAAAGGGGAGGGAAAAATCTGAGTCATTTAGGATAATTTTAAGGCTTGTTTGGTTTCAAGAAGAGTAAGAATCACTCTTGAATTTTGTCCATATGTTCCTAAAAATGATTATGGAACACACTGCAATATGCGATGCCAGCTTTTTCTAAACATTACAGGCAAGCCTAAACTGAGATACATATGGCCATGTATTTTTAAAATAAACAGAAGGAGAAGAACGCTGACCATCAGGATGAAGTGGGAGTCATACCATGATTAAAATCCTCACTGCTCACATCTCATATGGCGAAACAAAACACAAGATAATTATGTATAATTTGTTAACTTTAAAAATTATTAGGATTATATATGAGTCACCAGAAAAGAGGTATCGCTAAGTTTTGCTGATGCTCAATAATTGCGGATGGTATGAATGAAAATATATTTACGCACATGGATAATGAATAAATAGAAAATGCTTTTCCTTCTTTACAAAAAGTGAAGAACATAATTTTTAAAGAGTTATATGTAAATTTCAGGATATAGTGTGTTAATATGCTTATTGAAATGAAATATGTAGATAATTTCACTTAGCTAAAACGGTTTCAATTTTTATTCAGTTGGCTTTTATACTGCAACTAATGATTTGTCCTAGCTTTGAAAACATAATTTGAAACTATTCAGGATCACCGAAAAATTTCCTTAGATAAAAATCAATCATTTAGAGAATGTGAACTCTTATCCTAATTATTATTACTTGAGTGATTTATTATTTGTATTATATTTCAAATTTCCTAAGGATTAGAAAGAGCATTGTACAGACTTTATTTAAATCAAACAACGGTAAAAGTTCAGCAGAAGGTTAGCCAAACCTAGTAAAGTGCACGAAGAAACATAAGAAAGTCCAAGAAAAGTTGGAATGTATGTACATTAAATAAAAAGGAACCGTAATGAGAGTTTAAATCCTTTGGGAGAATTTTAAAAGTTGTTAATAGAAAGAAGAAGAAAGAAAATGGTTTTCATATAAGGATACTTGAGAGAACTTTGGGAAAATTTCTATTCCTAAGGCAGTTTTCATAGAGCATCAGATGGTGCCCTTGACAAAGACTGACATCTAAAATGAGAAAGTTACAGAGCAAGTGGAGTAATTCAAGGCCAATAAATCACCAAGAACATATGGTATATATCCAAGATTCCTGAAGGAAATAAGTGTGAACTAGCATTGATACAGGGAGAAAAAAATAAGGTGGAGTATAACCTTAATGGCAGCACCTGTTTTAAAGATTGGAAGATTACTAATTTAGTGTGTAGAAAATAAAGGGAAATTTTAAATGTTAAGAATTTAATACATTCTGCCTGTATTAACCATTAATGTTGGGTAATCTTGAATATTTCCACACTATCCTTTTTTTTATCTTCTCTGGAGTTTGCTTATCATCAAACTTTTCTGCCATCTCTCTTCCTTATCTTGGCTGTTTTTCCAACCATACATTGTGTTTGTGCTGTCCAAGGCAATAACAACTTAATTAACTGGGATACCACACTGGTCCTTCCTCAGAAAATTGTTCTATTTTTTATGTTGTCATTTTTTTTGTTGTTGTTTTGTTTTTATTTTTTCCCAAGTGATAATAAATTGGAATGTGTTCGATTTCAAACAGAGCTGGTATTGCTAGATTTTGTTTTTCCTCGTTAACTCATTCTGTTACATGGCTTGGGAATCCAGTTAGGGTTAATCAAAACACCTATTAATTTGCAATTTGAGAAGGTGAAAACTCAAATGAATTTGTTTACTTTTTAAATGAAGTATCAGTAACATACAGAAACACACAATCATAAATATATAATATCAATAAATTTTTATACACACACACACTAGTGTATTCTATAGCTAAGCCGTCATTAAGCACATTGCAGTCCTCAAGAAGCACTGCCCCTTTACCCTCAGGCCACCCTACTACCCCAAAGTAACCACTATTCTTAATTCTAATACTATCAGTTATATTGCCTCCTCATAAATTCCAAATACATGAACTTATACTGATTATTTTCTGGCTTCTTTTGCTCCAAATAATGTCTCTAAGATTCATCAATGCTGTAGTGTCTATCGGTTGATTAATCTTACTATCTTCCTAGGTTAATTTCATTTTATAATATATTTTATGTACCCACTAGGCTATGGACAGAATTTTAAGCTAATTCCATTTCTGTCTTTTAAGAGTGAAGCTGCAATAAATATCCTTATACTCATGTCTTTTCCTAAACATATGCACTGTTTTCAGTTGATCATAAACTTGAATGAAATTGTTACTCGTAAAGGAAGTGTTTAATTAAAGGTAGTAAATAATGCCCAACTGTGTTCCAAAGTGTTAATATACTTAATGCTCAATAATATATATTTAAGTTTAATTACTTCTCATGTTCACCGACACTTGGTATCATCAGTCTTTTCATTTTCGGGTGTTGGGCAAAGGAATCTCATTGCGATATTAATTTGCATTTCACTGAGAAGTAATCATGTTAACATTTTATGATGATTATTGGTCATTTGAATATCTTTTTCAAATTACCTACCGATTTATTTTTTTTGCTCATTTAAAAGATCGAGTCTTTTTCTCTGATTTCTAGGAAATATTTATATACCCTGGATTTGAATCCTTTATTGAATCCATCATCTATCTACTGCTTTATCTATAAATAGCTGTTATCAATTTTACTGAAGTTCACTGAAGTTTCTTTTACACTTGTACTTTCAGAATTCTGTTTTACATCAAGATCATGTAGCTATTTTCCTATCATTTAACCCAAATGTTATAGTTTTAAATTTCATACTTAGATATATGATTGTTTTCTAAACATTTCTGATATACATTAGAGAAAAAGGGTTAAAGTATATGTTTTCTGCCAAAGGAAAGTCAAATGGCTCCTGTACTATTGATTGAAAATACCGTTTTTCCCCATTGAATTTCACTGGTATCTTTGTGGTAAATCGAAGTGAATTATTTGATCATCCATCTTTTGCCACTGAAAGGAATTTAAGCCCATTATTCATAACCCCCGTGCATCTACAAAATCTTTCTAACTATTCCACTAGAGTTTCCAAATAATACTCAGGAGAACAACACACACGCGTGTGCACGCACACACACACGCACACACGCAGAGTGAGAGAAAGACTGAGAAGAAGGGAAAGCTTACTACATTCATGGGAATGCATTTACAAGTTTACATCGATCATATGGAAGAATAGTAAAAACATGCTGTCTAGACTGCAGCAAGAGTGATTTTTTTGAAGCATGTATCAGATACTAATACTCCTCTGATCAAAACTCTCCTGCAACTTGCCATTGTACTTGGCCCGACATTTTATCATATTATGGTCTATGATAAACTCTCCAATCTTATTTCAAACAACTTTTCTATAGCTATCAATGCTGTATCCTCACTAGCTTTTCTTTTCTTTTTTTCTTTTTTTTTCCAAGGAAGGCAAAATTTTCCCATTCATAGCTCTCCTGGAATGCTGGTGCCCAGGTTTGTGCCCAGCCGAATTCGTTTCACCATTTTGGTCTCGAATTCCATTTCCAATTCAAAGACACATCTGTTCACCAAATCTAAAATGTCCTTCACTCACGCCTACCAGCTTCACTGCATCTCACCCACTCCAATGCCATTCTATTATATCTCTCTACTTTATTTTATTTAATAATTTGTTGACTTCTGACAAAATCTTATTTATGTGTTCACTCTATTTGTACATATAGCTGCTTATTACTATCTGGTTGTTATCTACTCATTCAGGTATTTGTATGAATTAATTATATTTTAATATGTTTAGTATATTTAATATGCTAATATTTCTTATAGGTCATATTTATTGACAATTTATATCTTCATTCAGGCCCAATAAAATGTAATTGTAGACTATGATATATTAAATACAATCATAGTGGTCTTTTTCAATAAAAAATAAGGTGGTTTTCATTCTAAAACACATTGAGAGATTAAAAAGTAAATCAAATGTAGAGACTTCCTAATAATTTTAGGTTTGGTTTGACTATGAAGAAAACTTTGGACTCTTCCTACCTAGACGCTGACATTTCTAAATAATAAAGAAAAATATTAACCCGGAATGGTTAAATGTTATACAAATGGCGAAGAAGCATACAAGAGCTTAGGATTATTATTTGTTTACTGCTTAAAAGGTATGTGTGCACATGTGCACATGTCTGTGTATATAAATTTCCATTAGAATCTCAGGTCCTTGGGAATAATTATATACTTTTAAAACTGTCTTTGTATTTTCTTTATCTCTCCTCCATGCCCATTCTGTTTCTTTCTACCATGAAACAGTTGTGTGCTAATTCTTCAATAATTTTTAGAGATTTAAATGAGGCTCATTTTAATTCTCATCATTAAACATATCCCATTTCTTAAAACCATGCGGTAAAACCCTTCAAGGCCCACTTTACAGAGAGAAGGCGCTACACGTGCTGGAGGAAAGAGCTTACTAACAGGAGAAACAGAGTCAGCCCACCTTCATTTCCTTTTCTATAAAAACAGAACATTAGACCCCCTCTCACTAGCCAGTTACTGCTCTAACATTCTACGAGTTTATGCACTGGGAACAAATCACAAGGTACTTACTGATATTCCTCGTGACTGAGTTGGCCCCTCTTTTTGGATTACCAGTAATGGTCCCGGTGGTTTCAGATCTCCTCCACAAGAAGACTGACATTCCTCCAAACGTGGCTGCTTCTCCTGCCTGGGATTCAAATATCCGGCAGTGAGCAAATGCAGATATTCCCCTAACTAAAGCTCCAGCAACGTGTCCCAGAGTCGGTGACAACAGAGACACGCGTTCAGCAGTGGTGGCAATCCCTGCGGTGACTGGAACGAGTCAATTAGGTCCTTAGCGACTTCTACTCTGGGAAACTGAGGTGCCTCTGGCAAGAACAGAAGACATCATAGCCAGCCAGGAAGTGAGAAAATCCCAGAAGACTGTGCAAGGGAAAACAGAACAAGGTAAGCCCTAGCTTTGGGTGTGAAAAACTCGAGACTGACAGCGAGAAAAATGAACTATAAGTGACTCCTAAAACGTGTGAAAAGAAAACTTCCACTCTGCTGATGACCCAGATGTGATGAGTAGCAACAGCAAAGGCTATCAGCAGGGCCCGTTCTCCAGACGTTGTAAGAAAGAAAAGTCACTGAGGGCAAAGCACCCTGTTAAGACAGAAAGCTTTTTATTTTCCCGTCCAGTTTTTCTAATAGCAAAGAGGTAAGCTACTTGAGTAACGGAACTCTAAAAATTGGGAAAACAGCCTTTTAAGTGGAGTGTTTGAGTTCATTCTATCAGATAATAGGCATGCTATTAAAAACTGTAAATTTTTTGTATGACTTTTTAAGCCAGGAACTTTGAAAACTATATTTTGTATTTTTCTGGCAAAGGGTGAACCATTTCCCTTGATAACAGAGCGTGTTTACTAGTAAGTTTAGGAAACGCATGGTAGCACAGGTGGAACACAACTAATTCATCTCAATTCTTTCCTATAAACAAAGTCTCCGGTGATGTTGATAAAAAAGGATTGAGGTAGCTCCAGGTCCCATTCAGGCAGAAATCTCCATATCTGTTCCTTTAAGACCTAAAAATCTTCCACCTTTAGCAACTTGGCAAATACCTCTTTCTGAAGGCTATATTGTCCCTTTTGGAGATTTTGCAGTTTATAAAATAATTTAAATGTAAAGAAGGAAGAGTTTATTTTTTGCTAAAGACTGGATACCACAAGTGAGAATGTTTATTAAAAAATTTGTCAAAAAAATTATGATTGGGGGAGCTAACCCTGAAAATGACTAGTTCTAGAAAATAAAAGTTAAAAAAAGAACAGAATAATAAATAATATGTATTACTTTAGGTTTTGTTTTGTTTGTTTGTTTTAACCTGCAACTGGGAAAATCAAATATTGTTAAGCTAAATATTTTGAAAAAATCAAAGACATCTATGTTGAAAGTTCTTTTTTTAAATGTGTCATTTATTTTCTCTAAAAGTACATGTAAAAGGGCATTTTCCTTTGTTCATAGTGAAAGCAAGTGTAATATAGTAGAAAGAGCAGTTTGTGGGGCTTATGTTCTAGACGTGTATTAAGCAAAAGAGGTTATCTTTGTTCCCTCAGTTCTTCATCAATACACAGTGGAAGACTTTTAGAAGTAAAAAATGCTCACCAAAATGATTATTACATAAAAATGTTAGGAAACTCAAAAAAAAAAAAGAAAAATTAAACTCAAAGAACAGAAGAAAATAAGTAATAAGTAGAACAGAAATCAATTACACTGATAATAAGAAATTAATAGAGAAAATCAACAAAACCAAAAACTGGTTCTTTCAGTATGCCTCTTTCAGTTCCCACTGTGGTGCAGCAGGTTAAGAACCTGACTAGTATCCATGAGGATGGGAGTTTGATCCCTGGCCTCACTCAGTGGGTTACGGATCCAGCATTGCTGTGAGCTGAGGTGTTGGTCGCAGATGTGGCCCAGATCCCACAGTGCTGTGGCTGTGGGACAGGCTGGCAGCTGCAGCTCTGATTTGATCCCTAGCCTGAGAACCTCCATATGCCACAGGTGTGGCCCTAAAAAAGAAAAAAAATTGACTCTAGCCAGGTTAACTATGAAAGAACGCTATGGATATCTTGGCAGAAAACGGAAACAAATCTTCATGATCTTGGATTTTATAAAGGAGTCTTAGATGTTACATCAAAAGCACAAAGTTACTACAAAAGAAAAAAAGATAAATTATACTTCTTCAAATTTAAAAAACAATATGTGTTTTAAAGGCTATCATTAAGAAGGTGAACACCAATCCAAAGAACAGAAGTATAAAAATTCATACACTTGATAAGGGACTTGAATCAAGAACATACAAGGAAAAAAAACCTCTAACAACTCAAGAGTGAAAACGATAAATAACCCAATTTTAAAATGGCCAATGGATATGAATAAACATTTCCCCAAGGAAGATACATAAATGGCCAAAAAGCACATTAAAAGATGCTCCAACTAATTTAGCTATAAAAAAATGCAAAATGTAACTACATGAAGTGCCATTTCTTACCCAATAAGATGAATCTAATCAAAAAGTCAGACATAATAACTTTTTCTGAGGATATGGAGAAATTGGAAACTTCATAAATTGCTGGTGGGAATGCAAAATGGTGTGTCCATTTTGGAAAACATTCTGGAAGTTTTTCAAACAATTAAACAGAGTTTTACTATATGATCTGGCAATTCCATTCCTAGATTTATCCCCAAGAGATATGAAAACATATATCAACACAAAACATGTACATGAATGTTTATACTAGCATTATTCATAATAGCCAATAGGTGGAAACAATCCAAATTCTATAAAATTGATGGATATACGAACTGTGGTATATCCATACAATGGACTATTATTCAACCACAAAGAGAAATAAAATACTGCTGCACGTTGATACATGGATGAACCTTGAAAATTTTAAGCTAAATGAAATGAAAGAAATTGTTCATGAAAGACCACATATTATACGATTCCTTTCAAATGAAATGTACAGAACAAAGAAATCTATGGAGACAAACAGTAGATTATGTGTTGTTTAGAGGCAGGCGGAGAATAGTAGGATTAGAGGCTAAAAGGTTTCTATTGAGGTGGTAAAAATGGTCTAGATTTGACTGTGGTAAGGATTGAACATTGTGAATATAGTAAAAAACATTTTAAATTAGTGAATTGTATGGTAAATAAATTATATCTAATAAAGTTATTTATTTTATAAACACCCATAGTATTTGGAAGTTCTCTGGGCCAGGGATTGAAGCTGAGCTGCAGCTATGGCCTGTATTACAGGTGCAGCAGTGTCAGATCCTTTAGCCCATTGCACTGGTCCAAGGATCAAACCAGTGCCTCTACAGCTACCCGAGCTGCCACAGTTGGCTTCTTAACCCACTGTGCCACAGTGGGAACTTTAAAGCAATTTTTGACATAACAAAAAATGCTACTTTGAGCTGCTGTAACAAAAACAACAAAGGAAAAAAAGAGAAAAAAAGAGAAAACCCTTTCATACACCATACATATGTGTACACACTCACATTGTCTTAAATAAAAGAGAAGTTAAAGATCACTGGCATAGTGCAAGCAGAGGGACTCTGCAACTGAAAGTCATTCAATGATCCAGCTTCCTTCCTTTTCCTGTTTTGCTCTTCACTAAGCTTTTCTCCCCCTCATCTGCATGGTTAAATGACTCTGTCTCCACTTACCAGTCCAGCCCATGGGAAGGGGAAAAGAGCTTACAGCGAAGAGCTTGAACTTTAAGATGATGATCTGGAAATTTTACACATCACTTTTGCTTATAAGCTATGGCACCAAGTTCACGTGCAAAGCTATCTCTAAGGGAGCTTGGGAACTGGGAGTAATCATGCCACTAACTAAAATATGGAGTTTTGGGTCATCAAAAGAAAAGAAAGACAGAGACAGACAGACTGAGAGGGAAGGAGAAGATACATTATAATTTGTTTCCTCTCTTTGAAAGGAGATGAATTTTTCATTATAATTACAATAGAGTACAGACCCCACCCACCCCGACCAGACTCCACAGCGCTTTATATTTTCTGACCCCCTCCGCATCTCTCTGACATCATCTCCTGGCACTGTCCTCTTTGCTAATTACACCAAATCAAACTAACTTTCTTCTGCTCCCTTCTATTCCTACACAACCTTCGTTTTTAACGTGGGACTTTCAAACGCTGTCATTTGCTATTTCTTACACTGGAAAACACTTTCCTTCACATTATCCCACGGTTGGGTCTTTCCCTACTTTCAGTTTTTAGTACTTCAGAGATATTTGCCCTGGCTACACAAAAAGAATTATACCAATTGCTATTGATCCCATTACTCTGTTTTTTCCCACCAATAGTAATAATCACTAACTGTAATTACTGCTTTCAAAAGAGTCATAGTTATTCCCTCATTTAATATCTGTAATTAGTTCCTTCATAATAGCCTTATTTGTTTATTTATGTTACATGCTTAATATCATGATTTTACCCACAAAAGTAAGAAAAAAGGTTGTAATTTTCAATAGACCTGGCATGATACAAATGGTACATAATTACTTGTAGAATGAGTGAGAATAATACTGGATGTGAAGATGGGGTATAGCAGAAAACCACAGGGAAGGAATATTTTATCTAAAGTTGGGAGAGGAGAAGACGACCTTTCTGGAAGAAATGTCCAGAGACCTAAATTATGATTTTAATGTAGTCAGATGAAGGAAAGGCAAAGGAAACAACTGTAAAGGCTTAAAGGTCTTAAAAAAGTTAAAACTGTATTCATTCAAGGATCTAAAAGAAGTGTACTGGGGCCACGTTATGCTTGACAAGCAGGCAATGATAAAAGTTAAGACTGGGGAGATGTCCAGGGCCATTTTAGAACAGAACTATTTACAGGATGGCTGTCATTACGTAGAATAAATCCACCCTCACCAAATGGCACCTTTCTTAATTTACTCAGGTCATTAAAGGGATTAATGATTTAAAAAAAAAAAAAAAGTATCTCACAGGGAGTTCCCATCGTGGCTCAGCAGAAACGAATCTGACTAGTATCCATGAGGATGCAGTTTCAATCCCTGACCTCGCTCAGAGGGTCCAGGATCCAGAACTGCCATGGGCTGTGGTCTAGGTTGCAGACAAGCCTCGGACCTGGTGTTGCTGTTGTGGTGTAAGCCGGAGTTGTAGCTCCGATTCCATCCCTAGCCTGTGAACTTCCGTATGTGCAGGTGTGGCCCTAAAAAATGAATAAATAAATATCCTACAAATGTAAAAAGTAAGCCTAACACAATTTTAAACTTTCAGAAAACATTGCTTCAGAGTGTCTTGGTACTTTATTGTCTTGTTTCATTAGTCAATAATCTCTTCTAGGTATTCATAGCATAGAATGTTATAAAATCCCATACCACCCAAAATTTCATATCAAGCATTACGAAGGAAAAAGTTTTAGCACATTATGTCCAAATACAGCCATGCAGGACCTACGTATAAAATGCCCAGTGCAAGAGGCAAGAGAAAAATGGCTGAAAACGTTATACATGAAGGAAGCAGAATCCTCATAATCTCAAACTTTCTGTAGCAGACATTTAATCTGCTTTTTTCAGCACTACCTTAATCTTTTCATATCTATGTTTCTTTAACAATGCATAAAGCTGTTTCAAAGCCTAGGCTGAACGGCGCCTTCTGAAGCTTCCTACGGAGAATGACTGCTAAGACCCCACCAGTGATGGAGGGCTTCTTTCAGGTATTCAGAGCAGGAGGCCTGAATACTGTCCACAGGAGGGCTCAGCTTTTATCCTTTTGATGAGAGAGCACCGTACACTGGGTCTGCACGGGTCTTCTCAATGCGATGAAAGAGTTCATCTCTACTCTACTCAGCATCCATGTTTTAACTCCTTTTTTAAGAGGTACACTAGAGAGAATATTTTCAGTCGTAGCAGGATAGAATGGAATCTCCAAAAAAAAAAAAAAATGCACAGCAACTGCACTGTTAAAAATTAAATAATTTACCTTCCTTTGTTTTTCTTTCATTTTTAGGGCTGCACCTGTGGAATATGGAAGTTCCCAGGCTAGGGGTCAAATCTGAGCTGCAGCTACCGGCCTACACCACTGGATCCAAGGCAAATGTGTGGCCTACACCACAGCTTATGGCAACACCAGATGATTAAACCCACTGAGCGAGGCCAGGGATCAAACAAACATCCTCATGGATACTAGTCAAGTTCTTAACATGCTGAGCCACAATGGGAACTCTAATAATTTACCTTCTTTACTGAACTATTTATGAGAGTCATGAACTACTTTACTTCAAATACAAGTTCCATCCTCTTTTTATATTTTCAGGATATCACTCCTTATAGAGTTCCTCAGTCATTTCTTTTTTGTTCTTTCTTTTTCCTTTTTTTTTTTTTTTTGCATTTTTTGGGGGGAATCCCATTTCCTTTTATTTTTATTTTTAAAAATTTTTCATTAAAGTATACTTAATTTACAATGTTCTGTCAATTTCTGCTATACAGCAAAATGACCCAGTCATATATATACATTCTTTTACTCACATTATCTTCCATCATATACTATCACAAGTGATTGGCTATAGCTCCCTTGCTGTACACCAGGATCTCATTGCTTATCCATCCTAAATGTAACAGTTTGTATCTATTAACTCTGAACTCCCCATTGCATCCCACTCCTTCCCCCTCCTCCTTGGCAACCAAAAGTCCTGTGAGTATGTTTTTGTTCTGTAGCTAGGTGCCATTTGTGCCATATTTTAGTTTCCCCATGTAAGTGATATCATATGGTATTTGTTTTTCTCTTTCTAACTGACTTCACTTAGTATGAAAATCTCTAGTTGCATCTATGTTGCTGTAACTGGCATTATTTCTTTTTTATGACTGAGTAGTATTCCATTGTGCATATGTACCACATCTTCATAATCCATTCATCTGTCAATAAACATTTAGGTTGTCTTCATATTTTGGCTATTGTGAATAGTGCTGCTATGCACATAGGGGTACATGAAAGCCAAAGCAGGAGTTGTAGTTCTCCCAGATTTTAGACAAGATTACAAAGCTACAGTAATCAAGACAGGATGGTACTGGTACAAAAACAGACATAAGGACAAATGAAACATTATAGAGAACTCAGAAATAAACTCAGACATCTACGGTCAATTTATCTTTAACAAAGGAAACAGCAGCATAAAATGACAGTCTCTGCAGCAAGTGGTGCTAGGAAAACCAGACAGCTGCATGTAAATCAGTGAAACTAGAACATACACTCACCCCATGTACAAATATAAACTCAAAATGGCTTAAACATAAAATAAGACACCCTAAAATTCCTACAAGAAAATACAGGCAAAACATTCTCTGACGTCAGCCATACAAATGTTTTCTTAGGTCAGTTTCCCAAGGAAATAGGAATAAAAACAAAAATAAACCAAGCTTTTGCACAGCACAGGAAACCATAAAAAAATTAAGACAACATAAGAAGTATGAGAAAATGGTTGCAAATGATGCAATTGACAAGAGCTTAGTCTCCAAAATATACAAACAACTCATACAACTCAACAGAAAAATAAAATCTAAAAATGGGCAGAAAGCGTAAATACACATTTCTCTAAAGAAGACATACAGATGGCCAGTTGGTACATGAAAAAAAATGCTTAACCTCACTAATTATTGGAAAAATGCAAATCAAAACTACAATGAGGTACCACCTCACACAGGTCAGAATAGTCATCATTAATAAATCTCCAAAAAACAAATGGAGAGAGTGTGGAGAAAAGGAAACCCTCCTGCACTGCTGGTGGGAATATAAGTTGGTACAACCACTATGGAAAACAGTATGGAGATTCCTCAGAAAACTAAATATAGAACTACCATATGATCCAGCAATCCCACTCCTGGGCATATATCCAGATAATACTACAATTCAATTAGATACATTCTCAGTCATTTCTGACATGATTCCATGGTGCTGTCCCCAGAAAGTCAGAAACAGGTCCCCCTGCTGCTATTGCTTTAGCCTCCTTGTCACCTGCCACCCTGACCCAGAGTAGATCCTTGTTTTCCTTTGTAGGGACAGTCTTGCCCTGAGCAGATAACTCGCAGCATCTTTGGGGGTTAGTGAAAAGAGTTCCCTAGTCTATAAGCCTCGGGTGAGAGAGACCCTTCTCTTTAATCCCCCCACACATATACCCCGACACAGCAGAGATGCCACAGTGGCTAATAAAGAGATCTGGGAAAGTTTGGGAATAGTGAGTGAAAGGAAACAGTCACACGGGGACTACCTCACAGCAACACTCTTAGGATTATGCCCCACACTGGATATTCTCCTCAGTCTCAGGGTTGTGAAATCTTTTCGTAGTCACAGATATGCTCCAGTCCCTCCTGCTTTCCAAGGTGGGCAAAACTGTCTCCACATTCAAAACTGAGGAAAGTATTTTTCTTACTTTCAGTTTAAAGCCTCAGTTTTCTTGGCCCATTATGAGTGAATTTCCAGAGAAATTACAATTTAAGAATAGAAGGGTATTTACCTTCCAAAAAAACCTGTTATTCCACATTTAGGAATATTCCCTGGACCTATGACTCCAGGTGAATATAGTCCAATATTAATTTTCTTCTCAAAGTCTGAGTAATTGAGGTTTAATTAAAAGTATATATAAGACAACAGCAGCCCAGTTCAGCTGTAGCTACATCAAGATCAGTTCGATTTTGGAAGTTCCCATGTGGCTCAGTAGGTTAAGAATCTGGTGTTGCTGCAGTAGTGGTGCAGGTTGCAACTGTGGCATGGGTTTGATCCCTGGCCCAGGAACTTGCACATGCCACAAATTCATCAAAAAAAAAAAGAAAAAAAGTCCATTTTTTTACCGTCTCTTCTCATTAAGAATCTAAAAGCTGAGAGTCTAGAAACTTTGATTATTCTTTGATATAACAGATTTTTGATAATTATACTTTGTACTTAATAATAATTAGTGATGTGATCAATAAAACCTTTACCAAATCAGATATATTGAATGTGCAATAATTTGATTAAGTCCCAGACTTCAATAATTCATGTGACTTCACTAAGATTTTGAAAGCAATTTCTACTTAACGGATTTACCTTCCAGTTAAGGCCATTTCACATTTTATATTTCATGTCCCTATGATGGGGCATTTGAGCAAATATCATGAAAAATACTCTGCCTTTGTTCTGAATTCTATGAACATAGAAGAAGGATCCTTTCACTCCAAATGGCCATCTGAATAGATAAGAAGAACTTGCAGAAAGCTGTCCTCCAGGCCTTTTCTTTGTTCTCAGTCTCCTTAAAAAGAGTCAGCTAAAATGATAATTTACAAAGCATTTAAAATGTCTAGAACAATCTTTTCTCATTAAAATTTTAGACGAGTACATCGTATAGAAAGAATAATATCTTTCATCTATTTCCTTTAAAACTTGCAAATGAAGTTTAGGGACAGAATATCAGTATTTTCACTTAAAGGGTCCATTCGTAGATTAAGTATTTCACTTGAAAAATAGAGAAGAAAGTCTTATAGATAAGAGAGGGGAGAAGGAGAGAGGAGAAGGAAATAAAACATAAAGGAGTAATTCTATTTTTTATTTGGAAAAAAAATGCCAGTATTAAGTAACAGCAATTAAATGACCCATAAAAATGCTCAAAAACAGGAAAGTAAAAATTTATAGTTTTACAAAGATTCTCCAAATTCTGACACATCAACTAGAGAACTGGCTCATATAGGTTCATGGGTCAAATAGTGTCTTCACCTTTTAAGAGCTGGAGTCTCTGGTATAGAGAGTGGCATTGTGACTTGTGGATTCTCGGGTTCTGCTTAGATAGACTGACCATAAATTGCCATTTATGGAGAGTAACCTGAGCACTGTTCATAATTATACCAAGGCAACTAAAGAATACCCTTGGCAGATGCTCAAACAAGTCAGCTGTTATCATCGATTCCACCACTTCTCATACCAGTTACTAATTTAGCCTAATGTTCTCTGAACGTCCTGCATTTTCACAAGTCATTACACTTTTCTCTTGCCTTAATAGTAAAAAAAATCTTAGGTGAAATGATTATCATTCATGGTAAATAACTTCCCCCATCCATTCAACATAACACACGATTATTGCTGACTCTTCATTAAAGTTTGGAAGTAACTACCTTTTCTCAAAAAGAAGAAAACTAAGGATCCCTTAGGCTTCATAGCACAAAATATGTGAAGCTCAATGTGCTACTGTGCTCCATGTTTACAATAGTAATATGAGCACATCATGCAACAATTCAGTTAAGATTCTTCATTACTAATAAGCAAAAATAGAGAAACTTTACATTAATAAAATATGCAATGGCTATAAATGTACTGAGTGTTTAAATAAATTATTATAATAAGCTCTATGAACAATTAAAATAGAGCCAAAAGTCTGAAAGGAATGTTCATTCTAGAAGAAGACAAAAACCTGTAGTATATGCTATAACAGCAGTAGCTGGGATGCAACGCCTGGGTGAATGTCGTCTTAAGGGTTTTATAAAGAACTTGTTTCTTGTCAGTGACACCAAAGTCATCCATAACAGAGTCTGCCTTTTGCCTAACCCAGTGTCCATTCCCCCTTTTAGGAAGAGCACTCTTTTGAGGAATCCCTCCTTATCCACTTTCAGTTCTTAAGGCTTTAGTAGGATTCACTGTCCCCTTCCCTTCTCACACTTTCTGGCTTCAAGAATAAACCCACACCAAGACCAACTCCACAAAAAGTGTATATTTTCTTGAGCACATTCATTGCTTTGAGATGAGCACATGACCCAAGTCAAACCAATTGTACCCAAGTCTGGCTTTTGAAAAAAAAAAAAAATGGACTCTCTCACCAACAAGACCATTAGCATGTAGATTTTAAGATGCATCACATGCATAGAGCTTCTCTGAGAGTAAAAGCAATTTAGACCAAAAAAAGAAAAAAAGAAAAAAAAAGTAGGACAAAGACCTTGGGACAAAGAGGTTTGATCTGCTAATGTTGTTTATCTGAAGCCAGACACTGCTAAAAAAAAGCTTTGTACCTTTTAGCTGCATGAAATAATAAAATTGTTTTTTTTCATTGTTTTATTCGTCACTCCCCAATTTTTAATTTTTAAAATTTATTTTGCTAAAACTAACTTTTTCATCTTTAAATAAAAATTCCAGACCAGGTTAATACCTCATCAGAAAGGAATCTGGATGAGACTCCATAACACAAATCTGAGTGATATTCTAGCCAGAGGGAAAAAGTAAACAAAGGGAATCATCCAGGGACACCTGGTAAAGGTGGGAGTTTACCTTGAGTACAGCATAAGGGACAGAGGTCACCATAAAGGAAACATACTGCACAGAGAAGTCATGGCAAGATTGTGTACATTCTTCAGTGTCAGAACAGAAACTAGAGTTTCATTCTGCAGGCAAAAAAAAATGTGTCACAGGCTAGTTTAGACAGAGTAGGAGAGTGACATGATCAGCTCTGAGACTGTGGAAGAAGACAAGGCTGACAACATCGTGTTGGCTGATTTTAGAAGAGAAAATTCTAGGGAAAAAGTTGCAAGGTCATGTGGCTAACATAGAAGAGGAAAGCAATCTTGTGAAGGAGCTGTACCCAGAGGAGATAAAATAGAACCGTATGATAAATAGCCTGCTTAATCCAGGAATTTCCTAATTACAGGGTCCTGCACTTCTTTTCACTTCATGTGACCACACAGCATCTTAAAGATCATGATAGGCCTGATGTTAGTGAAAACTGATAGGTAAAAGCATGAAATAGAGTTTACTTAGAGTTTCTGTGCTCAGTTACTAATAAACAGAATAAAAGTCATCAGAGACTTCTTACATTTAAGGAGATAATTTAATAAAAGTCAATTTGGGCACAGTAAAAATAATAAGTGTGTGTATATGTAACTTAAGCGTTATAAATTTTGGTGTTACTGTAAACTGTTTCAAAGTCCATGTGAGGTAGTTTGAAATGTCATTTAAAATGAAACCTTCGTGTCAGAAATCTCTGATGAAACTTTTCTTTAGGAACATTTTTAAGGTACTATGAAGGGTCCATTGTAATTCATTTTATTATATTGAAACGATGGCACTTATTGTGATGTTAACTCCTTTAGAAGGTTGTGATAGTACAGAAGTCTAGGTCAGAATTAGAGTTTAAACTAGGGCACTGGTAATGCAATAAAAAATTTGTGTAGGTGGAAGCGAGGACCATGACAAAGGTAGAATAGTAAGAATGTCAAATGACTTGATTACCTTTGGGAAACTACCATGATGATGAATTTCTGGTAGATGAAGGTGATATTTACTCAACTGGTATAATAACCCTATTCCTGTATGGTGCCTCAAATTACAAAACTCAGCTCCTTAAAGGATGAATGATCAGATGAAATAGAAAAGAATTTATAAGTTTTAGAAACATGCAATGGAATGTACCAAATTTACATTGTGAACCATGTAGAAACTACTAAAATAAATAAATAAATACATAGGTACTTAGAAATATATAGATAGTATATCTAATAAAGTCGTAGAGGAGATAAACTTGAATTTAAAACATTTCCCCAAATAATCCAAATGAAGATAGGATAGATGAGGGGGCTATTAAGGTTCTCCAGAGGAGCAGAACCAATAGGATACACATACACACACACACATACATACATACACACACACACACATACACACATACATACATACATACACACACACATACATACATACACACACACACACATACATACACACATACACACACACATACATACACACACACACACACACATACATACACACACACACACACACACACATACATACATACACACACACACACACACATACATACATACATACATGCAGGGAGAAACAGAGGGAGACAGAGCGAGAGAAATTCATTGGAAGAAACCGGCTTATGTAGTTGCAGAGGCTGAGCTGTCCCGAGATCCGCAGCATATGAGCTGGCAGACCGGACACTCCACAGAGCTAACGGTGGAGCTCCAGTCTGAAGGCTGGCAGTTTTGAGATGCAGGAGGCACCCAGGTTTCAGTTAGAGTCTGATGGCAGGAAAACAAAGATCATTGTCTTAGTCTGAAGGCACAAAGGCAATCAGACAGGAGGAATTCCCTCCTATTCAGCCTTTTGTTGTATTCAAGGCTTCAACTAATGAGAAGAGGCCCACCCACACTGGGGAGAACAATCCGCTTACCATTTAACCTGTAATCTCATCTTAAAACTTCCTCACAGGGAGTTCCCGTCACGGCACACCAGAAACGATTCCGACTAGTATCCATGAGGATGTGGGTTTGATCCCTGGCCTTGCTCACTGGGTTAAGGATCCGGTGTTGCCATGAGCTGTGGTGGAGGTTGCAGATGCTGCTCAGATCCCGCGTTGCTGTGGCTGTGGCGAAGGCCAGCGGCTACAGCTCCTGTTAGACCCTTAGCCTGGGAACCTCCATATGCCGCGGGCGTGCAAAAAAAGCAAACAACTTCCTCACAGAACAAACTAATGGTAACGAGTGAGGAGAAGGAAGGAGGGAGAGGCAAGATAGGGATACAAGATGAGAGAATAAAAATGATTACAAACTATTACATATGAAAAAGACAAGCAACAAGGATGTATAGCACAGAGAAATATAGCTATTATTTTGTAATGGTTGTAAATGGAATATAATCTGCAAAAATATTAAATCACTATGTCAGATACCTAAAGCTAATGTAATACTGTAAATCAACTATCCTTCAAATAAATAAATTAATTAATAAAAACTTCCTCACAGAAACACCTAAAACACGATTTGACCAAATATTTTAACATTATATGGCCTAATCAGATTGACATATAAAATCAACCATCAGAAGTAAATAAAGGAGAAACAAAACTGATGTAACAAACAGAAAACAGGACAAAATGATATACTTAATTTCAATCATATAAAAATGATATTAAATACAGATTACTAACCTTTCCAATTAAAAGTGAAAAAGAAGATTTCTTATCTTCTTTTTAAGCCAAGATCTTTTTATCTTCTTTTTTCAGCAAAATTAAACTATGTGGCATTAAAAAGAGACATGTTTACAATAAGATAAAGATTAATTAAAAGTAAAAACATTGAAAAAAAGATTTTCATAGAAATACTAATCATATATAATATAGACAATTGTATTAGTATCAAAGTAGCCTTCAGAATGTGTAGTTATTACCAGAAATGAGAAAAAACATTTCACAGCAATCTTCATAGTAAAGTCACTAAGTCGACAAGAAAAGACACTACAGATCAAAATATGTAAGAACCTAATATCAAAACTTAAAAATATATATAAATAACAGAAATCAATGGCCAAAGAGACAGATATACAATTACAGAAAAGTCTAATATTTTACAGAATAAATGGAAAAAGAGTAAAGATATAAAAACTGGTCGAAGTCCAACAAATAACTAAATATTCACGGATGACTACAAGCAACAATTGTAGAACCCAGTTCTTTCAAGGAGCAGTCAGTAAGGTCAACTATAACCTAGATCATAAAACAAGTCTCAATACATTTATTTAGAAGAACTGAAATCATGCAGAGTATGTCCCCTCATGTGAACAGACGTAGTTTTTTGGTATTCAATTCTTTTTTAGGTATTAAAATTTCCCAGTATACATTTTTACTCACTCTAAACCCACCTTCACCTACCATCTATTATTTCATGTACAGTACAGGTACCTTCCAGCAGAGTATCGCCAACACCTTCTCTGGTCCATCATGCCCTCTCAATCATTTATTTGCAATAATCACCCACTGTATTGGCACAGATATTAATCTAAGCAAAACAGCTATCTTGAGATTCAGAGATTTCAGTGACTTTCCCATGGTACGTAACACAGTTTAAAAAGCTGAAGAAGCAAGATTTATATCCTATCAAGGGACTGAGTTTATTAGTGCTTAAAATTCCTTCCAGACTCCTAAGAGTGTCAAAGGACTTACGACATGGCAGAGGCCGGAAAGGTAACTGCAAACTTCTACAGACACTTCTGCAGCAACAGTTACGGGTAATTAAGTGTTCATCAGCAGGGACACTCTAGGAGGATTTAGAGCTCAGAGTGAGACAGAGGCTACTCTGCTAATTATTCAGTTGCTACCAGCAAGTCCGACATGAAGATGCCTGCTTTTTCACTACCAAATTCTTAAGAGTAAGAGCTTCCTGACCATGAATGTTTCTGGATTATATCGCTTGTTCATGGACTTGAAACTAGGAGTTGTACTAGCCACTTTTCAATGCCACAGGTAATATGCTGATTGTAGAAAAGGTGTATTGCTCTTGGCCCAGTTCTGCAGCCTCACTCTCAAAGTCAATCCTGATAACTGAATCTACAGTGTATTTATTACAAATTCTTGGTGATCTTCTGGACATTTGCATTCCTATCTTCTTGAACTAGTACACCAAAGTACAATCTAAGCTACTCTAAAAATGAATCAAAAATATTCCAATGGCTCAACCAAGGTGGACCTTTCTCTCTCTTTCTGTCCCCCAATAGGCCAGAGACTTGGAAACAGTGCCGTAAATTGTCCAGAAGTATCTGTTTAAGTGGTCATCCAGAAAACATTCTTTTCTGTGGCTCCATCCTTCCCTAGGGTGCTGAGCCCATGTGCATTGTTAAAGTGCTTCATATGGACATCAGCAGTATTCCAAGACTCACTTTTCCCATGAGATCAGGAAAGCAGAAGTGGAGATCAACTAATTTCCTCATACAGAGACATACAGAAGTTGTAATTCTCAATTATATTTAATACCTTCGGTAATCACCTAGTCATAAAGCCTTAACTGCTGAAAGCTATTAGGAAACAATGTCAGGTAAGTAACGTGTGCTATGTCAAAAACTTCAGTTATTTCTGTAACAAAGAACAAGAGAATAGGTTTTGAGGGACAACTGCAATATCTGTCACAATAAGTTAGGATAGACTCTTTTCTCAATAGTGGAACAGGAACTGAGCTGCCATAATTTCTACAGTGGTGTTCTCTATAGAATATAATCCATTCATTCCTTGAGTAAGCCCATATTGTCAAATGTCAAATTCTGGTTATATAATAACACGGTCCCTACGCACAGAATGCTTAGAGAATAGTGTTACAGACAGACAAGTGAACAGTAAAATATAATGAAATGAGGTGAACACTCAGTCCATATATGTATGTTATGCTATTTTAATGGTTTCAATTGTTTTTAATTTCATAATCTTTGCAATCATTCAAATAACTACTTATTATTATATTCATTTTAAAGTTAAAAAATCTGAGACACAGTCAGTTTATACTATTTTTGTAATATCATAGAGGTACCTACATTAGAGAACCAGAGTTCAAATTCAGATGCCCCTTTTCCAGAAGAAAGCCCTAAATCCAACAATGTCATATTGGCTTTCAGTATGTATCACAGGCCACGTATGTACTCAGATGAAGCAATTATAGAAGATGGCGGATACATATAGGAGGGAAAACTAAATCAAAGTGTAGGTCAGGGGTTTTTGTGGTAGTGATGTAAAGGCTGAGAGTGTGGTACATAAATACAGTGGAGTTTTTGTCTCTTAGAGACTAAAAGAAAAACAAACACTGGTACTTTCAAAAGCAGGTATGAATCTCAAACACAACACAGTATACACTGTACGGCTCTAGTTGTACGAAGTACTAAAAGGGAAAATTCAAATTTAGTGTAAAAACCAAAATAACAGAACAGAAGTAGCTTCTAGGAGTGTGGCCACACGCTGGGAAGAGGCAAAGAGACATTTCTAGGGATGACAGAAATGTGCTATAGCTGAGAATACCATGTTTTGTCAAATTTAGTTATATTTTACAATTAAAAACGCGCCCTTCATTTTACATACATTTTACCTCTGGTTAGCAGTTTTTGTATTTTAGTAGTGCTGTATATTAGACATTTTTACATACCTACTGTGTATTCTATGCTTGAGCAAATGACGGACTCTATTAAGGGTAAAATATAGAAAATCACAAGTCATCGCTTCCTTCGCAGATTAGGCAACGGAGAAATGGGAGGATATGGAAAGCAGTCAAGACTCACTACCTGACTGCTGGCACTTGATCAAGTGGAAAAAGTTGGTGCCTCTTACAGGGTGGAGGGAAGGGAGAAAGGAGAGGAAGCAGAAATTCCTCAGGGGAGCAGACCTTCCTGAATACGGAGTCCAAGGGCGTGGGTGAGCCCTCCCGCGTGGAGGGTAGGACGTGGGAAGACAAAAGGACCCTCTGGAGGGTGACATTTATGAAAACATGCAGTACATGGAGAATCAGGATTGAATATCGCCCAGAAAGCAATCATAACCAGTCACGTGGAGCGATGTTTCTTTGTTTTACACAGCATTAGTTCTCAGACTTCAGCTATGTCTCGGCATCACCTGCTGGAAGGAGTTGTCAAAGAGATGTTCACCGACTGGGATCATCCTCTGACTCGGTTTGTCTAAGGGAAGTGGAGCCGGCATTTGCTTCTAAAATGAACTTACATGTTGCTGCTAATGGTTTAGGGTCCAGTTTCAGAATAACTATACTGTATAAAGGATACGTTAGGGATACTCCGTTTTTGATGTGTCAGTCAACATCGCTGTCAGTTATCACAAGTAAACAGAAGGACAGGCCTGCTTTAGTAAACTTGCGAGACTATACCAAAAAAAATTTAAAAATTATAGCATGCACAAATAAACATATACGTATGCATATGAACACATACCTATATAATTCCACATACAATGACACATGTTCTGTTGGAAGATTAGTCATAAAGATATAACACAACTAATACCTGAATCATTTCACTTTGTTTAAGTAACTTAATATTTGTTATTTCACCAAGAATAACTGACTGTAAGTATGACTATTACGCTGTCAGGTTTGTAGACATTTATTTTTCTAGTCACTCGCAAAAAAAAAAAGTTAGCAAGACTGGAAAGAGAAATACTTAACTACAATTAATAATTTAGAAATAAATTATACTAAAAACTGAGGAGACAGGGTTAACGATACTTTGGTAAAGAACGGGTCACAGAGTTGTTATTATATTAGATGTCCTTGTTAATTTTATTAAATGGACTCTCTATATCTAGATTAGTGTATTGTTTTTTTCCCTTTTTCTTCTAATTACTTTGGGGACAAAGATTACAAAAGAAGTTTCTTATCTTTAAATATTTTCTACAACTTTTAGAAAATTTAGGAATAAAAATTAATTGCAAATATATACAAGAACTAGTTGAAAAAATGAGAAACGGAAACATGAAGAATCTAAACAAATACTGGTGAAAGGACAAAATGACTCTCAAATCAGTAGCATAATAATAAGACATAGATATCGTTTCTTGGGAAAAAAATACATTACTATCTGAATTCACAAATTTCAATGCAATGTTGATGTGTGGAACTTATAATTATGTATACAATTATATATGCATATATGTACAGATGTATATGTTTACATATAGACAAAAACCTTTTTGAGTTTGATTCCTATTTCTTAATACTGGTGAGTTTTTTGGGGAAAAACAAAAAGTTAAAAATTTTAAGAAATGAAGCCATGAATTCTTAGTGATGGACATTTTGATATAGTTTAAATCATACAATTTATTTATTTATCTTATTCACTTATTATTTATTTATTTATTTTTGCACCTTTTAGGGCCTGCACCCACAGCATATGGAGGTTCCCAGGATAGGGGTCGAATCGAAGCTGTACCCACTGGGCTACACCCCAACCACTGCCGCATCTGCTACCTACACCACAGCTCAGGGCAACGCTGAATCGTTAACCCATTGAGCAAGGCCAGGGATCGAACCCGTAACCTCATAGTTCCTAGTTAGATTCATTAACCAGTGTGCCACGACAGGAACTCCAATCATATAATTTATTTTAACCAGAAAAGTAACAATAAGGCCACTAGAAAGCAAAACTTTTTTTTTTTTTTTTGAGGGTTAGGGTCCAGGATTTGGGATTTGTACAGATGCAAATGGAAGACATAGCTAAAATAAATATTTTTGCTTAAAAACAGTGTACATATAAAGTAGCTAAAATTTTACTTAGACGTTAAACATATAACAAATATATAATAATACTTAACAAAAGTTATATTTTCCTTTGTTTGGATTCATTAAATAATCAATGTACTAAATAAACTAGATATTAGAGAAAATGCATTTATGAAATCCTCATCTGCCAAAATATCTTTAAAAACAGTGCCTAATTAGTTCTTAATTAAGTGACTGCTACACTGATTTATGATTCATGTAAAGATACAAATTTTAAAGGTAAGCAAAGAATAATTTCTTTTAGCAAACACCTGTGTTTTGTCGTGCTTGTTAGTAACAAAAAATTATCATTTTACATAAAACCTAAAGGTAACCTTATCAGGATGTGAAAGTGAAGAAAATACTACAATGATATTATATTACAGAGAAATTCACTCCACCTCAATCATGTTTTGGGAAATTTTTTTCTTTTCTATGAACACAGATTAGCACTGTCAGCATACAGAAGCTAATTCCTTTTTTTTTTTTTTCCCCCTTTAGGGCTGCACTTGTGACATATGGAAGTTCCCAGGCTAGGGGTTGAATTGCAGCTGCAGCTGCTGGCCTACACCACAGCCACAGCAAAGCCATATCCAAGCCGCATCTGCAACCTACACTACAGCTTACAGCAACGCTGGACCCTTGACCCACAGAGTGAGGCCAGGTATCCAACCCACATCCTCGTGGGTACTGGCTGAGGTTCATTACCACTGAGCCACACTGGGAACTCCCCAGAACCTAATTCTTTTTTGAAAGGAAAGAAATAAAGTGACAAAGCTGAGGGATGTGGGTTTCTCCTATGATGCTTTTATGTTACATAGCTTCATGCTTCTCTTACAAGTATTTATGACTATGCTATTTATAAATTTGTTTATTTTTAAGAAATACTGATTGAGCACTTATTATATTCCACGCATAATTGTAGGTGAAAGGGAATTAAGAAAGGAATAAACAAACTTTTGCTTTCAGAGTGCTTATATTCTGAAGTTGGTGAGATATACATAAACAAATAACTGAAACACGTAATGTATCAAATGAAAAATAAGTTAAATGGAGAGAATAAATCATGGGATGTGGAAATGAGGAATAACTAGACAAAGAGTTTTTAAATGAGGTAATTAGAGAACACCTCCTGAAAAGACAGTTGAGGAGAGTGGAGGGAGATGAGGCAAGAATCCAGGTGAATAGCTGGGGAATTATATTCTAGACAGAGACAGAGCAGGTTCAAAACCTCTGTAGCAGAGGTACACCTGCTACGTTCATGTAACATCAACTAGGTCGGCACTACTGGAGAAAAGTGCATGAAGGGAAGGGATACCAGAAAATAAAGGTAAGGAATGAACAGATGTGCTAACCTCGGGGTCCTTTAGGTCCTACAAATGCATGCAGAAGAATCCACCTGAGGATTAGGAGCAGCGTGGCATAACCTTACGTGTGTTCAGCAAGGTTGTTTTGAGTGCTGTGCTGTTTATCGATTACAGGACGAGAGTGGGAAGGAAGCACATAAGAATCGAAAAAAGAGGCTATTGCAATAATGCAGCTGAGGCATTTTGGGAGCTTTACTTATGATAGTAGCAATAGACATAACAAGAATTGCTCTGATTTTGGATATTTTGAAAATAGAGCCAATGTGATTGACTAACAGCTTGGATATGAGCAGTGAGAGAAACCAGGAATCAAGATGACACAAAAACTACTGGTCAGGGCAACGGGAAGCTGGTATCCATGAGGAGGTAAGAATATGGTGTGGACTACAGGAAATATTTATTTGCTTTCATCAGTGAGTTATATGTCATAAACTCACACTGCTAGAAGGAAAAAAAAGATAGAAACAAACTAGTAACTGGAAAGTTGGATGTTTGAATTTGAGGGTACTGAGGTAATTCAGTTACTGGGAATAAGATGGTTTAGGAAAATGCTGCCCAATTAACTAGAGTTAATATTTGCTAAAATGGGGAGATTACATGAGAAATAGGGTTAGGGAGGAGGATGAGGAGCTCTTTTCGGCATACTAGGTTTGAGTCGCCTGTTACTAACACAAGAGACGATGTTCAGTAGGCTGTAAAATATAGAGCTTGTCTTCATATGCATGATAAAGCCATTAACTTTATGTTAGCAAATAGGGAATTAGTGAAAAATAAGAAGATAAGTGTTCTAAGGATTGACTGCAGAACAATACATTTTGATGGCTAGGAGATACAGAGACACATCGATGAAGAGTGAGAAAGAGGAGTGAGTGAAACAGAGAGAGAGAAAAAAATTTGATCCAAAATTTATATAATGAGGTCTTTCATCTGATGAACTGTGTCAAAAGCTGTTATGAGACTAAAAAACACTAGAATTAGGATGGACCATCATTATTTAGTAACGCAGTAAGCAGGTGTGAGAAGAGCAACTTCTAGATATGGTAGGCTAGTAGCCAGAATGGATTGCATTCATGAAAGAATAAGAGGAGAGGAACTGGAAGACAGTTAACATTTTCGAAGAGGGCAAAGTTTTAAAAGAGAACAGAGGAATGAAGTTAGGAAAGTCTTTATTCGTTGCTTGCTTTTAATATGCTTGTTTTAGAATGACAGATGTTTTTATGCTTTGTGTACCGTAAGGGATATTTGTTATTCTGGAGAGAGGAAAGGAGTGCTGGAGCAGTGTCTTTCACTAGGTGAGAGGAAATAACGCGCGAATAGAGGGGTGCTATTATTTAGAAGCATGAAGAGCCATTCATGTCAATGGGAGAAGAGGAAAGGCAAGGGAGAGAGAAGTTATGAAAGAGTCATCTCAGGAAGCAGTGGACCGAAAGGACTTGGAAAATATACTAGACTTCCCAGGCAGTTCAAAGGACCCACTTGAGGCTAATAGTCATGATTATAATGTGAGCTATTGAGCATGAATTTGTCAGCCAACCACGTTCAGCCGCACAAGCCCTCCTAGCAGTCTATGTTTGTCTTTGAAGTCGGTCCAGCTGCATTTGACCACACACTTGACTTCAGGGTGCTTACAAGGGTGTGATTAAAATGAGGAATCATGGGTCATTGAGAAAATAAGGATATGATGTATAATGAAATATTCGATTTGGTCAATAAATTACATATCATAGTAGGCATGTCACTAGAAGAAATAAGACAGAAACAAGAACTGGAGCCTTGCCCATTTGGATTTGAGGGTAAAACAGTAGTATGGTAACTGGACATAAGAAGGTTTATGGATGCGCTATTCAATAAAGATTTATGTAATGATAAGACTGTTCATATAACCACAATAACCACTAACAGATACGGCTACTGGACCATTGATAATGTGGCTAACGCAACTAAAAAACTTATTTGAGTTTCCTTAAATGTAAACACCTACATACAGTACTTGGCTAACCTATTGTATAGTTGCTGGGATGATGATAAGAGTAGACGAGGAAGAATGGAGAAATAGCACAGACAGTGCTGAAGAAAGGGAAAGTGAGCTAGAAATGAGGAGGGATGGCCAAAGTGAAAATAGCTGATTCGGCTCTATACTAATATGTAGCGGGTGGTGTAGTCTGGTAATATGAGGCTCAAACATGGGATGTTTTAGGAAAGACAGAGAGGATGTTCAAGGTTCTAGCATCTGGAATGACAGTGCGGTCCAGCGGAATCAGATGCGTGAGAAAGAAAAAACATCTCCTCCCAGAGAGGGATGCGTGGGAAGCAACGTCTCAGCTGGAGTAAAAAGGCGAAGCGGAGATTCAGTGAGAGGGCAAGTCTACATAAGGGATACTGTGCTGAAAATAACTAGGTGAAAGATGGCACGGTAGAACGGTTCCTTAAATTTGTGTGAGCTGGGTTGAAAAACCTAAAAAGTGGAGTTTTGTTGGGCTGAGAATACAGGGAATGAGAAATGACCTGGGAGTCTCAGACTTCTTATGAGAACTTCTCTAATCAGGGATAAAGACCATAAGGAGATTAATCCTATTTGTTACGAAAGAAGTAGATTTTCCTACTCCCTCTTTGGAGAGTTAGAATACCATACTTTTCATTCAACAAATACTAATTAAACAATGGCCATGTGTCCGACATGCAAAACCCCAAGGAATAAGTGGATAGCGCATAAAATGGACACTGTTCCTACTCATGTTACCTGCCAAAAACACCTCTTGGGGTAACAAATTCCAAAGACTTATTATCTGCTCCATAAATGAATAGTTTGTATGCTATGTCTTTTTTTTTTCTTTTCAGACATTTTGCTCCTATCGATTCTCAGTGTTTACCTTTCAAAGGGAATTACTGTATCCTTTTACTCTCTTAAGCAATCAATCCTGGTTTTAACCACTGAGATTGCAAATTATTTTATTTGTCCTTTACAAGCCATTCTCTAGCTGCACTATGATTTTTAAACTTCCTTTCCATAAACTTGTAAAACAGTGAGAGCAAGATATCAGTTCTACTTGATAGGGAAGTATGAGGACAAATTGAATGAAGTGAATTCCAAAGATTACATTAAAGTGCTGTCATCAGAAAAACTTCACATTATTCTAATGACAATCCATCAGTTTTGCAAAATAACTGGAATATATTTTCTGTTTTATTTTTAATATGGAACACTCTGTTGTCCATTTTGGACACAGAAACAAACTGGGCTTTCTTCCACAGAAAAATACAGTAGTGATTAATATCCTGTGTTGGAGAGTAACTGTAGCACAGCAAGACTTTCCGTAATTCCAAATGTAAAATTTCAAGGCCAATAATTAACTAATTGATAAATGCAATAGATTTTCTTTCCCCCTTCTTTTCTCTTTCAACTTGAAGCCTTTGACCTTTCCTCTCTAAAACTATTTCTTTGGACTTTCATGACACCATTCTTTGGTTTTCTCAGCATTTTTTTCCTCAGTATTCTATTTCCACGCTTTCTCCTCAGCTGGTGTTGCTCGGTTCTGTCTTCCCTTCTCAGTCCCAGGTATTCACATTCTCTCTCACTGTTCTTCATAATCTTGACTCCAGAACCAATATTTATGATTTGATCTCCATCTTGAATTTCAAATCTGCCTTGGATGATCTAGAGTGAGGGGGAGGGAGTGGGAGGGACTGGGAATTTGGAGTTAATAGATGGAAACTATTGCCTGTGGAATGGATAAGCAATGGGATCCTGCTGTACAGCACTGGGAACTATGTCTGGTCACCTGTGATGGAGCATGATAATGTGAGACAAAAGAATGTATACATGTTTGTGTGACTGGGTCACCTTGCTGTGCAGCAGAAAATTGACAGAACACTGTAAATCAGCTATAATGGAAAAAATAAAAATCATCATAAAAATAAATAAACAAATAAATACATTGAGATCATTAGTTCCAAACCTGAACTCATTTTATTTCCCCTTTCTAAACATGTATGCTCTCTTATGTTTGTTACTGTCTATAGTAGAGCCATTATACATTCAGTCTTCAGACTAGAAATCTGGAGTTTTCTGATTTTTGTTGTTACCCTCTCCAGCTACTTTTTTTTTCTCACACTAGATAATACCTTTCTTACAGACCACTTCCTTCTTTCAATTTCCAGTGAATGACACCTAGCAATGCCTTAAAAGTTTCTTAAAAGTTGAATGACTGAAACTCTTTAATATCAGCATTTTATGTAACATTTCTTCATGCTACTCTAACTTTTCAATGGTCTACAGAGCATTCTCCAGTTTCACATAATTTTTTTCACTTTTTAAAATGTATTTTTTCCAGACAGGCTTTTTGTTTTATTTGAGTTTTTGCCTTTATAATAAGTGAAGCTTCCAGTTATAGCATAATACTAAACTCATGGATGGAAAATTGCTTAACAAAATATATGATCTACCTTGGCCAATTCACCTAGCTCCTACACAAAACTTTTTATTAAAGTATAACTGGATGAAGATATTTTGAAATAAAGAAAAGATAGGATTAATTAGAAATAAAAGTATTTATGTTACACAATAATAATAGCAATAAATTACATAATTACAGACCATTTTCATGTTCCTAACGGTTGTTAAAATATGAAGTTGCAAACAAATATTTCAAATTTAGTAAGACTGTCAAACTTTAGACAGTTACGTAGTCACTTATTTGCTCTTATGCTGAATACTTATCCTTTTCTGAACAATGAGAGGGGGGGTGATTTAGTTTTCATTAATCTTGGTATGCTTAAAAAGTTCAGCCTGATACCTAGCCATTTGTCTCTATCCGGAGAACCGATTCAACAAAATGGGATCCCATTCCTAGGACCACAGCAGACTCAACCGCATGTGACATCACATTGCACCAGCTCCTTTCTACTCTGTTTATCAGGGGTGAGCCTTGCACATTTTAGCAAGGGAATGTCCTTTTCTTTGCCCATTTTTCCCCCATGCAGAAGCACGTGATTTTTTAGGTGACTTTGAAGTAGATGGATTTAAACTATTACTGAGGACTAACCTCGAATACATTATTTTTTTCTTTCTTTCTTTTACTTCGGATGACCATAAGAAAGTGATTCTGGCTACATGTTTCAGCTTTGCTGGTGAGCTCTCTCAGGTCTAGTGCGAGGTAAGGAATGAAATTCAGTAGTGGCAGCTGGTCCTTTTGGCCACAAAATACAGTTTTATTCCCTCAGGAGGTTATTAAAATGATGATTGACAGTTTATCACCATTTGCTTGTTCTCCGTGTCTTATTTAAACTTGGTTAAAAACATAGAAGGGGAAAAATAAACTATCTCTGTATTGAATTTTAAAAATTCTAACAATGTATAAGTGATATGATGAGATATTGAGAAGAAGAAAAAAAAGAAAAGGAGAATATTCTTCTTGCCTTCTGCCCAAATGCCCAGGTGGCCATTAAAAGGGACTCAAGATAGCTTTGATGATGGTAGGTTACTTTCAAACACATATTTTGGTACAGTTTAGACAGTCATTTCAATAAACACAAAACATAAGCTTTTCCTTACCCAATATTTTATACAGCAATTTGTTTGCACTTATAAACTCTAAGTAAACCTTGTTTTCCTTCTCTTTCTACAAGCTCAAGTTTAATGGGAGTACAACGGTCATAATGACACTTAGCATTTCTAAAATATCTCTCCAACATTTCTCCGTAACAGTTAGCATTGATGCTTCTATGAATAACTATTTATTAAAAGGAAGAATATAGGATTCCACTGAAATATCAGCATTTTATATAACACCAAGATCTCTTATGAAACCTTATAAGCATTGATAAATGCTTTTCCAAGGAAACTTTGTTACTGCATGACCCATTAGTTCATCCAATGTGACAATAATACAGTACTGACCACTTTATACAATAAAACTAAATACCCATAGAGAGAAAAGATGGCCTTATTGTTAAATTTATTATATCATTTGTACTTGAGTACCTGCAGCCACGTAACAAAAGGGTTAGAGACAGGATTCTGAAGTTAGCCTGCCTGTACAGCAATCCAAAATCTAAACAGTTCCAGCTGTATGACATTGCTTGATCTCTTTAACTCCCTTAATTCTCAGATGTTTAATCTATAAATTGGAAAGAACTGCATTACTTGTGGAGGTATTATAAAAAGGCAACTAGACAATCCCTGTTGAAGTCAGACACAAAATAAGTACTCAGTAAATGTTTGCCATATTTTAAATATCCTGTTGGTGTATAGGGGATCATAAATTATTCATCTTTACTGGGTTAAAAGTGATCCTACAGAAACTAATGCATCTAAAGTGCTAGGAAGAAAAACAACATGAAAATTAGATCACTTGAAAATTAATGTCCACACATTATTTTGACAAGCCACAAAGTAAATTCTCATTCAGTGTTGCCAGGCTGAGCCAAGTAAGTGCATGGCTTGGATTCTAACCAGGCAGATAGGTATACAGTTATACCAGGGAAATCAAGCTGCTAATTAACCAACTATAGATTAACTTTAAATACCAGACAAGTTCCAAAGGTAATGTTCTAGTTTATGTACTGTCATAATGCTTATGATAGGAGAAAACTGAAACAGTATTTTTGGTGTCCTAAAGGAATTGAGGAACAAGGATTCCAGAAAAATTGGTATGGATCAGAAGCAAGGATAACTTGATAGCTGTTCCTGAGAAGTGGGAGTGGGGCTGCCCTATGCAGAGAAAAATCATGCTAAAACTTATGTGACTCCTGAGCTAGAAACCAATCTGAACTTCCATTCATAAAGTTTTTATGTACATAGAAACTTGGCAATGTGTGTTTTAGAGCACAAATAATTGAATTAAAATATGTTTGGCACTATTTTTCAATTTTTTAAAGGTCTATTTACATTAAAATTGTACAATTTGTTGGATAATCCACTCCTGATATAAGTGTACTTTATTAAAAAGAGAGTGAGATTTTTAGAGCAGGGTTCTATATTATGTAACTATTGAAAATGTAACAAATCTATTGCATTGTTGAGACAGAAGAGCTGGTAGAGTTCACTGAAAGGAATTTCCTTTATTTGGAGGAAATGGGAAAATAGAGAGGAAGGATTGTTTCAATATACCACTATATCTACCTACATAATCAGCTTTACTACTCTACTTGAACAAGAAAATTAAACTGATTATTGGACATGAGATCATCTTTCTTGGGATGTAACAATTCTAGGGGCTAAATTTTTTAAAAGGTTTCCCCAAAATATCAGCATAAGTTATACCAACGAGAGCAACAGTGTCAGCTGGAACTGGACTACTGAGGAAGAATCATGCATTTGAGACCTTGAATGGTATCAACTGATATTGACCAAATTAATCAAATGACTGCTAGGTTCCCACTTGCATAGTTTGTGGATAGATAAACCATAATTAATAGATGAAAACATAAATTCCGGCTGATCTAAGTTTGCGTCACATTTATATTCACTCTTGAATGTGACTGTATGTGAATTAGTTTAAAGCACCTGAATGTGCAAGAATCAAAGCCGGGTTTCCATGTCATTTCTGTCACCTTCAAGCTTCATCTTTGAAGGAGCTATTTTCCTTTTTGAGTTGCTATTGCCAATGAAATAGTGACATATGTATAATAGAAAATGTTTGTTGTGAACTCACTACTGGTACACTCTGTTAAGAGCATAGTTTGAGTATATGTTCTGTCATTTATATTGTGTCCGCAAACTCCCATAGGCAATAGCAGAACTTTGGAAATTACTATATCTGGCCCATTAAAGGAGTCAGAAAACTGAACAGCAGACAAATTATGCACTTGGATAGAAAGAAAATGGGAGCTGAAATCAGACAACGAAGTGTTCATTGGAATCTGAATAATTTTCCTTGATGTCTGGGAGGCTCATGGAAAAATACTAAATTCTCAGAATTAAACAAGATAAAAGCAATAAAATGAAGCCCATGGAAAAATACTGAATTCTCAGAAATAAGATAAAAACAATTAAATAAAGGAAAAAAACAAAATATATTACAAAATATATTTTGCAAATTTATTTTTATTACTTTTAATTATTTATGATAAAACTCCATAATATGCCAATTAATGTCCTGTGGTATAGTGTATAAAATTAATGACAGAATATAAGACTTCTAAGTTACACAAGGCTATTAAGTCTTAAGAAAGGAGTGCGATAGTTCACATTTTTGAAAGGGAATTTTTGGCTTGGAAATTAGTGAAATTAAAATAATTGAGTTTAAGAATATTTTAAATAAAATATTACATGCATTAAGAATTTACGTAACAGTTCTCCATGTAAAGGATTACAAGATACAATATAAACACAGTAATACTGGGATTAATTTATAGTAGATAAAAAGGAAAGGCATTGAAAACAGTATATCAAGAATTACAAAGGAACTATAAGGACAAAGAGGTCTGAGAAAAATAAGGTTATAAGATTTGTTGTCTTTATATTATGCCTTTTAGTTTTAGCTGGTTTGAAGAAATAAAAACTAAAATTTTACACAAATTTACCTCAAGCAGAAAGTATGTTCCTAGGCATTGCAGTACATACAATGCCAAATATCAATATTTCTTTTTTTTTTCGATCCATGGCTCTCTTTAAACTACATTATGAATGGTATCAATTTTTATTTTTCTGTTAAAATATATTTATTATGAAATATATATGAGATCGAATATGGAAAATCATCCCGTGGATGGGAGATTTAGTTACACAATTTTTGGAAGATACAGACTAAATAGGTTAGAAATGAAAGATAATTCATGAATAGAGGGTGGGTGATGGAGGATAACGGTTTAGAAAGAATCTCAATGTGCTAAGAGAAATAAAATATATAGGTAATATCAAAGAGCAAAGAATAGCAGATGATCTGGGATGTCAAGAAAGTATCAGCTTTGTAGAAAGCTTTACAGTATCAAATGTGAAGTAAAAGAAATAAAATAAAATGTTGCATCACTTCTAGCCCATTCTTCCGGGGCTCCTAGCAAAACAATCAGCCTTTCCAGAGCGGCAAGCAAAGCAGTACTCTGGAGAAGAGTTGCGTGTGGTACGAGCAGTACTGTGAAGGTAGAGAAATGGGATTTATTAGGAGACTTAATTTCACAAATTCACAGTGCATTGGAGGTTCCAGATGACACAGGCAACAGAATGAGAATTAGAGAAACAGTACAAGTTATGCTTAGGCAAGAGCAAATGCACAGCTCATGAGGATGCTAAACAAAGGACTTCCACTTCAAGCTGTCGCCTAAAATGGCAGGAGAAATGTGGCCTAAAATTGAAAATGTGTATCACAAATAGAAGACATTTCAGGTCATGTTTTAAAGGTCCCTTGAATTTAACAGCCATTGGTCTGATGAGCATTTGGCAGCATTTTCTCAGAAGAAGGAGAAGCAGCACCAGAAGGAGAGGAAACCTAAGTGTTCACTTGTTAAAGGGTGCTCAGAGGATTAAGTGAAAGAACAAAGAAGTGAATGCTTTGTGGTTAGAACAAAAGTGAGTTCTCTCCAGAGGGAAGGAGTGGAAGAGCAGTTCTGTAGTTAGACAGTGACAGCTGTGAGCACTCAGTGCAGCCTTGGGAAGGTTACCTAACACCCCGGCAGCTCAGTTACTTAGTTCTAAATGTACCAATTCATAGTGTTTCTGACATAATTAAATGAACCAAAGTAGGTTCTAAGTGTGGATCCCTATACTTTGTACCTGGGTATTCTTATAACTTCCCATGTGTACTTTCATTTGTCAACATGGTCAACTCCTACTCCATATTTTTTTTTAAATATATAACAGTCTTCTTAAAAAAGACATTTAAAAAATTAGTTTTGCTTTATTGTATTTTATTTTTTACTGAAGCGTAGCTGAGTTATAATGTTATATTAATTTTTAGGTGTACATCACAGTGATTCAATATTTTTACAGATTATACTTTAAAAGTTGTCACAAAATGATGGCTGTATTTCCCTGTACTTACTATACAATGTTTCCTTTCCCTGTTGTTTATCCATTTTATACACAGTAGTTTCTATTCCTCAGCCCTTACTCCAGTTTTGCCCCTCTCCCTGCCATCTTCCCATGGGCAACCACTAGTTTGTTTTATCTGTAAATCCATTCCTGTTTTGCTAAAAATATCTCCTTACTTTTTAAGATTCCACATAGAATTGATATCATACAGTATTTGTCTTTCACTGTCCAACTTACTTCACTGGTATAACATTCTGTTGATGAACACTTGGGTTGCTTCCATATCTTGGCTATTGTAAATAGTGCTGTTGTGAACATTGGGATGCATGTATCATTTTGAAAAAGTTTTCAGGTTTTTTTGCTGATAAATACTCAGGAACGGAATTGCTAGCTCGTGTGGTTGCTCTATTTCTTTGCTTTTCTAAGGAACCTCCATACTGTTTTCCACAGTGGCTGCATAATTGACATTTCCACCTGCAGTGTACCAGCGTTTCCTTTTCTTCACTTCTTCACCAACATTTGCTATATGTGCTTTTTTTTTTCATACTAGCGATTCTGACAGGTGTGAGGTATTATCCCACTCTAGTTTTGACTTGTGTTTCCCTGATGATCGTCAAGGCTGAGACTCTTTGCATGTACCTGTTAGCCATTTGTAGGTCTTCTGTGAAAAAAAAAATGTCTCTTTGTGTCTTCTGCCAATTTTCTAATTGGATTGTTTACTTTTCGATATTGAGTTCTATGAGCTGTTTATATATTTTTTATATTAACCCCCTATCGATCATGTCATTTGAAGTATTTTCTCCCATTCGGTAGGTTGCTTTTTCATTTTGATGATGGCTCATCAACACTGCTGGTGCAGTGGTATCATGCAAGATTACCATTTTGACAATAGCTTACTCTACTGGGCAAATGATTTTAAGTAATTAGGTTCCATTTGCTTATTTTTGTTGTTGTTCCCTTTGCCTTAGGAGACAGATACAAAAAATATTGCTACAATTTATGGCAAACAGTGTTCCCCATCTGTTTTCTTCTAGAAGTTTTATGGTTTCTGATGTTAGATTTTTGTCTTTAACCCGTTTTGAATTTTTTTTTATACAATGTGAGAAAATGTTCTAATCTCTACTTTTTACATGTAGCTGTCCACTTTTTCCCAGCACTTCTTAAAGAAACTGTATTTTCTTCATTGCATATTTTGCTGTAGATTAATTGACCATAAATATGTGGGTTTATTTCTGATCTCTCTATTCTGTTCCATTCATTTATGTGTCTGTTTTTGTACCAGTATCATGCTGTTCTGATTACTGTAGCTTTGTGGTATAGTCTGAAATCTAGGCAGGATATACCTCTAGCTTTGTTGCTTTTTTGTAAGACTGCTTTGTCAATTTGGGGTATTCTATATATCTATATGAATTTTAAGATTATTTGTTCTATTTCTTTGAGAAACGTCATGGGTATTTTGTTAGGGACTGCATTAAATCTGTACATTGCTTTGGATTACATGACCAATTTAATAATATTAATTCTTTCAGCCCTACTCAGACTCCCTTACAATAAAATCTAATATCACCTCTTGGTGGAAAGATTCCAAGTTTCTTCTCTGAACTGCCGTAAAGTCTTGTCCTGAAGGTGATTGTAGGATATATCACACAATATTGCAATCATCTGCTTACAAGTATGTCTCACATTAAAAGGTAAAATGTTTGAGGATATTGAACATATACCATATATATCTGAAATTTCCAGTTTCTACGAACATGATCATGGAAATCGTACACGCCTAAAATGTTCATTAAGTAATCAAATGAATCACATATTCAACAAGACTCTACTTAATTTTAACTACAGGCACCTGGTGGACTTCTAGAGCATACAATAAAACCAACACAAGTAACAGTACATTTTGAAAGATCTGACAAATGTTATGTTATAAAAAAATCAAAATAAATAGTTATAACTATTCTTATAATTTTTAATATCATATCATGACCAAAATAATTTGTTGTAAACTTTAAAGTAAAGAAGAAAACTAAAAGCCCATAAGTTTTGTGGTTATGAGGGAACATTCACTATTATTTAGGCAATTATGGCACCCGTTTTAAACTGTCCCTTTCCAGGCAAGAAAAATGCATTTATTTTGTACAAAAGGATGAATATATTATTTTAAAAATCTACAATGTCTGGAAAAACATAATATGCCTTGTTATGAATAATTAAAATGAATAAAGTGATTAATCTGGAAAACAATAAGCATCACAATTGAGTAAAATAACAAGCATGTGGTAACTGATAACATGATTTATATTTAGACAATTTTCCAGTTTCATCAACAGAGTTACTTCACTAAGAGTTATGTTTTACATTTAATGGTGTGTCAGAATTCTGATGATTTGGGACACAAATGCATTTGCCCACTTACAAACAGCATGTGCAATTGAGTGAATGACAAGAGGCTTTTATTTAATTTAGGTTATTTTAGCACAATGCTTGTAGATGTTGTGTGAGGATGAGTTTCATTTCAGTATAAGGTTTGGGTGAATTTTACATGCTCCCTAAGGCTCTATCGTTGCCCAAACTGTAATGAAAAGGTAACAGTTGCAAACATCCATATTTTAAGCCCACAGTGATTGACTCAGTAGTAAATTAAGGAAAATTAATGACTGAAGAGCTCTGAAATCTGTTTCAAGAACAAAGCTTTCTCAGCAAGAAGCACGACATACAGTGATATTTTGTTCAAGAAAGCAGTCCTGTTACGTGAATGTTGTCTTGCTATTGTAGTATTGTGATTTTAATCAGAATTTCTAGACAATCAAGAAATTTGTACAAAGAACAACGGTTCTAGATTTCTCTGCAATATCCACAATCAAAGTAATCATACTCAATAAAAAGAGCCAACATGTTTTGTAAGTCAGGGAAAGGAATCAACTGTCATCATCATAATG
Organism: Catagonus wagneri; assembly: GCA_004024745.2. Lineage (NCBI taxonomy): Eukaryota > Metazoa > Chordata > Mammalia > Artiodactyla > Tayassuidae > Catagonus > Catagonus wagneri. The sequence goes on along the minus strand of PVHT020000886.1, from coordinate 28,145,299 downwards.
ATTTATGTTTTATTCTGAAAAGCATTGGTTTTTCATTATCATTGATATTATGTTATGATATCATTGATTATGTTACACATTCTTTTGAGTTAAGTGTTCTCTAGATAGCATAGATTCCACTGCTGCTCTCTTGACTATATAAGTGCAGGGTAGTCTTTTTGGAAAACTCAAAAAATTTTGTACATTGTGATATTTTATTTTAAATTATATATGATATGATATTATAAAAACCAAATAAAAATTCAACTTTTAAAGGGATGTAAGGAATAAAGGAGTCGTGTTTTCAGAAAACAATTAATGCATTGTTAATGTTCGGCAAGTATTCCATGTGCTCTCCTATGTCATAAACTCCATTCTAGTTGGGTTGGAATCAGGCTTCTAATGCAGGGAAAACAGATAGGTGCCAATGGTGTGTGTCACTGTTTCTGGTAGTTACAGGTTACAAAGTATGACATCTTTTCCATTCTTTTTGCTTGTTACTTATACAAGGTAGAAGCCTCGTGTTGAGACTGGGCATTCCAAAGCTAAGAGAGCCTCGGCTGTCTAAATCACTAAATGCAGCCCCCCCACCCAGTCACATCTGTTATTTCCTTCAGGGATAAGGAAGCCCATATTTTAAGTCAGATTTTGTTGTCATCGTCATTGCAGTAGCTTAGTGTATCCTGCCAGTTCATCTAGGGGCAGCCAAGGTGGACAGGAATAACAAAAGATGAGGTCAAGAGTCAAATCATTTGTGGTGTTATTTCATGAAAGTTTCTCTTGGGAATTTAAATCCCATGCTTTTTCTTCCCTGTTCTCAAAGTGATCATAACGTTAGGAGACATGTGGCTCTGTGTGTGATACTGGAGATACTAATGATGCGAGAGAGCTGAAGTAATTGTTGAAAAGTACTTCTGGGGGTTTGGCAAAGAATGAAAAGGGAGGACAATAAAGCGTTTGGATTTTAAAGAAACACTTTTTTTATCTGAACACAAATTAAAAGAAGGGATGGTTGAAGACACATATATACTACAGCCTAAGGCTTCAAAATTTCAAGTGTTGCCCTGAAATCTTTCAGCACCAAAGGGCCCCCTGAGGCCTAATCACAAGTTCCGCTATTCTTATATTACACATCCACCAGCCAGGGGGAAGGGACCCCCACCAGACCAGCTCCTCCAGCAGTCAGAACTGCTGCCCCTCACACTGAAGGCCTTCATTTCCCTGTCTTCCAACAAGCCTGTCCCACTGTCCCTGCAGGAACTAGGGGATGCCCCAGCACCCACAGCACCTGCTGGTTCCCCTTAACCCTGATGGCAACTCCACCGTGGCTTTGTGTGGGTGCAGTGTTCGCCCTCCCAGAGGCTATGTATACACGTGACTAATAAACTGTGGTCAGTCCCATTTGTCCTGTGCAGGCTGCTGTGTGTTTGGTTCTCTCTTAATACTTAGGGTGAGGAATCCCTCCTAAACCAACACGGTGAATAGAAAACGGTCAGAACACATCCCACTCCCCACTCCCCACTCCCCCCACACATTTGATCAAGCTTATATAGAATTTCACCAATACCTTTAGTAAGTGAAAGGTGCCAAACCAAGGGATTGAGAAGTAGAAAGTAAAAAATAAAAAGGGAGAAATATATGCTCTAGGAAATGTAACCAAGAATTAAATAAAAATAAACAAACTGAGAAAAAAATGCCTAGAATCTTTTAGGGAGCTTGGGTAGTGGCTGATTTCGGTAAGTATAAATTTATTTTGGAAAAAATTAAGTTTCATGATATTCTTCAGTAATACTCAAATGTACTCAAAAAATCAGAGGCAAAATGAATGTTAAGATCTATTCATAGTTGGATAGTTTTAAAACAGTAATAATTAATGAACATTAAAACCTATATGGGAAAAGAATCTGAAAAAGAATGAATATATGTGTGTGTATAACTGAACCACTTTACCGTACATCTGAAACTCACACAACATTGTAAAGCAACTATACTCCAGAAAAAATAAAATAAAATAGAATGCTAATATAAAAAGAAGGGCATTAAAAAATAAAAGTCGTTAATCTTATTAATAAGCACATGGTGACAAACATTTTGGAATATGTCATCTATCAAAGCCATACAATAACAAACACAACATTCATATTTCTGTAGATTGAAGATACATTAAGGAAGTTATTACCATTCACTAGGTAGTCTAAAGCCTGATTTGCGTATTTTAATAGATAAACAATATCCCTCTATATGTTTTGCATAGTTTTTAATGAAATTTTCAACCTGTGTTTTTACATGATCTCCGATACAAGTTTTTTCAAACTAATTGATTCCATTGACCTTGGGATAAAGACCATTCCAAATAGTCATAGAGCTGAGTACACTTTTACACAAGCAAGAATAACAGCACTGAAGTAGGAAAAGATGCAAAGTTATGATAATGTTTATGATCTATAAATAATACGGGGGAGAAATCTTACTTATTTTTAAATGTGATGGCAATATTATAATGAATCATAATGGTATTTGCATGAATCTCTACAGGAGATTAAATCAATACCATTCTTTTGATCCATCTGATTGAAGGTCTTAGTACAACTTCCTGCTTGGGAAATAGACGAAATTAATCTTCAAGTAATTGATGTAGTTGCTATACTTGGGTAAGCATATTCAAGTCATTCTATGGTTATAAGCTTAATGCTTATTCAACTCTTTGTGCTATTAATAAAAGAATTATAAATAAGTAACATTTATTTAGTAGAACTATTAAAAAGGAAGCTTATGTCATTTCTCTGTATGGCAGCTGGTGAATTAATTCAAGATTTTGGTTGATGTATATTTACATGGTGATAAATGAATGGTAAAACCTAAAAAGTTGATAAGTAGGAGGAATGTTTAAATCACATGGTGGACTGGCATGTTACCACTAATGCTGCTGTAATATTTCTATATTCAAATATCTTAAAAAAATCTAACATGAAACTATCACTTTAGAAGGGCGGGAGTTATCTTAAGTCAGAAAACTCTAGGAAGTAGAATTACACTAGGATTTAGATTCTCCATGGGAACTTAGGGTGGAAATCTAAGTGGTTGAGTACACAGACTGTTTTATAAACTTCAAGTATCCCCATAATATTCTAGTTATCCACATAACTCGCATTGTGCAGTACATTACAGCTGTAATTTGAACAGTCCCAGTGTGTTCCTAAGATTCTCATGACCAAGGTTCAAATGCTCTTATGGACAGGAAGGTATTATAATGGTGTGTTACCAACATTTGCAAGTTTCTGGAGATATTTATAAGGAGCCTCAGTTCTTATGATACCATTTACTTAATAACCTTTGGTTTCAGTTGAGCAAAGTTAAAATTAAAGCTAATAAAAAGACTAGACTATTTATTCAAAACCTCTTATTCCACATCTGGCCAAGCTCATAAGAAAGCCCACACATTCCCCCTGGGTGTCCACTAAACATGCAAACCCAAGCCCGTGCTTGGGACCCTTGCCAACCCAACTGGCCAAACAAAACGAAACGCAAGCCAGTCCTCCCTCCCTGCTTTCTCTAGCTATTTTCAGACCTTCTTGGAAGTCTGCTCTACTTTCTCCAGAAAGCTTCATTTTGCGAATAATAAGCTTTTTCACACTCTCTTGGTACCCACGTGGTATCTTCAGTCTTGACACTCAAGCATGGTGGGGTCTGCTCTGCCTCTGTAGAATAACTATGCAATGACTGAATAATAAGTGAAAAAACTTCATGCTGAGAAAAATGTACTAATACATAAAATTCTTTGTACACTATTCATTTTCAGGACTGTGTCTGTCATTTATTTCTCCAAAACAAAGCCAAACAGAGATGCTGATAACTTCGCTTTTGCTAAGGATGTAGAAATTTCAAAAATATCATGTCTATCCCAAAGATAAGAAAAAAGCCGAATAATCTTCCCCAAGGAAAAGGGAAAAATGATCCATTGCTTCTGGATGCAGAGTAAAAGTCAAAATATATTTTCTATGAAGGAGAGCTAAAAAAAATGGATTGAACCCAAAATACTGAATCAATAAAAAGAGACAGACAACCTAACTCTATAACTGAAAATTGTAATTATCAATTTTCTTGCATTATCAAAAAAATGCTATAAGCATAATTTCTAATTTGTGTTATTTACTGAGGATTTTGTCAATATTTATGATCCAACATAACAGTATGTTTTCTTTTCTCGACTTATATATAACTGTATTTTAATAATGTCAATGCTACTGCGTAGGTTCTCAAGATTTTATTCTTTTTAATGCGTTTACTCTATCAAGTATCATGACAGGTGCATTTAAATATACTAGTAATGTGTTTCTCTTTGCATGAATGTCTATTTTTTTCTATGAAATTTAATGCTTTATAGTGTGTTGCATAGTAATCCTTGACTGTTTCACCTTGTAAATTCTTCCTCTAATATTTTTATGGAGTCATTTTAAATGTATTTAATATCTTTTTATCTGTTCAACAAAATGAATATTCACTTTTTTTATTTTGTCTTATGGTTTTCTCTTTTACATTTGCCTGCTCTACTTTCCCAAGTCCTTATATTGTCAATATTTTCTGAAGTACCTTAAGAGAACCTTATAATGACAGAAGACTGACATTTTGCTTTGAGATACAATATGAAAACTAACTTTAGTAGTGAGGCCAGCCAGATCACAGATGTTCTTTGAGAGATATTGGTTTATTGTGTCATTTAGGTTTATTATGATTTCTTCTCTGAAAGCTTTAAAAATTTGAAATTTATTTCCCTGTGTTTACGTGTATATTTACATTTATTCTGATTGATTTGGGGGTTGGTACAGCTGCTCCAATAGTTAACTTCTTAAACCTAATTTTACATGCTATCTTTCAATCCTAATTCTTTAGATGATGTCCATCAACTTCCTACATGAGCACAGGTACAACTACCATATTTTCTTTTTCATTTTCTTCCCTTTCTCTACAAAAATATACACTTGGTTACAGTGGCTCTCTTACTTTTACATTAATTTTGTTCAACAGATATATACTAAAGGGAAATTACCTTTATTTCTAGCAATTTAATTATAGAAATCATTATACTATCTAATATGTTCACTTCTCCTTCTCTAAATCCATTTTAGTAAATTATCCTCTTATTTAGGCGTTATAACAATACCTCTTTGTTATATAACAATATTATTAATATTTTAGTCCTGTTTAAATTCTTATTTAGTACTCTAAATTGATTTAAGGTAACTTCCACTCTCCTTTCTGAAGTGTTCATCTTGATGAATTAGTTGCTTGAAGTATGAACTTGAGCTGTTTCTTCAAGAACTCATGAGAACACTGTAACCTCAACTATCGCAAGTCAAAAATGCATATCTATGACCTCTTAAATGAATGATAGTTTGAATGTATACACAGTTTTTTGGGTCACTTTCCTTCCTTAAGGACTGTTGATTTTACAGCATTGACTGTTGCTATGAAAGAAAATGTAGGGTTAAGCTAAATTCCCTTCATTGTACCCTGGCTTCCTCTTCACAATGGTCCAAGGTACTCTCATTTTTAAAACATTTTATTAAAGTATAGGTGATTTACAATGTTCCTTCAATTTCTTTTGTACAGCAAAGTGACCCAGCCATACATATATGTACATTCCTTTTTTTTATACTATCTTTCAAGATATTATTTCATTATTTTTATATCCTAAGAGATTTTAAGGCAGTGTCTTTTTCACAATTATTTACTATCAAATTTTAATTCTCCTAAGCCCTCCTATTCTCCATATTTTCTGAAGCACTTTTAAGAGGCCTCAAGTAGAATAAGTTCCTATTAACAAAGGGACAATTTGATCAGCAATTAGGTTTGGAAATGCAATGGATTGTAGGGCATCAAACATGTTAAATTTATAATGATGCTAAAAACAAACGGTCATACTCCTTGATCATTTCATAATATATAAGGAGACCAAGTCATTATTTGAAAAACTGACACATAATTAGAAAGAATGAGCTATTTTAATTGCCTCTTCTCTATGAACTATACCTAAGGGTAACAGAGCAGTTTAAAAAAGGAAGTTTCTCTTCATAGATATATTCCAGCTCCTAACTTAATAATTTCGTACCACATAATGAATTAATAAATCTAAGAAATGAAAATCAAAGTCTTCTTCTTCTTTTTTTTTTTCCTTATCTAGAGCCGCACCTGCAGCATATGGAGGTTCCCAGGCTAGGGGTCTAACAGGAGCTGTAGCCGCTGGCCTACACCACCGCCACAGCAACGCGGGATCCGAGCCGCATCTGCGACCTTCACCACAGCTCACAGCAACGACGGATCCTTAACCCACTGAGCAAGGCCAGGGATCGAACCCGCAACCTCATGGTTCCTAGTCGGATTCGTTAACCACTGAGCCACAACGGGAACTCTGAACATCAAAGTCTTCTAAGAACACACACACAAATAAGACATTTCATACATTCTGCTGGAAATATATAGCACCTTCTAAGAAACAGTTTTCCCAGAAATTTTAAACTCAATGCTCATTCTTCTGATTGAAATGTCAGTTAAAAAATACATCAAAATAAATGTGCATCAAGTCATAGACAGGGAAGCAAATCCAAATCATGAGACTTCACAAGAAAAATTATCTGGCTTTTCAACAACAACAACAACAACAAAAAATAAAAATCGCAAGGGAAGGAAAAAGAAAGGGAGTGCAAAGGATTAAAACAGACTTTGAGACATGATAACTAATCCTAACATACGGAACAAAAGTAAAACTTTTATAGAACAATTTGAGTAATATGAACATTGGAGATGCTAGGATATTACTGGTTAATTGCTGAAATGGGATGCGGGCAACAAGAGCATCTGAGTCATGTCTAAAAAGTGGAGTACCTGTCATTCATAAATATATAATATAGCCAATTTATCGATAAAATGATATAATTAAAAAAATCCTTCACAATAATACAAAGGGACTTGGGGCTGGTGGTAGAGAGGAACGCATATTGTTCATGAATTTGCAATTTTTGAAGTTTTGTAAGGGGTATGTGAGTTTGTTCTATTATTCTTTTTTTCTTTTGTATATGTGTATATAATTTTCTCTTAAAAAGACAAAAATTATCATTCCTCATTAGCAAATGTGCTCCTTTGTTCGAGTCAGAAAGCAGAACCAAAACACTATGCGCTGCACATTTGCAAAAGCAAATGATTTCTGGATCCACATCTACAACTTTGATTGTAATTATATGTTATTGATTCCAACATGAAGGGAATTTAAATGAAAGAAGTGAGCAAAGTAGTTATCTAGTAGAGTGTATTAGATGATTTTTTGTTGTTGTTACGTGCTCAAGTGTCCCTGAGGTTATTTGGATATTCTATTGAAAAAGCTTCAAGGGTAATTGATGACGGTGATCCATATATGCCATAAACATTTACTTATAATACCCATATATAAGAAAAGATAAAAATGAATTGTAATATTTTAAGGAAAGGAGAGGATTTTAATGAGAGATTATTCATGATGCTAATCCTCACATATTGCAAATTTTATTTTCTCAGTTAATTTTCAGCAGATAACAATAATTTGCCTTTCTAGCATGACTTTCTGGGAAACATAAGTGATTCAATAAACTCTCCTGACTAATTCTTACAGTTTTTATTATGATTTTTGAATTAAAATTTATCCTTGTTTCATTTCACAAATAAGTGACATAATTTTCTTCCTCTGTCTTATTCAAAAGATTTACTGAGAATCACATATTATGATGCATACATAATTGTTTGGAAAAACAGAAATCACCAGAATTAATTTGCTTTTTAAAAACTTTTTTTAATCAAAGTATATATATATATGTGTGTGTGTGTGTGTATATATATATAACATAAAGTTGCTATTTTAACTATTAAACATAAACAAGTAAATAAATTTGTCTTCATATGTAGCATACAATTTTATCTTTCGAAATATGCTTTCTATGCCTCATAATAAATAACAAAATAAACAGTCCCTTAGTTATTCAAGCATGTCGTATATTGAAATGACAGGAGATAGTCCAAAAGCCCACTTCAGAGAACAGAAACAAAATGCCTGAAATAGTAACAAGTGCCAAGTCATCTCTTTAGGTAGCCAATAATTCCTTCCAGAGTATGTAATAATTTAAAGTAACATGTGCTTTGTAATTCACGGTGGACACTACATTAATCTGATAACTATTTTGTTCTTAGCTAGTCCACCAAATGTTTATGGAGTTTGTGACTTCTATTAAAATAATTTTATTGTGGCCTTCTTATGTAAGAAGAACTCGTTGTGATTACATGCATTAAAAGACAGTAGTAGAGTTAGACGATGATAAAACAACACATTAAACAATGATGAGAACTTGAAAAGAGACCAAAATTTGCTACAGAAATGCAGATTTTCAAGATGTGAATTTCTGACATTCTGATAATTTTAATTCTCCATACTTGCATTACTGTTTTTAAATTAATGACCATTTACTTATATGGGGAACGCGTGCATGTCTCTTTGACAGTGGGAGAGGGTGAGGAAGAGGAACAAGGGGAGAGAGGGGAGAGTGGAAAAAAGATCCATTGATAACTTTGGCGCTTCCTCAGATATCAGTATTAATCAGCTATCGCAAGTTCCTTTTTTTCCCAAGCTAGTCCATGGAATTCTGTCTGTTTACAAGAGAAATCAAACTGTCAAATGTTTTAGAGAGATATTTTAACTATTCTGGTAATTATCTCCTTACCAATTCTCTATGACTTTAGAAGCAAAAAAGTAGTCTCCCTTTTTATCTAGAGACAGAGTCAAAACTCTTCAGAAGTTGTTATCTCTGTGGCCAGCTTCAATAAATAGTTCTGAAAATAAATATGGAAGCCTCTTCAAGCTAAATTTATGTCCAGCTTTTGTAACTTTATGGACTGTGAATTCTTAAAAAATTATTTTTTGCATAATGTTATATTTTGAATGTGCAGTTTAGAAATTTGAGACAAAAATTAAAAGGAAATATTAATCCTTCATGATTTCAAAATAAATATATTCTTTATAATTATTAGCCACTGAAATACTTATATGACATTTAATTTTTAACATTTTATTACTAATGAATGAACACTAAACAGTAATTTAATAGAAAAATTATATTCAGTTATTCACACCTTTCTCCAAACATTCCTTTATAAGTGGATTTGATTTTTCAGTGATCATTTTTTACCAAATTTGATCCAACACGGCACAGAATTGAAAGAGAAATAACTTCTCTACTCATGACAAATGACTTCTACTGGGAGAGAAACATTCATTTTTAAAAAGATAGGAGACTCAAAGAAGTACTGAGAATCCAATAATACAAGATGATATCATCCATTGTTTTGATGAATTTAATCATTTTCTTGAATTAACATAACCAACTGGGTACTAGTTTTAGGTGGCAACTAGTTGGTTTCTGGAGAATAATTTAGGACAGAATATCTTGTGTTAAAGTGCTGTGTATCTGTTTACATTTGTTTTCTCTCTGTTATCTACTTTTCCTTGCATTGTGTGAAAATTAAATGGCAAAGAGTAAAGAAAAGAAAATACTTTCACCCCGCTGGAAATAGTTCAAACATGAGACGCATTACCATCTTCCTTGCCAATGCCAAAAGCTGCAGTGAGCAAAACCTTTTCAGGATAAATCACATTAACAATCCCTAGTGTGGAGACAGTAATAGTTTCTCACTTCAGGTTGCCAGTGTGCTTGCTTCTGGGAATGCAGCAAAAAGATGGAGTTGCCGAAGATTCCCAATGTGCTGCTGTTTGCCATGAGCACATCCCCTTGAGCAAGCCGAATATTTGTTTTGATACCAGCCTTGTTGGGCTTCTTATTTAAGTGGGTAAATTCCAACTAGTTACAAAGTGTCATCTTTATTATTCTGAATGCAAATACTCCCTAGAATGTTGTAAAATAAATAGCTGTTATATGAAGATGTTAAAACAGTAATCTAATGGTGCTCTTTTTAAAGCATCTACGTATATATTTAAGCAGAACAATCCAAGTACAATAAAATAAGTAAGGTAAAAATTTGAATTGCATGAAGAATAAGGAATCAGAAGAGAAATACAAGCAATACTGCTATGTATGATCAGAAACCCAGCGAGTGTCCATAAAGCACTGTGGAACTGGTCATTGAGATCATTGATTAGTTTTGCCTGGTTGCTTGGGTGGTTGAGCAGAGAAATTTGATTGCTGATTGGGTTATCCAGTCTGGTTGCTAGGAAGACCTAATAACTAATCATTTACAGTCCAGTTATTTTGATAATCCCTGTGACTCAAATGATCCATTTCATAAACTTACCCAGTGTTCAGATCACAACTTGTAAGTGACTGAGGTGATCGACCAAACAGAGATGATCAGAGTACACAATTTTTGAACAAAACTGGTGAATGAAATGAAGAAGTAAGATTACCCCTTATTCTAGAAATCTAAAAATTGCTAATAATGGATAAAGTCTTCTCCTCATAATATAGCTGTTTTAAGTATTGTTCTTATTTATACATTAAAAAGTGAAAAATATTTGAAAACTTCCTTAGCCGGCCAGAAGTCAGATTACTGAGAGATGTCAGGGAAAATCAGTTCGATTCTGTGCACATAAATGAAATGCACTGTATTATTTATGATCGTTGAGTGGCATTATTTAACTGATGATAATTATACAACAAAGTAGGCATTTGTTTAGTTTGAATTTGCCAAGGAAAGATTTTATAAATTTCTTACACATCTGGTTCCTGCTAAACTTTAATTGTCATGGAATATTAAACGGCTCACTGAATATCACAGGCACCACCGCTGCTTTGCTCCTAGGCAGCTTAAGAGTTTAACCCTTAGGAGTTCCCGTCGTGGCGCAGCAGTTAACGAATCCGACTAGGAACCATAAGGTTGCAGGTTCGATCCCTGGCCTTGCTCAGTGGGTTAGGGTGAGCTGTGGCATAAGTCACAGATGCGGCTCGGATCTGGCGTGGCTATGGCTGTGGCTGTGACGTAGGTCAGCAGCTGTTGCTCTGATTCAGCCCCTAGCCTGGGCCTTCTGAAGGGGTATTGATGCCAAGAAGGATACTGTCCACAAAGACAGATCCTTAGAAACTGCAGAGAGATAAATCTACCTTGGATATGTTTTTATCAAGATTTTAAGATTCAGTGACGTGCTAGATCCTTGTGTGTGTTCAAACCTTACATTTATAGATCTTTCCCACTCCTTCTCCCAGTCCTCATTTGGGCAGCTTTTTCCTAAATAGCAACAAACCTTTAGGTATAGACATTCTTTCACCAATATTGATACACTTTCCTTAGTTTTATAGTTAGATGTTTTCACAAGAGAATTTTTATGAAATAACTTCACCTTAAACAGTACAAAATATATCTACCTGGTAAGGCAATGAAAAAAGAAAAATAGATATTCTCCATTGAGTATTTTAGGGTACTTACATCATTGGGGGCTTTGTGCTTAAAGTTTAAAAGTATCTCTTCATGTGATTTTTGCTCAAAAATTAGCCAAGAAACTGAGGCACAGAAAATAAGGTTAAAAAGAAAACGCACGCACACATACACACACACACACACACACACACACACACTCACACACACACACTCACACTCTCTGTGCCTTCTCCCTGGAGCTTCTTCATCCATTTCTTGTATCAAATGACAAGAGGATACCCATGGTCTCAGGCAAGCACAAAATTTACTTTCCCAATATTTCTATCCTCTTAGGAAAAATAGAAAACAAACCTGCAGACCACAGTCCTACAATAAGCAAGTCCCGAGGGACCACGTGAGAGAAAGAGAAGAGCAGAAAGGACAGATCTGGAGAGACTGCACAGACCCCGGGTTATTGGTTTTCTTTTATGAAATATTCTGGGCCTACATTCTTGACAGATGGCTCCTATTCAAAACTACAGCTAACTTTGGGGAGGCACGATCTCAGTTTAAAACTCAGACCTGTCTTTAACTTAGATCTTACACAGAGATGCTCATCAATAAAGAAAATCATTTACCTAAACTTCTACTATATAATCTTCATTGGGACCAATGCAATTTAAGTTCCTCAAGAAGCAGAACTGATTGAGAAATATAGTCAGAAACAATGCCTGAGGGGTAAGAAAAGAAAGCAAAATTGGGCAGAGAGAAAAGTTGGGTTGCAGTGGCGTCACAATGTCTTTGGTGACCCCAGGGGTCTGTGAACTAGGAGAGCCCTTCAGAGTCGTCCTCAGTTAGTAAATACACCCCCCCCCCACACACACACACCCTGTGGTTTCACAGCATCATGATTTAGCTGAAAGTCAAGACTGGAGTTCCCATCGTGGCTCAGCAGAAAACGAATCCGACTAGGATCCATGAGGGTGCAGATTTCATCCCTAGCCTTGCTCAGTGGGTTAAGGATCTGGTGTTGCCATGAGCTGCAGTATAGGTCGCAGATGTGGCTTGGATCTGGCATTGCTGTGGCTGTGGTGTAGGCCAGCGGCTACGGCTCTGATTTGATCCCTAGTCTGAGATCTCCATATGTCATGGGTGTGCCCCTAAAAAAAAGCCAAAAAAGAAAAAGACAGGTCAGGACTTAAGTCTAAGTTTGCTGCAGTGCTGCAGTACTGATTGCAAGAAACGCGTGAATGTCTTTCTTGTTTTCAGCTTCCCAAAACATAAATGGATAGAATAATACATTTGTCTAACTCATGCAAATGCTCTTGAAAATCAACCTAATTATATCAATGAAAACAATCTCAACACGTACAAGGAAAATGTCTAAGTCCAGGCTTCTATGATAAATTATCATAGACTGAGTGACTTAAAAAATAAACACTTATTTCTTATAGTTTTTGAGGTGAGAAAGTCTGAAATCAGGGTACCAGCATAGCTGGGTTAAAGTGGAGGACTCTTCCAGGCTCCTTCATAAGATGAAGTCAGAGAGGGAGGAGAAGTGTCTTCTGAGCAAGCCTGCTCAGAAAGGCTCCGCCCTCATTGCCTGGTTACCTCCCCAACGCCACACCTCCAAATGCACTCACATTAGGATGGGTGGTTTAGGACTCAACATATGAATGTTTGGGCCACACAGACATTTAATTCCTAACAGAAAGCATACCAAGATACCAACAACACCATCTCCCTTAGAGGCCTGGACTAAGTATGAGAACATGTATATTCATTCGATTTTAATAGATCACGCTCTGAGAATCTGATCTCCATTTTTTCCCCTACGATTGTAAGAGCATGCATTTAAAAAGAAAAGAGGAACGGAACAGAGATATTCAAGATGATGTTTAGTCTTCCATCACATTTTAAAAATGAGCAAAACGTCTCAAAATATGAGGTTGGTTGTGGGCCCCACGGGTAGAAGCAGCCGTGTTGGGGACAGAACTCAGGTGTCTGATGTCCGGTCTGTTGCCCTTTTCCCTAGACTGGTCTGGAGCAGGCTGAGTAAACAACGTGGTTTCTTAGCTCAAGTGAATCAAGAGCCATAGATTTTTTTTTTTTTTTCTGATTCTAAGCATCTTGTGAATCCAGTGCACTGAATAGTAAGCAAAATAACAAGGTGGTATCTAGAAATAGAACATCAGCTGGAGAGATATTTTAAAACACACTCCTAAAACTGTTTGAGAAAATCACTATTCATTGCCAGGACCACTTTTGTATGAGACAAATATTCTTAAGACACTAAATAATTTGGTCCCAGCTGTTAACCATGTAGCAAGTCAAATTTAGCAATATAGTCAGTTTTATTATTTAACCCAATACAATTTTTCTTACTTAAATGATTGACTGTGTGTTGACCTCAATATGCCACTGATTATATTTTGTCCTATTCTGTCTAATGGAGCTTCCTTACTGCTTCTATTCAAAATTATTTTGATTAATTTGAGATAGCTGTTAAATCAATATGTTTAAAAACATCTTTCCCATTATATCCTAAACTATCTTTCCTACGGTAGAAAATTCAACAAAGAAATTATGGTGTGTCAAAAAGAGCATTAGAACCAAACAAAAAAACCTAGGTTTGATTCTTGCCTCTTAATTTATCATATGTAAGCAAACCCCAGTAACCAAATTAAATTTAAAATCTTTTGCACAGTGAAGGAAACTATCCTCAAAACAACATGGCATTCTACTAAATGAGAGAACATATTTGCAAATTATTGTAACCAGTTTGTAGTCCTTTTGCCTCCAGCAAGCACCTCAGCTTGCCATGGCTCTTTTCCTGGTTGGGCGATCAAAACTTTCACTCCTAAATGGATGGTTCAATTAATAGTTCTGCCTGACATTATCATGTTCCATCATAAGTGACTAGATATAGTTCCCAGTGCTGTAAAACAACTATAATGAAAAAAAATTATATAAATAAAAAACAAAACAATAACAACAACAACAACAACAACAAAAAAGTCGTTCTGCCTGTACTGAAATGCTGTGGTTTCTCCTGGGCATGGTAATGCAAAAAAATGTCCTAAGCCATCTCGTGTATCCCAGACATAGTCTTCCTTATTTCCATCGTGAAACAGAACTTCACTTTTCCCTTAGTGGCCAGGACCAGTCACTTTAGCCAGCACAATAACTCCCTTCCTTGCCTCTTGACTGAGTACTCTGAGGAACCAGATGGCAGCCTTTACTTCCAGTTCAATGGAATTATTGTTGTGTCTCCTAATAGAAGTGTCCCTCCCTTTGAAGGCCAGCAGAGCATAAGGTCATGGCAACAGGAAGCCAAATGTCACTTGTGGCTCACTAGGGGTAATAGCGATGGCGTCATTTTCATTTCTACACTTTGACTCCTGGACCCATGAATTCGGCCATGGGAGAAAAGTACCGTTTATTGGATGCTGATTTAAAATATACACAGCCCTCTGAAGAGGCTCGCCCAGCCTTGCAAACTTGCTACCTAAAAGATATTATAATTGAATTTTCAAAAGGCCATTTCAATATCAAATCAGCAGCTTCAGGATGGTAGGCAACATGCTAAGGCCAGTGGATTCTATGAGCACATGTCCACAGCTATACTTCTTTTGCTGTGAAGTGAGTTCCTTTATCAGAAGCAATGCCATGTAGAATTTTGTGTTGGTGGACAAGGTATTCTTTAAGATCACAAATGGCAGTTTTGGCTAAAGTATTTTGTGCTGGTAAGGCAAATACATATCCAGAGTATGGGTCTACTCCACTAAGAACAAAATGCAGCTCTTTCCATGATAGAAGCTATCTGGTATAACAACCTGCCACCAGGTAGGTGACCACCAGGAAACAGTACCATACTAGGGAATCAGCACTGGTCTCAGCTGCTGGCAGATCGGGCACTCAACAGTGCTCATAGCCAGGTCAGCCTTAGTAAGTGGAGATCGATATTGCAGAGTCCATGTGTCACTTTTATCCTTGCCACTTTGTTCATGAGCCCACTAAGTAATCACAACGGTGGCTGGGGAAAGAGGCTGACTGATATTCATAGATTAGATCTTCATATTCTATTGATTAATAAAATTCTTCTATGCAGAGGTCACTCTTTGATGAATATCCATATGGCAAAAAAGTCTTCATTCTTTTTGCCATCTGTATATATTATTTGATGAGGTGTCTATTCATTTCTGTTGACCATTTTTAATTGGGTTGTTTTCCTATTGTTGAAATGTTAAACTTTCTTATATATTTTGGATAAAATTCTTTTAACCTACGAGGTTTTGCAAATATTTTCTCCAGTTCATGGCTTGCATTTTTCTTAGCATTTTTCACAGAGCAGTCATTTCTGGTTTTACTACAACTCATTTTTTTTTCTCGTATAGAACATGTTTTGGTGTCATATCTAAAAAATTCACTGTGAAACCCAAAGTCACATAAATTTTTTTCCATCAAGTTTATAATTTTGTTTTTCACGTTTAAGTCTACATTCATTTTGACTTAATTTTTACATATGAACATCCAATCGGTCTTGTTGAAAAGACTATCCTTTCTCCTTCAGATTAACTTTTCCCTTTTGTCAAAGAGCAATAATTATATTTATGTGCTTTTCCATATAATTGCTATAATCAGTTTGCCCATATTTATGAAATAACTTGCTGAGATTTTGATAATTATTGTGTTGAATGTATAGATCAAGTTTGCAATAATTTACACCTTAACAATATTGAGTCTTTTAGTTCATAAATATGGACTATCTCCCTATTTATTTAGATATTCATTGATTTCTTTTAACAGAGTTTTGTGGTTTTCCTTATTTACCTCCTGCGCATATTTTGCTTGATTAACCCCCAATACATTGGAGGTTATCAAATGATATTTTTCTTAATTTCAAATTCCATTTTTTTCTTGCCAGTATATGAGAAAGCAACTGAATTTTGCATGTTAGTTATTAACCTTGTATCCTGTGAACGTGCCATAACCACTTACTGGTTTTAAGAATTTTTTTGGTTTTCATTAAGTATTTAGGATACTTTACATAGACAATCATGCTGTATCTAAATAAAGAGAATATAATTTTTTTCAAACCTGTATACTTATTTTTTTTTCTAATATAATTACACTAAGTAGGACTTCCAGTACAAGGTCAATAGGAGTTGTCAGAGCGAAGGATATTCTTGACTTATTTCCAGTCTTCAAAGAAAGCATCCAGTTTCTCACCATGAAATGTGAGGTTAGCTAGGTATAGTTCATAGGTGTTCTTTATCAAATTGGGTAAATTACTTCCATTCCTAGTTTTCTGAGGTTTTTATCATGATGGGGTCTTGGATTGTGTAAATTTTTTTCTTTTCCTGAACCAGTAGTTCATGGAATGAGTTTTTCTTCTTTCCTTTTTTTTTGCCTTTTCTAGGGCCACACTCACAGCTCATGGAGATTCCCAGGCTAGGGGTCTAACTGGAGCTGTAGCCACCAGCCCACAGCCACAGCCACAGCAACGAGGGATCCGAGCCGCCTCTGCAGTCTACACCACAGCTCACGGCAACGCCAGATCCTTAACCCACTGAGCAAGGCCAGGGATCGAACCAGCAACCACATGGTTCATAGTCGGATTCCTTAAGCACTGAGCCATGACAGGAACTACTGATTTTCTTCAGCTTGTTAATGTGGTAGATGACTTTGACTGACTTTCAAATGTTGAACCAGACTTGTGCACCTGGAGTCAATCCCAATTTATGGTGATACATAATTATTTTTATACATTGTGGCAATATTTCCTAATGTTTTCTTGAAAAGTTTTGGATCTATTTTCGTGAGAAACATTTGCCTTTAGTTAGACTTTTTACAATGTCTTTATCTGTGTTTACTACTAGGGTAATGCTGATCTTATAGAAAGTGTTCATAGAAAATTTCCCTTGCTTCTATTTTCTGGAGTAAAGAGTTGAGAACAAAGTATCATTTCTCCCCTAAATGTCTGGTAGAATTGATTAGTAAATTGTTCTTCCTAACACTTTTTGAGAGGCTATTATTCAATTTCTCTAACTGGTATAAACTTCCTCAGATTGAACAGGTCTCCTCAGTGCATTTTTGTAGTTTGTATCTTTCAACAACTGATGCATTTCATCTAAGTTATCAAAAAGTAATTCATGTCTTTATTAATCTTTGTGGATTGGTTCAGTAGCAAAACAAAACACTGTATTATTTCTGATATTGGTAATGTGTGTATTTTTTCCGTTTTAGTGTTATCCTTGCTAGATATATATCATCTTTATTGATCTTTTTTAAAAACTAGTCTTTGGTTTTATTGATTTTCTTTATAGTTTTTTTTGTTTTTAAATTCTATGATTTCCTTCTTAATTTTATAATTTTCTTATGCTACCTTTTGCCTTACATTTCTCTCTCTTCTCCAGTGTTTTAATGTAGACATTTAGACTATTATTTAGATTATTGCTTTAATATTTTTTTCTACTATATGCTTTTAATGCTATAAAGTTTCCATCTTTCAGTGCTTTTATTGTATCTGGTCATTTTTATTCTAATTTTCATTAAAATCAATAGCTATTTTAATTTTTTCTGATATTTCTTCTTTGATGCAAGTGTTTTGAATATGTGTGATTTAAACTCCAAACAATTGGGTACATTCTGGCTATATTTCTCTTTTTGTTTTCTAGTTTAATTTCATGTCTTAGTATATACTTTGTATAACTTCTATTCTTTTAAATTTGTTAAGGAGTTTATTTATGGCTCAGAATGTGGTCTATCATTGTGAATGTAACATGTAAGCTTGAAAAGAATATGTATTTTATGTGTAAATTAGATTGAGTTGATTGACAGTACCATATTGGTCAGTCATATTATTACTGATTTTCTGCCTGTTATCTATCAATTACTGAAAGAGTGGTGTTGAAATCTCAAACTGCAGTAATGAATTTGTCTATGTGTACACACACACACACGTATCTTCCATTGGATCATTTTCCTCTGGAGAACCCTAACTAATACATTATACTTATCCATACTTCCATAATTATCTAATTCATTGGTGCATTTAATTATCATTCATTTGTATAATAAGCTTAATTAGAACCTTTACATCAAAAACATTAAAGGACAATATTGATAAACTTGAGAATATCACAATTAACTTTCTGTATGGCAAAAATTTCATAATCAAGGTCAGAAGCTAAATGATTAACTGTGTAAAATAATTGCTTATAAGGTAAAAGTTCTGAATTCCACAACTCACAAAAGTTTTTTCAAATCAATAAGAAATAAATGCAATACAAGGGAATACTGAAGAGTAAAAATAGTATGCTTAGAATAAGGGAATATAAATTTTGAATAAACATACAAAAAGTTGCTATCTGATCATTAAATATAATACTTACAATATTTTCTATTTTAAAGTGAAAACTTGTAGATAGGAATGTAATATATATTGTTGTACACTCCTCTTTGGGAGAGAGAAATTTACTAGTATGCATAAACATGAAGACACACTCTCAATTTTACTTCTATTACTTTAATATATAAATTTACTGCTATAAATTTGTTATAGACTTTATATGAATAAGAGAAAATAATCTTGCCCGCGATTTAATTTGAAAAAGGAATCAGGAATTAAAATTCATTTTTATGCATACAATTTATAGCTTATGCATTAGTTTCAGTTGAATATATGTGTGTATATGTGTGTGTATATGCTTTAAAAGTATTATATGATCCACATCAAGAAAGACATTAGATACAAAAAAAGGTAGAGCATATTTTCTGCCATTGAGAGTTTCAGAGTCTAATGAGATCCAAATGGAAATCACAGATAGACAATTAAGAGAAATGAAAACTTTCCATTTATACAATGTTATGTCTTTGACTACAAAACATAGTGCAATAAGAATTGAGCATGGGGAGTTGTGAAAGTCTTGAGAAATGACAATATTTCAACTGAAATGACAGACATGGTTCAGATCACAAAGTATCTTCTTTGGTGTGGTATTTGGTTTTCCTCTTTAGGGTATAGAAGAATCCTGCAAGGATTTTAAGGGAAGAAGGGAAATTATTAGATCTAATTTAACAACCACAACAAAAACAACAGAAAGACTCTGGAAGTTGTGTACAAAAGACTAGAAGGTATAGATACTGCAGACACAAGCCCAACGACATAAATAAGAGTTTAAATCAAGGCAATGACCATGGTGAAGAAAGGCTACAGAGAAGGAGTTTGAAGGAAGCAACGGTCAACACTCACATATTACTAAAGGCCCGGGAAGGGCAGTAGTTTTACAGTTTCCTTTTGTTTAGCATTAGAGATTTATTGGTGATGCTGGTAAGGACACTGAGTGGAAAAGGACTGTCCGTCAGGTTCACTGAGTAGGAAGCTAGGGAAGTATAATCTATAGGTCTAGAGTCATTTTTCAAGAAGTGTATTTGAAAAGAGGAAATATTGTGGTATCTAGAGGGACAAAGTGACAGACAAATATTCTTACGTTTGGAGAGGTGTATGACGTTTACTCATGGAGAGGAAAGCACTGGAGGTCAAGGCAAGGCTGGGAAGTGAGGGACAAATTTTTTCACTGAGATGAGGGCAAAGTGAGAAAACCTTGTGTGTACACTGAATGTTAATGGTCAATGTTTGGCAACAAAAGGCTTTTATGCTCTATGTCCTTTCTTTTCCTCTGAGACACAAAGCAGTTTTATTGTTTAACTGGGGAGTGGGAGGGAAGGCAGAGGTATACTGGTGTCCTTTAAAAACAGAGACCCAAGCACATTATTCATGCCCTTCTACTTAAAGCATATGTTCCGTGAAGAAAATGAGAGTGACATGATTCTCTCTATCACTTATACTTGGTCTTACGAGTACAACAAGGCATTGAGAAAGGTAGTTGATATATTTTCTTAATCATTCCAATCATTTAGAAGTTAAAAACAGTGCATCAATGCTGTCCTTATAACTCACTTAAAAATGAATTTATAGAAATTAAAGTGGAAAGATCCCTAAGAACTATCTAAGCTCACTGAATATCCTCCCAGTCCAACATCCATCTGATATTCAGAGAAAAATTCATCACAGCAAGATGTACTGCCATGCATTTGGCTCAGTATTCCCTATTTAAAAAATCAATAAAAATTAACATTGCAGGAAATGTGATAAATATATTTATGAAAGAATAAAAAACTTCATATTAAAATAGCATAGACCATAGCTATATTGACCAATAGATGAATCTACCGTAAATGTGAAATATTATCTGTTAAAGGCAATGGCTATAATTAGTTTTCCAAGGCTATTTTATCTTTTCTTATTTTGATCACTTCTGTCCTTTACGTTTCACTAGTAAAGCAAGAATATCTTGTCTTCTATTTTAGTTCATATAGAAAAATGTTACTTTCATCTCCCCTGAGGCAAAGAAGAGTACAATAACAGCAGAACAGAGAAGAAGAAAAAAAAAAAAAAAAAGAACAACCATAGTATATACCAGTCTCTTATCAAAAGGAAACGAAGAGTAGAGTAATTTTTCCCACAGATATCCTTATATTCCTTTTCTTGTGTAAGGTCTTCCTAAAACTCTCAACTGTATGGGGATGTATGTTTGTTTAATTTCATGAGGTAACGGAAATTATATCTGGTACAGTACCTTGCTATAGCTTTTTATTTTGTACATATATCATTTTCATAGACTAAAAGGCCAGAATTTACTTTTACTCCTTGTAAGACTTTAGTTATATCAATTACCCTTACTGAATGTTTTGTTGAGAGCTTCCAGGCACAGCAATAATATATTTTTTGTTTGTTTTTAGATTTCAAGCAAAGACATAATAAAGCAAACACTTTAGATTCATCATTATTATTCTCTGCTGTATTGGTCAGAGTTTTCCAGAGAAACAAAACCAATAGGATACACATAGAGAGATATATAAGAGATCTACTCTACGAACTGGCTCGCATGATTATGGAGGCCAAGAAGCCCCACGCTCTGTTGTCTGCAAACGAGAGATACAAGAAAGTGGGTGGTGCCTTTTAATCTGAGTTCAAAGCCGGAGAACCAGGAAGTCCACGTGGGAAAATATATATACCCCACATGTTCTCTCACCGATTTACATTTTTACGTTTATCCTTGGCTTTCTCAGATTTTGACTTCTCTTTCCTTTCCCTTCCGACTAGCCTACCCTTTGAAGATACTCTCCCGTAAACGTGCCATCACTGCCTTGACACTTTATTGCTTCTTGCCTTATCGAGCTTTCAGTATGCTATTAAAGCCTGACTCCAGTTCTAAGAAAACTCTCCTTGTCTCTAATAGAACTTAACCCATCATCTTTTTAGTCTATTCCACATAAAAGGATTGGGGGAGGTTAGTGTTACAGGTATTTACTAAGATTCTACTTAGTCTTCAGAACTCGGTAAGCTCCGTGGGCAAATAAGAGAAACAGAAGTCTGTTTTCTCTGAGGTCAATCAACACTACGGTAAATAGCATTGGAAACCCCAAGTATTCATCAATCCTGTTTTTTACACAGTACTACACTACATATTTTAAAGTGGTAATACAAATACATGAGCTTATAACGGCGATATAATCAAAAGTATCCATAAAACATCACCAAGCGAACAATCTAAAACACAAATAAAATCAGAACGTAATAACAGATAAACTATACCAATAACTTATTCTGTGCCTGAGACTTTAAAACTATAATCTCACTTAATTCTTACAACATCCTTAGAAATTTCCTACTGCTGTGATCGACATTTGCAGATGAAAATAATCGCAGATCACGCAGTTATGTGGTATACCAGTCTTGGAACTTTCTTTATCTCACGCCAACATCTGTGCTCATAGTCAATGCATATTTCCCATTTCAAGGTACAGTGGACCAAAATATGCCCATCTCCCACTTAATGGAAATATTTCTATAACATAATATGCTATATAATAATAAGATGGATTTTAGAAGATGCAAATGATAACTGGGAATATTTTACTATCACAACTTGCATTTCATTCCAATTTGATAGTCACTTAGCTTTTGCTTCAATATCTCTCCACAGTAGAAAGCTCACGTCCCTACACTGCTGATTATTTCATTACCGGTCATTTGCATCTGTTAATTTGTTCATCGATTCAACATTCACTTTTGAAGAACTCTTATGTGAAGGGCAACCTGCCAAATATGACATAATGATGTATTCAGACATGGATCTGCGTTCAAGGAGTTAAAAATCTATTATAGGTTTTTAATTATTTTTCCTATTTTGAGCAAAAAATTTGCTTCCTAATTACTTTCATATGTCAACTTTTATAATGCTTTTAAGAGCAGTGGATGATATGTTAGTACTATATGGCATCCTTTCAAATAAATGAAAAAAAAACTCCTAAAAGTTAATAATTCTGGAATCCTTCAGATGTATCAACACCCTACCATCCATATTGCTCTCATTTTTATACAGTATAAATTTTAATGATGTGGAATTTTGAATTAAACACTGTATTTTAGATGTATGCTGATTAGTACTAACTATAGTGGGAAATATATTTCTTATAATTTTAATATTATACTTCTGTTAATGTAACTGTATTGTATATCTCATTTGTAACATTTCTATGGCCCTCTTGTCTCATATTAATTTTTTAGCCAGCCATAAACACAAGTTTTCTTTACCTGGATTATTGCTAAGTGGCTTGTATTTATGCAAAATTTAGAAATTTCTATTTATAATCATATATTATCAGTTGGCTTAAAATTTTGTATAATTTTATAATTAGTTTATTAGATAACTTTGAATATTGATTGTATTTATCTAATATGTCTCAGTGATATTCAGATTTTTTATGAACCTCTTCAACATAATTTATTTGGACTTTTATTCTTGTGAGTAAATAAAAAATAATTTAGAATTATCCTTCTATTCCATTTTATAAGTGTAAGTAAAGATGTAGAATAAAGAAATAATTACACAGGATTGAAATTTTTTGGACTTGTTTTGTTTCTCCTTTAAGAAAATTTTATTGAAGTGTATTCTCTTTGCTATTTTTTATGGATATAATAAACGTGTTGAAGTGACTCAGGTAGTATTTTGAAGAAATAAATGGCATAAAAATTGGGGCTAGAGAATCAAACTGAGGTTGGTTTACATATTTCTTTTTCACTTTTATGAGTCTCAAAGTATCACTTAATCAACAACTAGTTCAGGATGAAAATAACATAAAACAACAAAAAAACCCACTTTTTTCCTTCTCCTTAGCCTCCATTGTGTTTTGTGATTAGATTTCAAGCACAGACGGATCCCCAATATGTAACTATAAAGACTTGTGTTTATACATTTCTATGTATGGTTTTTTTAGTGGTTTCAGAGCAGTCATACTTCTTCAGGAATATCTCTGTTATTCAGTGTTCGCAAATCCAACTCAGTGCTTCAATCTCAAAGCCCTTCAGTGAAAATATGTGCACTAATAAAAGTAAGAGAACGTAAAAACCCATGAAATGAAATGACTTCATACCTCCCTCCTTTTTTTTAGTCTAGGAGATTCTCAAACCATGTTTTGTTTCACCCTCTCCCAGGACAGCTCTTCATTAAATACTGTAGTAAAATTAACAAATATGATTAATTTTTTTTTTTAATTCAGGATATGGTATTTATTTTAGAGTTTTAGAGGAGGATGCTGGAGGTGGAAGACTAAACCTTACGGCCCCCAAGGGCTTCTTCCTCAGCTACAGTAAGGAGCTTTTAATAAGTCTGGTCACCCAAAGGCCTCAAACCAGCTTGAGGAAAAATGTTTACTAGAGTCAGTTTTCAATGGAAGGTCCCGCCCAATTAATAACAGTCCCCACTTTCAATTAGAGACACTGTCTCTTGAAGCCCAACCTTCTAGTTAGATGGTGTGTTTAAAGACTAGGGTCCAGGGCTACTCCGTTACATGCTTTACCTTCCCATAGTCTTTTGGTCAACATTATTCAATTTGATGAAGGATATGAAGGTATTCTTATCATTCGAAATATATTTATTCTAAAACTTTAGGGATGATTTTAACCGCTGTATCATCTCTCTGAAAAGATTTTATTCACATATTAAATTAACCTTTGTGGAGGACCAAGTCTGGCAAGCACTCTGCTGGGTATTAAGGAAACCCTGCCAAATAAAAAAAAATATAGACCGGGCCTTATACAGCTAACAGTCTAGTGAAAGCAAATACAAGTAAAATAAATACACAATTATGTATTTTGATACGTGCTTTGAGAGGAAATAAAAGAGTGCCGAGTGATAATTCTGGTCAGGGAAGTCTTCACTGCAGAGGTGACACTTCAGCAGACACATGAAGGATGAACAGGCATTGGCCAGGCCAGGAGTAGATGAAAAGAATACAGGTCATAAGACAGGAAGGGTTTTGGAACATTACAGTAACGATTCTCACTGCTATGATCTCAAGCCATTTTAATGGTTTATATGTTTGGAACTATAAACCCTATTTACTTGGAATGGAAAAATGAGTTATGACACTATTTAAAGAATGGCTGGTTTCTTCCATATGCACAGCACTTTGGTACACCTAGCTAGTTAATTGTTTAGCAGTGATTTCACAGACACAATTAATTAGACTGAACAAGCCCCAAACGGGAGAATTTTCCTAAACCGGGCAGCAATTTTGATAAAGCAGTTCTCACAAGGAACTCGCTGTTTTCTGTCTTCTCCTGGGTCTCTTTAGAAGGGATTATGTGACTTTCTTTTCTGTTCCCCACAGGAGTTTCTATCCTCCTCAGATTCTACGGAACGTTTAACCTAAGCAGTTGATCACCTAAGTTTCTTCCTTCAGTGACGGCAGTTGTCATCAGCTCCTTCATCCACACCCAGCAAACATATCCCTTGTTCTCTGTGACTCTTCCCCGTGTCTCTCCCTGATTCCTTCCATTGCTCCTGACAGTTCGCAGCAGCTGTCAGTGGTGCTGCTCCTTGGGAGTCACAGATCTCAGAAGCTCTTCCCAGAAGTCCCTCAGAAGCTCGCCCTGAGAGTCCCAGCGGGGTCTCCGTAATAGCCTCTGATGGCAACTATCTGCCACATGGTTCTTTAAAAATGAACATCAAAAGAAGCTTCTTCAAATTGTTGTACACTTGCTTTAGGGAAGCAGAACTCTGGGTCCCTAGCTGTTTTTCTTCTTATAGAGCTTTTGGAAAAATCTTCCATTCTGAAAATTCTTGATACGTGAAACAGAATATGGCAGAATATCTATAAACCACCTACAGATCCGACATTCAGTAAATTTGCCAACCATTTTTATGGAGAGAGTGTCTAGGTAAAAAGTCAGCCAACTTACCAACTGAATCTGAAACCAGAATGAGTGAACCTATAGAACAAGTTCAAAAACAATACTGAGTTCTCGGACTCCTTATATGATGCCACTGAAAAATCCACAATCCGCTTCACTGCCTAGAGTTAAAATCAAGATTCACCAGTGTATATGAAATAAGCCACATGCAGAACTACGAAGCTGCCAGTGGAAAACTGTTATGTTCTCCCTTTCCTTTAAAAATAACCCCTAAAGCCACGCAATTAATATTGGCAGAAACAAAGGAAGAACTGACTTTGTGGTTTGCCTTTCGTGAATGCTCAGTACTAACCAGGCAAAACAGAATAAAATGCAAGGTGATGATAGGACAACTCTAGAGTGCCCCCAGGGGCTCCACAATTTCACTCATGTGATTTCAATTTCTAGAGGCTGTGGGTTTTTCAGACAGAGTGATGATAAGCCAGACTTCCTCAGTGTCTAACCACCCCAAACCTTCCTTTTGGGCGAGTAGGAAATCTGCATTAACTCTTTCAGTGGAGCGATTTCCCCAGTGGTGCCCTGGCCCGCCAGCCATTGAAAGGCAAGGGGGAGCCTTCCTCCAAGTCTCACTTTCCACATGCGATCGGCCCTTTAGCTGCTGGAGAATTTCCTTATGTAAATCGCTCCAGATGTTTTCCAGTTTATTGCATCTTTGTCAAAGGTTCAAGATCTACGTGCACCTATTATCCACCGTAATTATCACTCAAGAGTGGGTAAGATACTCTTTAAATATATGATTCCCAATTAACATTTTGGGAAGATTTCACATTAGCATCAAACCTAAACTTCTTAAGTTGTGTGATCATTTGTCTAGCTGGCTGAAGACTGTCTTGACTTAGCTTATTATGCCAGCATTGTCATTAATGTTGTCCATTTATTCTTACGCTGTGTCCTTGTTTGGATGAAAAGTTATAGCGCCGTAATTACTATTGCTCCCTAAATGAGCAGTGATGAGCTGGCCTTGTCTAATGCTTCAGACCTTCTATCTCTCCCCTTGGTCTTTCAGGAATCCAGCTACACTGCACATCTTGATGGCCTGATGTGCGGGCCATCTTCAACTTTGTGCTTTAGCTTGGGGAGAGATCACTCAACACAACGTTCTCCTTTTCATGTCATTCTTACCAGCTTTTCAAGGATGTGCTTTAGCTTGGGGAGAGATCACTCAACACAACGTTCTCCTTTTCATGTCATTCTTACCAGCTTTTCAAGGAGAAGCTTCCCTGCCATGTCTCCCTAAGCTCCCGTCTTCTCCCCTGGTCAGTGCCAACATCTCTGATAGGCTCTCCTTGCACCATATGTGTGCCCCAGCTCTCTCACGACACGTACATTGGTTCTATATGTCTGTTTACCGGGCCATCTCTCCACAACACGCATGCTTTCTGAGGGCCAGGACATTTCGCATTATTGTAACCTAAGGGCTTTTGGTTTGGCATATATTTAAAGATCATAAGGTTTAGTACATGAATAACAAATGAGTTTAAAAAGAAGAGACAGTTTTTTAATTTTCAAATTCATAGCTATTTTATGGCTTAATAGTAAAAAAGAATAATCTGTTTAATATCCACCTCTATCTAATCTCCTGAAAATAAATGTTTTTTAAATCAGAGTTTAACAGATCCTGGTTTGTATAACTTTACATAAACTCAATATAAAAATGTATGGATTTGTATTATGCGTGGATACGTTGACATCATTTCTGACTTTAAACAAAGGATTTTTTTTTTAAAAAACCTCCCTTGTTGGAATTTAAAATGAGATGATTTTCAAAATACCAACTAATATGTTAACTTTTAACAAAATGCATTCACTTTGAAATGCATCATATGTCTTCAGAGACAAGTACATTGTCAAATAAATGTCAGTGTCGCTGTAGCCGTAGAATCCACAACCCTGACCATTCATTTCTGAGCAAATCGAAGGGATCTTTAGAGGATGCCCTCGCGGTCAGTAGCATAAAAGTTCTGAGAGCCATCACAACTGTGAACTTCGGCCAAGCCCACCTACAGTCCGTCTGTCCCAAGAAAGCAGGGTGGGTGGTCTAGGAGAATTCGCCATCCCACCCACACTTCCTGCAAGCAGGCCTCCTGCGCACAGACTTCTGGGAGGTGTTTTAACAATTGTTATACTTTTAGAATATCTCAGAATTGTCTTCTATCCTGCACGCAGTCTCATTCAGTTTTCAGGAATTCAGAGCTTTAAAAATAGCAACGGTTAAACACGAGCCTTGGCAGCCTTTCTGGGACGTATGAGGGCATGGACAGGTTGGCTCTCTGTCTGTCTGTCTGCCACTCTCTCTCCCTCTGTAGGTACAGACAGACCTCTATCTATCGATCCATATCTGTGTGTCCATGTCCATCTGTCTACCTTTCTGTCTGTCCCCTGGCACAGCACATCACGTTGTCCCCACTCATAGGTACCCATATTATAGATGCATATGGATCTCCATAACTAACTGTCACTAAAATTCTGCAATTTGGACACATTCATTACCATTTTATGAAGGAAAAAAAAGAAAACCTAGTGACAATAAGATATTCATCCGAATATTTAAAAAGTGCTGAACTGGGATTCAAACTTTGTCTATCTCTGTTCATGACTCTATTGTATTTTCTTTACTCTGTGGTTTATCTCTCTCAGTCCTTATGTACAAATCACAATCTTCTAATGAAGGAAAAGCAAAATGCCGGAGCAAATTCTTATGCTTAATTCTATGGACCATCTATGAACATATAAAGAATAGAGGCTATGATACATTTAAAATCATGTTCTTCAGCATCTTTTACTTATCCCAAATGTAATACAAGGATTAGATATTAAATATAAGGATTATTTTTAAAATTCCCTTAATACCACTGTAATGTGATTCAAGAGTCTGAACAAATTATACCTCTATACGTTGTATTAATAGACTCAGAAATTTCTGAAAAAATATTAGATATTATTTGTTCACACAAAGTTAAAACATTTTAGTGAACCATAATGTCAAATTAAGGAAGACTGAAAAGTAAACCTATTATATATATAAAACAATCAGATTCACTTTCTGTTCTGGCTAGAAAAATGAAATGAAATACACTTACCCTTGGCACAATATTTCATTTTTTTCCTTGCTTCCTCTTTCTCACTTACTTTTCATTTGTTTTATTGCGGAACAATCTCAAAATTACCAAATACTTGAATGCAATTGAATTTTTTTTTTTCTGAACCATTTGAAAAAAGTTACAAACAGGAGCCTGCCTCATTTTGGTTTCTTCAGTATATATTTCCTAAATCAAGTATATTCTCTTTCACAACCACAAGTCAGACACAAAAATCAGAAAATTACCACTGATGCATTGCAAACATCTAATCCTCAAATTACATTTAGTTCCCTCCAGTTGTGCAAATAATATCCCTTATAGCCAAAATCCAGCATAGACTTACGTGCTGTATTTAGTCATATTTCAGCTCCATTAGTGTCGAACAGTTTTTACTATTCCTGACTTTTTTTTTTTTTTTGTTATGTTCACAGAATGCATGAGTTCCAGGGCCAGGGATCAAACCTGCACTATAGCAGCAACCCAAGCCACAGCAGTGGCAATGTCTGATCCTTAACTGCTGCACCACCCGGGAACTCCACTTTCCCGACTTTAATGACCTTGACACTATTTGAAGATTACAGGCCAGTTATTTTGCAGAATGTACCTCAATCTGGGTCTGTCTGCTATTTCCCCACATTTCGATGCAGGTTACACGTTTTTGGCAGGAAGGTACTGCTCAGCTCATTGTACTTCATGGCACTGCTTCAGTTTTCCCATTATTAAAGATATCCTCTTCTATCACTTCATTTGGTTTTACCTCCAGGCTCTTCCCCCCTCCCCTGCTGTGCACTGACATCCTACTGCAAACTGCGGCCCTGTCCAGACACTCTCCCCAGTGCACACGTGCTCGGACCCCTCATATTCAGGGACCCTCCCCACTTCACTAGGTTCTGACCCTCTGCACTGGGCTGTCCTACTGAGCGAATCCCCTTTTTACCTCTCCCAGTCTCTAATACCCAAAACTGACACCCTTTTATGCCATTTGCTTTTTGTCCTTTCAAGCCTGCCTCCAACACTCCAAGCTGGCTCGCCTGCCTGCACAGCTCTAACACCCTGCACTGATGTCCCTCTGAGTCTTTAAAAGGCCCTGATATCTTACACCGGGCTATCCCCTATGAAAGCCCTACTCACTCCATTTGGACTCCCTGACCCCCTATGGGGCTTACTTGCTACCACAGTGATCCCCTTCCCAACTCACCTGGATTCTGACACGCATTCTGAGCTATCTCACCAGTCAGATACTCTCCCTGCTTCCAATAAGCCGAGCCTGCTGCCCCTCCCAGGCAGTGCCCTCTGCACCCTGACACAATCAAGCTCCAACACCCTGCATGGTCCACTTCCCCGTACTGTCACACTTACCATACCTCCCAGGTATCTACATCCTATGCCAGGCTTCCTTCCCAAGGGGACCCTTTTCTCAACCCACTCAAGCGCTGACAGCTTGTGCCAGGCAGCCCTCTCGTGAGGTACAGGCACTGGGCTGCCTCCTGTGTGGAAGCCTGACACACTCAACCAGTGCCCTGACACTCCATGCCAAGCTGTGCTCTAAGCCCCCACGTGGATGCCTCCTCCCCTTGCCTGGACACTGACACCTGCCCTGGACCACCTCTGCTCCCCATACCCACCTGTGCCAACGCTTTCTTGACTTGACCCATCCAATGCTTTGGGATAGAGTTGTTGTCAAAGGAAAGGAAGCAAAGGGAAGGGTAAGACAAAGAGGGAAAGGATGAGAACTCCTAATGTAAGCTTTATTTTATTTAAATGTGTAAGATGCCTTAAATCCTATTTCTAAAGTACTTATGGATAAAATAAAAATAAACAACTTTGTTTTAAGTGAGCTGTATATAGACTCAAATGCATTACCATGATGTTCAACAATTTGTGTCAGGAAAAAAATGTATTTATCAGAGTAATGCCTTGCAAATTTATAGCTCAAAAGATGATTCAGATTTAAGTAAGGTTCTCTTGGACAAATGCCAGTACTCCTTTTAAATCTCTTGAAACTCTTACCTCAAATTTCTTAAGAAAGCCACAAGTTGAACTTCCACTTGATAGTATTTATTCATGTGGTACTGACAAGAAATACTCTGATTTAAGAGCAAAGGGCAGTGATAAGCCTAAGGAAATAAATAGTGATAAGCAGAACAAAATAATTATCCTGAACATTTTAAATATCATCTCTTTCAAGAGCTCCTGGATCAAATGCTAATTTTTTTAAAAAAATTAAGTTTGCATTTAATCCACTTGTAGATAGAATATTATGGCCCATTAAGTGTCATTCTGTAATGGAAATGAAAAGGTCATAACTAAATTGGAGAAAGGCTTTTATCCATTAACGTACAGACAGCAGCAGCATCTGCTCCACCACTGCTATGAATCAGCATGAGAAATCCTCATTAGACTGAAGCCACAGCAGATTTCAATTCAATGTGTTGAGACCTATCCACAGTTTTAAGTATTTTTTTACAGATGTCCAGTGAACATTCAGGAAAATAACTGAGATAGCATCTCTAAGAATTCTACTTGTGGGGTCACAACTATCCCTCGTCGTCTCTCCACTGATGAAGACAGTCTCTCCTCACCCTCCCTCCCTGCCCCATCTCAGCTCTTTCTTCCCCTACTCTGTAAACACACACCAATACATTTTCCTTAGAAAGGTACAGTTTAGGGTAGACACTGCTACAAAACAAAGCACTCTAAAACGTAGTAGCTAAAAGTAACAACCTGAAACTAATATAACATTGTAAGTCAACTATACTCCAATATAATATAATATAATATAATATAATATAATATAATATAATGAAAAACAACCATCCCAGGCTTCATAAAGATTCACCTCTTACTCTTCTTGAATTTGAACGCATACTCTTAAACTGTGTGCTCTCATTCTAATTTTCAAGACTAATTCTGAAAACGTTCTCAGACTTTGCCATTATTAGTCCAGGCTCTTTTCCAAATCTGAAATTCCTGTTACAGCGCCACACTAAGGTCACCTCTGTCCTCCTGGCCCAACTCTCCCGGATTCTTCAGCTCCCCTTACTCCTGGGTTCCCCAGTTGATGACTCTAAATCGCCCGATTGCTCAAGCCAGAAACTAGTTGGTAACTGTTCAGTGAGCAAGTCCTCCAGACCTTACAATGCTTCTAAAACCTTGCCTGTCCCTCTGTATTCTATTTCTGTGACTTGTCGATTGACTCCTTCTTGTCCGATGGAAAACCTCCTTTCTAATCACCGTCTCTGCTATCTTCCCTTAGGAAGCCACTGCTCACTGTAACTACCCCTAAAACATACATGCTGATATTTTTGCTGTCAGAAGTTGTCAAAGGCAGCTTACACAAGTGAGTCTAAAAGACTCGGCATCATACTGACACTCTGTTATCAATGATGTCCATTCCCAACGGCTCTTCCACCTCCTGCAACGGACAGCTAATTTCATTTCTTTCTCCCAACCTCATACATCAATGACTGCAAGAAGTTCTTCCCCATCTACTAGAAATAACTGCAGTCCTTCTTTAGCACTTCTGTAACAATTCTGTTACAGTATTTATCAATCTGTCTTCTATTAAATTTACTTCTTAATATAACTTCCTCCTCATTAAGATCAGTATTTCATATTTATAACTTTGCCCTGAAGCATTTACAATGGGGAACGGTTCGGCTCAGATGCTCAATATATATTGAGTTTAAATGTGATTATGGCACTTACGGCAAAGGTGACTACGTACAGAAATGTGATATGGATTGACTTTTTGGTAAGTGGTAAAAGCCAAATAGATGTGCATATTAAAAAAAAATGAATCCTCACTCCTGCCTCATAATATAAATACAAAATGATCTGAAGTACACTGCAGATCTCAGTGTACAAGTAAAATAATGAGGCTTAAAAAAGAAAGCGCAGGAGAAACTCTGAATAATCATAAAGCAGGAAAGATGTTTCACAGGATACAATAAGCATTACCTACAAATATTGCAAAATTATAAACCAAGCTGAGAAAAGACACTAAGAAAATGAAAAGTCAAGTTACAGACGGAGATGACATCTGCAAACCTGTGTCTTATTAATGATTTTATCTTGGTATATAACGAATACTTCAAATTCATCCAAGAAAAAAATATATAAGCCCATAGAAGAATACACAAAATACTTGAACAGGTCTTTCACAAAACCAAATATGCTAAGGCGAGGTGGGGAGTAAGTTGTATTACTGATCATGGAAATCCTAATAAAGAGCATGACCACCCAAATATGTGGAGCCAACAGCACTCACATCTACTGCTAAAATAAAGGCCATGTAAAATGGTCAACCGTTTTGGGGAAAAAATTAAAAAAACTTGACTACATGCAAATCGTATAGCCCAGAAACTTTACTCCTAGTTACACACTAACGGATGTATCACCAAAAGATAGGAACAATAATGTTCTCAAACGCCATATTCACGACAGCCCCAACCCGAGGCTACCCGAATATTCATGATGGTAGGTAAGATGATAAACTGTGGTACTTTCACACAGTCGAATATGCCACATACAAATGACAGTGAACAACCACAACTATATCCCACAGTACAGACGAATATTAAAAATAAAGAAAATGAAAAAGCCAAAGAGAAAATTCTGTGATTCAATCCGTGTAAAATTCAGAAACAAGGAAATTATTATTTTATAGTATGTCTAGAAGACGGTTACCTTTGGCAAAAGATTGTGATGAGAAGGTGGCATGGGGAATCTTTGGGGAAGCTGGTAATACTCTGTATTTTTTTTTTATCTTTTTGCCTTATTTGGGCTGCACCGCGGCATATGGAGGTTCCCAGGCTAGGGGTCTAACAGGAGCTGTAGCCGCCGGCCTTTGCCACAGCCACAGCAACGTGGGATCCGAGCCGCGTCTGCAACCTACACCACAGCTCACAGCAATGCCGGATCCTTAACCCACTGAGCAAGGCCAGGGATCGAACCCGCAACCTCATGGTTCCTTGTCGGATTCGTTAACCACTGAGCCACGATGGGAACTCCTATATTGTTTTTATTGTTAGATGTTTTGTTATTTTTACAGTTTTTTCTCTGGGTACTGGTAACAAGGTATGCTCAATTTGTAAAAATGCATAGATCTGTACACTTATTGATTCTGGGCTCTTTAACATATAAACTATACTTTAAGAGAAGTTTAAAATTTCTATATAGAAAAGTATTTACCTACGGGACCTAATTATCTAAAATATGTAAATAGGGATCGATCTACAAACTGTCCCATTACTGCAATTACAAACTTTAGCTCTAAGTTTGCATTGACACTAGGGAAACAGAAAATGTGAGGAGTCCAGGAGAACTGGGGTGTCATTCTAAAGATCTGGGATGTATGATAACCCACGGCAGGTTGTACTTTCAAGGAGAATGAGGCTGTGTATCTCTGGCCTATAATTAATTGTATCTTTACCCCGGGCCTAAAAAAAGAAATTATACGGAATTTTAATGCCAGTGTCAGTGACCCAAAGAATATATAATATGCCCTGGTTACTTTAAGTTTTACTTTTCTGCTTAACTGTATAAACATCTTACATCCTTAAAAATATTCTCTATTGACTGTGAATGTAGAGTGCTAGAAGTGACTATTTGATCATTAGAAAAATCTACATAATTTTCTTGAGGAAATAATAAGATGATGTTCATTGGTCTATTTTTTCCTATACTTGTTTTTAAAGACTTCTTATATCGGAAGCCATTCCATTTTTCTATCTAAATACTAGTTAAATGTTCTAACTTTATAGTGAATTTGTATAAATGTAATGAAACCTAAGGTAGTAAGATAAATACTGTGATGAGTTAGGGTAAAGATACCCCAACTTTAACCTTCAATCTACCTATTGGTACACTACAATAAAACATAAAAAATGGGGTTCAGAAACAACAAATTAGAGCCTCTTCAGTAAAAATAAAATATAAGAATTATTATATACATTTTTTTAGAGTAAGAAAGAATTTAAGTTTAATACACTTAATAAATCCCTTGACAGTATACAGCAAAATCAAAAGTTCGGTGAAATGCTCTGTATTATAATCCTTGAATGCAACTCACTCCAGATGTTGACACCCAAAAATTATTTTTAATTTCTATTATCTGACCATCTTTTTTCTATTTTTCCTATTAGTTTCAAAGCCTCTGAAAAAGTATGCTTAATAACACTTATAACAGAAAAAGCCAAATAAATTCAAGCTTCTTTTTGACTTTGATGTCAGCTGGGTAATTAACACATTTATTTTACTATAGAATTTGTATATAATAATTTGTATAATCCAAAAGATTGGGTTTTGGAGGAAGACATATCTAATTTTAACCCATGCTAGCTGTTCCAGATAGGCCTACAATGTTTAGAATTTCTGGATGTTCTAGAGCTGTATTTACTCCTGTGTGTGTATATATACTATCCTGCATGAATGTAGCCACATAGCTATGTAGCCAAATAGCTATGTAAGAATTAGCATATAGCCCTTAGAAATGGAAAGAACCTTCCCTTTATTATTATTTTTTTGTTTTATGATGCAACCTGGAGAACATTCTTTAGTGCATATCCAAAGCCAAAATGTAGGCGGTGGATCCCATGTTAAAAAGTGTACAATCATTTTTTTATTATTAAACTTCTCAATTTCAGCACCAAATTAGCTGATATTACATTAACATCAACTCTGTCTAACTTAAAACTCTGCTTATACATTTTTCTCATTTTATTCCAAATAAATTTCATTCACTGTACTTTCCAAAATTTACATTAGACTATAGATCCAAATT
Organism: Catagonus wagneri; assembly: GCA_004024745.2. Lineage (NCBI taxonomy): Eukaryota > Metazoa > Chordata > Mammalia > Artiodactyla > Tayassuidae > Catagonus > Catagonus wagneri. The sequence continues at coordinate 28,109,745 of PVHT020000886.1, read as the reverse complement.
TAATGAAAGCACATTCCAGTTGAAACACAAACAAATTGTGTGACTGTGGGCAAGTAGCTTAAACTCTGAATAGGTGGTATGTGGTTAGCTGAGCATTCAACATCAATATGCCTCATTTTATTAACCTGTGGAATCAAAATAAGGACACTTAGGGTATATAAAAGAAGAAATAAGTTTAAAATCAACACAAGGTAGCTATTATCATTAATAATTATAGGCTTTAAATATTCTTCCTGTTTACTCTTCACAGGCACGTGAAATATATAGCAGATTTGCTAGGATGAAGGTATATTTCTAAGGTACACATTTAAGAAATTATAGGTGTGCCATCAGACATCTTATTTTCTTCTCTTCATTCTTCTGCTCAAAATACTGAGGACCTATCAATTTCTAGTCATTGTGCCAGACACTTGTAATACAAAGATAAAAACAAAAATTCCATGTCAAACAGGGAAAGTGGACAAGGACACTAAATGTTACTGCACGACGTAGTTGTCGTTAAGATAGAAATATTGACAGCATTGCATGGCTGTGGCGGAGATGGCCACCTGGAATAGTGACAGCGCAGTGAGGCATCAGGGAAGTCTTCTGTGGAGGTGAAATGCCTCAAAAAACAAGTATGAGGTAGGTGGTACATGAATGTGAAACAGCAACAATCTCACCACAGTTCAGGAGCAGGGAAAACTGTGCAGGAGGGGCTGGACTTGGTCTGTTCTCTGTGCAGACTGGTGAGAAATGCCCTTGGATAGTACATAAAGGTCAGATCCTGTAGAGCATCTTTTATATGACACCAGAGTCTGAGAATGTCTCTGGGGGGAGCAGGAAGCATTGGAAAACACTTAATAATTAGATGTCTTCATCATACACATTTTTAATTTTATTTCATTGTTTTTAGGGCCACGCTCGCAGCATATGGAGGTTCTCAGTGTAGTGGTCAAATCAGAGCTGCTGCTGCCAGCCTACACTGCAGCCATAGCCACACCAGATCCAAGCCACATCTGCAACCTACACCACAGCTCACGGCAACATTGGAGGCATAAACCCCTGGGTAGGGGGGACTGGGGTTGAACTAGCACCCTCATGGATACTAGTCAGGTTCATTACCATTGTGCCATAACAGGAACTCCCATACACACATTTTTAAATTAGACACATTATGACAAAAAAACAAAACAAAACGCTACTAGAGTTCAATGACAGAGGGCATCCTTTCACAGAGTATATGTATATCAAATGATCATGTTGTACACTAAATAGCTTGCAATTTTACTTGTCAGTTATATCTCAATAAAGCTGAAAAATACTACAGCTTAAAGAAACGCTATTTTAATGGAAATGGCTGCATATGAGTGACAGGTTTTGTCAAGAAACTAGAGGTCAAAATTAAGAAAAAATAAGGATTAAGACAATTATTGAAGCAGAATATACAAGTTAGTGCTCAGTTTTCCATTGCTGAAAGAGATTAAAGGAGGGGAAACAGAAAATAATAAATACAACACCAAAAACAGACGATTTGGAGCCTGATGAACAGCCACGGTGCCACTGGATTAACAGAATAAACTATGGATGGCATCACAGAACTAATTTACAATTCCCTTGTATTGTGTTGTATTAAAAATGTAAATATACAGGAGTTCCCATTGTGGCTCAGCAGGTTAAGAAACTGGCATAGCATCTGTGAGGACACAGGTTCAATCCCTGGCCTTGCTCAGTAAATTAAGGACCCGGCATTGCCACAGACTTCAGCATCGGGCACAGATGTAGCTGGGATCCAGCATTGCTGCGGCTGTGGCTTAGGCCTGCAGCTGAAACTCCAATTCAACCCCTAACCTGGAAACTTCCATATGCCAGAGGTGTGGCATTAAAAAAGAAAAAAAAAGAGTAAACATATAAATAAAATAAATACTTATAGGTCATATGTTCCCTTTACTAAGAATTAAAAAGGAAAAAGTATTTCATTGATCTCTACAGAACAATGTATCAACATGGTAGCTGAAAAATAGTTGCATCTTGAGTAGTTCATCTTAAATTAGTTCATCTTAACTTGAACCAACTGAACCCACAGTAAAATTATGACTTCTTGTCAAAATAGTATTAGTCAATTGAAATGGATACATTTTACCTTTACTTTCAGGAGAATAAATCGATCTTCCCAGAGAGATAGCTAGATACATGATATGCAATGTAAATACAGTGATAAAACAAAGGAAAGATGCCAAGAGATTTTCCTGATTTGCATGTCCATAAAGGGCCATTTAAAAAATTACTTTCTTTCTAGAACTCATTTCTTATTTAAAAAAATTATAAATTGGTGATAGGTAAAAATACACACTGCAACACACCGGCAAACATCAGTGTGCAGAAGAATAAGCACTGAGTAAAACCATCTAGTGTGCTGAATGCTGATGAGAAACAAGTTATTTTCCTCATTTCTGTGAAATGGGAACACAAAAGGGTGAGAAAAGTCATGGAAATATCAAGGTACAGGTTATAAGAGTTGGGACATGATAAGTAAGAGACAAATTAAATGATACCTCTGAAAGAACCAGTTCTTACAAAAAATCAGGCCATTTAGTCACATGCTTCCGTACAGAAGCTGATTAAGAACCCCAAATCATTGAACTCTTCAGGCTCTTAATTTTTCATCAGTTTGTTGGATACAAATGATATCTTTGATACTTACTTTGTACTTCTCTAACAATAAATGTGAATTTGCATACACATTCTTTTACTTATTTAAAAAATTTTTTATTAAGGTATAGTTGATTTACAGTCTTGTAATCTTTCACGATTTTTAACTTGAAATTCTAGGAATTGTCTAATCATATACTTGATATGTTTTGCTTTCATATGTTTTTGAAAATATGTGACTTTGGAGTTCCCATTGTGGCTCAGGAGTTACCAAACCCGACTAGCATCCATGAGGACATGGGTTCAATTTCTGGCCTCACTCTGTGGGTTAAGGATCCAGTGCTGCCGTGAGCTGTGGTATAGGTCACAGACACAGCTTGGATCCTACATTACTGTGGCTCTGGCATAGGCTGGCACCTATAGCTCCAATTTGGCCCCTAGCCTGGGCACCTCCATATGCAACAGGTGCGGCCCTAAAAAGACAAAAAAAAAAAAGGAAAATATGTGACTTTTTTTAGTTGATTACTATTCTTTGTCATCTGTCTTACACATGCATTTTTTCCAATGCTATTGTGTCTATTTACTTACCTTTAAAATTAAAAAGACTTTTTAACTTTAGTTATAGATGAATAATTCTTTGCTTTATAATTTCAATATCAAGATCTTAGATTACCTCTCCAAATATAATTTTATAAATTTATGATATAATTTAATTTTCTTTTTATACTTATACATTTAGCATACAAGTATTTAATTATATTATAAATGTATATATATTTTTATTGTCTTCCAGCTATATAACGAATATGCCATCATAAATTATTTCAAATCCAACCTCTGTCCACTGAATCGAAATACATATATACATACATATATGGGTGTATAGGTGCATTCAATTTCTTGAGATATATTTCTTAATTCTCTAATTCATTCTACTGATATATATGATTGTTCTATAAAGAAGGAGTTTTAAATTGGATTGCATAGGCTCCTTGCCTCCTTTACCCCACTTTTTGTGGTTATTATCACAAATTTTTATGTTAAATATAATTTTAAATATTCATTAACCTAGGTCTCAGGCCAGCTATTCTGGTATCTTTTAATGATACATTTTGAATTACCTTTCTAAATTCCTCCATAGTGGTTGGCCTAACCAAGTTTTCCACTCTTTGGGTTAAATGATTTATGATCATTTTGCTGGGAAGCTAACATTTCCATTAGCTTCTCAAACCCCTTGCTGTTGTGGATAGCTCTGGTGCTCCAAGCAGTCCCTTATTCAGGGACAACAAATCACCCAGCACCTTCTAACAGTTGACAAATATTTGCCCCATTATGAATTGCCTTTGAACAGAGGAAGTTGCCCTGTCAAAGTTTAGGTTCCTTTCCACTAAATGGTGGATAACAAACTCTGGGTTGAAGCAAGGAGAGACAAACAACCCTGGTCTTAATTTTGGGCAAATTCAAAGGACCCTCGCAAGTTCGCAGCTCTGTGTAGGACTGTCTTAAGCATCCATGGCAACTGCATCGTGGTTTGTCTTCCTCTTTCCACTTGCTCCTGCCTTCCCTCTGCTAGCATGTGCCAAGTTACTCCTTAATGAACACCCGTGTGCCACTTCTAATCTGAGAGTCTGTTTCTAGGGAGTTTAATCTAAGACATTTGGGGCCTGGGATGGCTCCGAGAAATAGAATCTAAAATTACATTTTGGAGATGGATCGCTAACTGGCCACCTTGCAATGAGGACTTCATCATGTTGGTAAGTGCAGAAGGAATCACACCTAACAACTGCTAAAAATACTTTTCTCAGTGGTGATGGGACACTAGTATAAAAGGATGTACCAGTTAGTGCAAATCGTTGACTCCTGATAGGCGGGAGGGAAATGTTACTTGTAAAGAAAACCAACTAGACTGTTACTGAGCAACATAGGTTTATTGGAGAGAGAAAATGACAAAGAAAGGTTATCACTAGTTCAAGGAAATTATGAAAGTGAAAGGCCTCCTTGGCAGCAGTCAAAGAAATCCCAGTCTCCTCCTACAGAGGAAATCTAGGCTGAGGATTAAAACCAAATGTAATAGATCTTGAGAGAATTTAAAATTCTCAATCTGGGAAGACCTGTGAGATCAAGATCAAGATCTAATTGAGACGGAATGAAGCCCTTAGACTTGCGCTAGAGACCCCTGGGAAGATCACAGTGAGAACCTGAAGTTACAGATGCCCTTGGGGTACTTGGGCCTGCAGATATGAGTCACTCTCCCTTCTCGAAAAATAGCAGAATTACCCAAGTAACAGAGAAGAACGAACCTGAGCCCAAATTTGATCCATTCCTTTGGCTCCAGCCTTCGTGCTCAGTTGCCTGTGCTTAGTCATGCTGGCTCAGCATCTTTGCAAAACAGAGTTTCCTGGAGCCTGAAACATATCTGATAGCCCATTCTCAGGGCTCTGCCTCCCAAGCTTGACCTTTAAAGGTGTAACATTTTTCATTCATATGGAGATAAAAAGCTGTAGAACAGAGATAACGTTTGTCTCCTTGGAGATTTATAGGAACACCATGAACTGACCTGCAGGGACAGCTGCAAGAACAAAGGATTAGGCTCCAAGAAATTTGCAACAACCAGCCACACCCCATCCCCCTTTAGTATAAGAGAAACCTGGGTTCCAACTCAGGTAAGATGGTTCTTTGGGACACTAGTCCACTACGCTCTTGGGCTGCTGGCTTTCTGAATACAGTCTCTATTCCTTGCCCCAACACATCATCTCTTGTTTTATTGGCCTGTCATGCAGCAGCCAGAAATAAGAGGAGGAGCAGATCAAGTGGGATAAGGAAGAGTTTATCACTATGAGAACATTATCCCCTGAAACAGCATTTGATGCTGGACCTGGACCTAAGGAATAGTGTTTGCAAGCTGACAACATGGATCTTGGAAACTTGGAAAAAAGTGTGGACCGTACCAAGTAAAATAGAAACATCAGACATGCTGTGGTAGATGGTAAAGGGTAGGATCAAAAAGCTCAGAAAGGTGAGCGTGACCAGGAGATACATGCTGGAAGACTAGAGAGCATCTATTTGCCAATAATGAGAAATAGACCAGTACCAGTGAACAACTTGGTGGCTGGTGACTAGCATGTGTAGGCTATGGCTAACAAGAGGAAATGCTATTATACAACTGGATTGTCATAGCAATGGGAATGATGATACCGTAAATAATAGAAGCAAGGATGCAGCACTTATCTACCAGAAGCACAGTAGTTACAAATATTATAATAATAGGCAGCAAAATCAGAGGGTAGAAATCAGGACCTGCCATGTAGAAAGGTAGGAACAGTGAAAAGAACCCAGCAAACTCCACAGGAAATAAGATGGCAGCCACCAAAGAAATGGTCTACCTCATACCATGAAAAGAAATTGAGATGAATGATCAGGAAGCTGGGGACCCAGTGAAAAGTCACTGCCTCTGGCTAGATCTGAATTATTTCTACGACCTGGAGCTTCTGGACCGAGAAGAAATCAGGTCCTTTCGAGGAAGGCTCCTACAACACCAGGGCAAGTACAGTGAGAAAGTATTACTTTTGTCATTTAACAAAAGGATCTATGGAAATGCACTCAGGTCTATTGGATGTAGCTACTGAGTGGTCTTTTTTTTTTTTTTTTTTCGGTCGTACCTGCGGCATATGAAAGTTCCCAGGCCAGGGGTCCAGGGATCAAGCCTGTGCCACAGCAGTGACCCAGGTCGCTGCAGTGACAATGCTGGATCCTTACCTGGCTGTGCCACAGGGAAACTCCTGGCACTGTTACCTAGGATTCAAGTGTTACTTAGATTTCCTATTAGACTTACATGACACGCACACACATACAGAAGTCTGATAGTTAACATCACAGATTAACTACTTCAAACTGAACTAAACAGTGATCCTAGTCATAACAGCTTTATGAGAACTGGTATCATTTTTAAGACCAGTTTAACACAGGCTTTGACACAGAGTAGGTTGAAATTGATCTGGCAAATGCAATATTTTTCCATGCCTATCAGGAAGGAGGAAAAGGAGCAATTCACATTTACACATGATGGACATTAGAATGAGTTTACAGTCTTGGTCTAAGAAAATACTGTAAAATATCCACAGGGACTTGGACTGTAATGGACAGCTCACAGCGTATCATACGGATCAATGAGTCAGAGCAGAGGACAGGAACTGAAGAACACATTGCAAAGTCCGAGACAGCAGGAGATAAATGTTTTGAATTCAGAGATACATCACATTAGTGAAGCTTTTAGGGGTCTGGTGGCTTCGGGCATGCCTGGCATCCCCTCCGGAGTATAGAATAAAATAATGCATCGCAACTCCTACTTCTAAAAAGGCAGCTTAGCAGTTATAGGGCCACATTGAGTTCTGGAGCATATTTCAAACTTGAGAAGATCGTTCTGACATATTTACTGGATGAACTAGAAGGCTAGCAGCTTTCAGTCAGGTCTAGAGAAGGAAAGGTTTTTGTAGCAAGTCAGTGCAGGCAGATCTGACCTTTAGGTCTTATTGCCTTCATACCTTATGATACTAAACCAAACTGTGGTGGAGAAAAATGCCATAATAAGAGTGTCTCAATTTCATGGTTATGTGTGAATTTATAATATCGAATGCGTTAATTAAAAGACTGAATTTTTCTAGTATTAAATTTTGTCTAGTCGGTCAGTCACAGAAAGATGTATTACAGAGCAGTTGCATTTTGTTCCAACATCTTTGATTTCTGAGTGATTTTGTTTTACATATTTGTAACACTGTAGTACAAACAACTTCATAATTTACTTTTCTTTACAAATTGTGCTTTAGATTGTGTGTTTATCTGTCAAACAGGGAGGAATTTAATGGTAAATGACCAAATGAATAAAGAGGACAATGTATGAAACTTTTTTAGGAAGCCAACTACTTTTAATTCAATATATTTCCCAAATCACTCTCTTTGGGGCTCAATAATTATTCTAAAGAAATGTAAATGTTACAGAATTTTTTTAAAAAGCTCTCCATTTCTTTTTCCTGTGCTCATCAGCATTTTAATCCTTCAACTGTATTCTATTCATCTTTTCAACTTTAAGGCTCCAATATAGTTTACTTTTACAAACTATGTAAAATTATATATAATTCTAAATTTATTTTCCCAAATCATTTTAGAAAACTGGGACAAAATTTCCCAGAAGGAATTTCCAGACCATTAAAGCACTGAAGAATCATAATTTAATATTAGCTAAAGGATGAGATGTCTAAACATATGCATGATTTTCGGAAATGTGCTGATTCGTTTTCTCTTAGCTTGTTATGATTTTTCATGGTTTAAACTTCTGTGTGAAGTAGAAACTTGAAAATAATCCTTCACTTTTGTTTCATTCCATTTCCCTCTTATTTCTGTTTTTAACATAGTTACATAAGAGTTTACTTATTCAAGATAAAATACAAAGTGATCAAATTATTGAACTAAGGACGGACTCTAATATGAATACCATGCATTTGTAAGTGCTGGAATTAATGAAGTTAATTTTGCTTTTACTGTGAGAGCATTAGAAAAGAGCCTACTTGTTACCATTAGCAAGACATCAATTTTAAATGCAATTAAATTATATAATTAGTAAGTTAACACTATGCTAGATTTAGTGAATGGAGTATTCTCTACGTATGCATAATATTGTATTTTTTCTGATTGTAAAGTAACATGAGCTAATTGGGGAAGTGGGAGGTATGGAAAATATACCAAGTATAAAAATTAAGTGTAACTCATGAATGGCCTTGATAAATATTTCTATATATTTTTCCAATATTTTTCTTTTTCTTGTTGTGTATGGATGTATCTCCCTCTCTCTCCATCTCCATATATATATAAAACTTTACATCCTTTCTTTGAAGCATTAGATCATGAACATCAACTCCTGTCTTTAAATATTATTTGAAAATATACTATATTAGGATAGTAAAAATACTCTCTGTGATACTGTCCTGATGAACATGTTAATATACATTTTGCAAATCTATGGAACGTACAACACCACGAGGGAACCCTATGTAAATGACGGATTTGGCGTGAGCGTGTTGTGTCCTTGCAGAGACGTCAGTTGTAACGAATGTACCGCTCTGGTGCAGATGCTGATAACTGGGAAGTGATGCCTGTGTGAGGGCAGTGGATATATCATTTCCTCAATTTAGCTGTGAGCCTTAACTTTCTTTAAAAAATAAAATCTTAGTAATAACCACAATAAAATTATAACTATATAATATTAATTCATACTTTGAACCTATTTAAACTGCTTTCATAATTGTATTTGTTTCACGTACTTAGCCATTTTTTTTCTTGGTATTCTGTATGTATCTTTTATAATCATATACTTCAAGAAATAATTCTTTTTATGTGATGCATCTATAAAAGTGGAAAAGTGGCCCGAAGGTGATCCAAATATAGACGCTTTTGACTACATTATAGAAACTTGAAGCAAATGTGTTCTAGAGAATAATGTGATTAATTATCTCACAAAATAAACAGTTAAAAACAGAAGCATACAAGCTTTGAGTACAATGTTATCAAGATTTCTTCTCTGCTCTTCTGTACTCTATGGCCTCTGCCTTCCCGCTATGCTGGCTTTGTTACTAGCCTGGCTTCTCTCATGGTTTTAAGAAGGCTGTTAGCAACAAAAGAGCCTTCTTTTTTTGTGCCCAAGAGAAGACAGATCCTGACTGATTTGGGCTAGTCATATTTTCACTACTGGACCAATAACATTTAGCAGAAGGAAAGTCTGAGGCTGTTAATAACCACAGAAACACGAAAGGATGGAATTACAATCACAGATTTTGCGTATGCCAATCCCTCTGCCTAGAGCATTGTTTTCCAAAGTGTCACATTTTTCTCTCTTTGTATTATTTAGTATGGATTCATTTTTTACCTATTAAAAGTAGTGTTTCTTTTTTTTTTGTCTTTTTGCCTTATCTAGGGCCACACCCACGGCATATGGAGGTTCCCAGGCTAGGGGTCTAACAGGAGCTGTAGCCGCCGGCCTACACCACAGCCACAGCAACGTGGGATCCGAGCTGCGCCTGCAACCTACACCACAGCTCAAGGAAACGCTGGATCCTTAACCCACTGAGCAAGGCCAGGGATCGAACCTGCAACCTCATGGTTCCTAGTCAGATTCGTTAACCACTGAGCCACGACGGAATTCCATACCTACAGTGTCTTTAGGTGTCCCATCACAAAAAACGTTTCATGTTCCATTGACTTTCATAACACACTATTACTTAATCCACACAATTTTTTACTGTATACACATATTTATTTTCCATTTCCTTCACTAGAATGAAAACATGTCTATATCCTCCTACAAGAATCTAAGCAGCTTAAAACATCTTTGCCTTGTTTATTGTCGAATTCCCTCTGTATGACATATGGAAGAAGTTCAAAAATATTCAGAAAAAAAGGAAAAAGAAGTAAAAGGAGGGAGGAAAGTGTTGTTTTGATATATCACCTTAAATGTTTGTACATTTAAGGTGATATATCAAAACAATCTGTGCCGGCTCTCCTCTGACTGGCTGTGTTGATATCTATAGTATTTATAGTGGTAGTTCATTTTATGTATTGACTTGACTAAGGGATACCTAGAGAGCTTGTATAACATTGTTTATGGGTGTATTGGTGAGGGTTTCTAGAAGAGATCAGCATTTTAATCAGTAGACTGTGTAACCAGATTCCCCCTTAGCAATGTGGGTGGGCCTCATATCCACTGAGGGCCTGAGTAGAACAAAAAAGCAGCAGAAGGGTGAACTTCCTTTGTCTTCTTGAGCTGGGTCCTCCATCTTCTGCTCCTGGGCATTCGAACTCCAAGAATCAGCTCACCTGATTCTTAGCCTGCAGGTGTGACCCAAATTCTACCACCCACCGTCCCGGTTCTCCAACTTGCAGATGGCATATCACGGCATACCTCAGCCCCCATAACTGCATAAGCCAAATCCCAAAATAAATTTACTGTAGACATAAATAGTATTGAAGAACCCTAATACAGTGATCTGTTGCTATATAACAGATTACTCCAAGGCTTATCAGCTGCATGCAGTAAGCATTTGTTATCTCAAAAAATTTTGGAAGGACAGGAATCCGGAGTCAGTTTAGCTGGGTGTTTCTGGACCAGACCCCTCTTGAGGTTATAATCAAGTTATCATTTGAGACTGTGGACATCGAAAAGCTTGACTGGGTCTGAAGAAAGTGTTTCTACACTCGCTCACGTGGCTGCTACACAAGGGTTCAGTTCCTTGTCATGTGGAGCTACCATAGAGCTGCTCATAATTGACCGATGGGTCTTGCCCCGGAAGTGTGACCCAAAAAACGGAAAAAGAGCAAGACACCAAGCCAGAAGCCAAAATTACGTTCATAACCTAATTTCAGAAGAGACCTAACATCATGTCTGTTATATTCTGTTAGTCACACAGACAAACCATAGGATAATGTGGCAGAGGAATGCAGATTACTGAAAGCCACTGTGGAGGCTGATACCAGAATTCACCACCTCCAAGGTGATCCTTCTCAGTCAATCCTTCCAAGCCCCACAACAGACTAACCCCATTATAAGATCAGCTCAGTGTCCCAAGTCTTGCCATCTAAATCAGGTCTAGTGAAGAGGCGGCTTCTTAGATAGTTTCTCAAGTACAGCTCTTTGGATACAGTTCCTAAAAATCTATTAGATCTGTGAACTGGAGAGACAGCACGTGACACACACACACACACACACACACACACACACACACACACACACGTTTCTATTGAAAATGAAGGAATTGTGAGGCATGCAGGAACCACCTGTTCACAGCAAATTTGAAATCTATCTACGGCAAATACTGAACATTCTTTAATTAGGACTCAATTCTCCTTTGGTACAGGAGTTATCATCCATGACTATTAGTTCAGCTCTTAAAGGCATGCTTCCTTTCCTTTTCCTTTTTCTCCAAAAGAACACATGTGCATCTTAAGAGTTTTATTATCTGCTGGTAGAACATTCTTTTTTTCTTTGGTATGGTATGTGGACCTTTCAGTCCCAGCTGGCAATTTGGCTGAGTGCATATATACAGCTTTTTTCAAGGTACATGAGGTTTAACTTACATGGTCCTCACATGGCTGCCTAGTTCCAAAGATACACCCACATTTCAGTTTTAGTGAGACAGCACCCTACTCATGTTACCAAACCCTGTATCAGTTATTTATTTCCATATTTAAAAATTATCCCCAAACTTAGTGGCATAAAACAATGAACATTTATCATTTCACAGTTTCAGTGGGTTAGAAGTCTGGACACAGCTTCACCAGGTACCTGTGGCTCAAGGCTATTCATTAGGCACCACTCACAGTTTCAGCTGGTGCTGTACTTCAATGTGAAGGGTTGGCTCAGGGGGGGCATTTTTAAACTCCCAATATGATTGTTTGCTGGCCTTGGTCACTTGCATTTGGGCCTCTCCACAAGGCTGACTTGTGGGATCTGGGTTCCCCTGGGGTGAGTGATTTTGAAAGAAAAGGAGCTGACATGATTTTGAAAGAATATATATGAGCTGACATGGTTTGAAAAGAAGGTGAGCTGACATGGGATCTGGGTTCCCTTAGGATGAATGATTTTAAAAGAAAATGAAAGCACTCATTGTAGGAGCCATGTCTTTTAAATTAAACTAATCCCCAAAGTTACATTAGACTCCTCCTATATGACATACATAGAGGTGCATCAATAAGCCAGCCCCTCACTGCATGGAAGGTATTACACCTCAGTGTGGAAAACAAGAGGGAGGGTTCACTAGAGACCACACCTGCCTACCAGACAACCTATCCAGGTAAACCACGGTCCAGGAAGTGGGACAAAGAAGATACACACGGTCTAGCAAAAGTCTTCTGGGCCAAAAGGGATAAGAATGAGCAGCTGAATATTTAAAGGGAAAAATAAATCTTTTTTTCTACATATATGATAAAAAACTTTCTTCCTTGTTTTAAATTTCTGCGGTGATTCTGTCTTTATTTGTGTGAAATGCATAAGTAATCTTGGGATAATTACGAAATTTAGCCATGGAAGCGATTTGGAATATCCTGTGATGTCAGACACAGAGATGGTCTTTGCAATCCATGGTTGCATTAACAGCTAAGAATGCAGTTTCTATCGTTGCTACCATTTATTTAGCATCCATAATGTATGTGTCTGCTTCATATTCAGTAAGACACTTGCAAATTTTATATTTTTATTTTGTACTTTCTATGGGACTTAAGCTAAAATTTAAAAGATACATCTCTCACTTGTTGCATTCTAGTAGATCAGACTCTTTGTTTATTGCATGAGCTGCCCCATTCCACCCCTTTCCTGTGTCAATTCCTCAGCTTGGAACTCTTTCCACACACACTGTCATTTCACCACCAGGACTTTCCTGCCCCCAAATGTTCTGTAGATAACTCCCCTAATCTAACTTCTGCTCATCTTTCAGTCTTTATCTTAAACATGATTTCAACAGGATTCTAACAGGATGGGATATTACTAAAGAGCCCAGTGAAAGACTTCTGTAAAGATGACTCAAAGACTTTGAATTATTTTTTTCAAATAGGTTTATAAAAGCATATGAATGGACTCTTTAGAATCTACCATGACCTGGGATAATTTGGTTGCTTTTCGTTTGGTTATATTTATTTTTGTACTCTGCTCGACTATGTATTTTCTCAAATTAACAAAAATGATTGTCATTTACTTGTCAATGTTAGAAATATGGAAGTGGGGAGTTCCCCTCATGGCTCAGGGTTAATGAAACCGACCAGCCTCCATGAAGAAGTGGGTTTGATCCCAGGGCTCACTCAATGGGTTAAGGATAGGACTTTGCCATGAGCTGTGGCACAGGTCACAGACACAGCTCGGATCCCACATTCTTGTGGCTGTGGTACAGCTCCGATTGGACCCCTAGCCTGAGAACCTCCATGTGCCACAGGTGTGGCCCTAAAAAAGAAAAAGCCCCACCAAAAAAAGAAATATGGAAGTGAATTTTTTGCTTTTATTTCATTCTTCTTTGGATGCCACTGTTTGTACAAACTGTGGGCAAACAAGATTTCACTGTTAATTAGCATTCAGATAAGCTAGTAATTCAAATGTCTGCCTATTCTATAATTTATCAAAACTGTATAAATTAAATGCAATAGGATTTCAGGAAACCAATGAAGAAAAGAACTATAATTCTCGATTAGACATAAATCCAGACTTAAATGTAGCATTTACTGGTAAAACTTCAAAACTCAACTAACCAAACTTTTTGGATACATTGAAAGTATATACAGATGTTAAAATAGTTTCTCCAAGACGTTCTGAGAATTTAAGCTTAGTGACTAAGTAGAAATGTTTTCTTTTATAAAGGAAGAATTTCTTAAAGTCCTAGTTTTATTGTTTTAATACCTAAATAGCAGAAAACCCCTCATCATGAAAACTATCATTAACCGTTTACAAAGAATAAAAAAGAGCATGCCATGTTTCCCAGAGAAACTGGTAAACATTTGACTAACTATGGATATGGGTGACCTGCTGTGATTAGATGAAGTTGAATTTGTCTATTTGTGCATATTAATTAATTATGAGAAGATGCAATAGTGGAGCTGTTCATATATCCACTGTAATTATAATCTGACAATATAATGCAATTAATAAGTACAAACAATAGTCTTTTGCCCAAACATTTAAATATATGTAAAATAAATGTTGAACTAATTAAGTATACTAATTATTGGGATAGAACACATTTAAATTTAAGTCAACAATGGGCTAGCAAATGAAAAAGAAATCAGTTACAAGTAACGAGAGAGTGGAGGAATTTAAGTGTCCCCAAAGTTTCATATTTTGAGAGTTCTGGGGATGAGGGAAGAGGAAGGAGACAGGTAGAGGTTTGAGTTTTTGAAAAAGCTAACATCTGCAAAGAGGTTAAAAACAATACTTTTTCAGGTGCCTACTCTACTTACACATTGTACAATTATAAGCACATATAGTGAGCTGTCATAAGCCAATCTTCAGTGAATTGGAATTTATTAGAATAAAGATGGTCATATTCTGTGTTGTTTTCAAAAGAGTATGAATTTTTCAAAAGCTATATTTAAACGTATCTGAAAGAATAACTTAACAACGCCCTTGAATCTTGAAAAGCAGATTGAACCAAGTCCATACCTTGTAGACACACTTCAGGATTTCCAGGACAGTTATTTATAGCCTCCAGTACAATGAACTGAGCCATGGTTGTCAAGAGTTGATAATTATTAAGGAAATTACATATGATATAAGGAGACTAATGAAAACGGCAAGAAAATAATTATTGAGATGAAGTAAGCAGTATTAGATTTACGTTGTCAGCACATCACATATCTTTTTGGAAGAATGCTATAAATCAGTGGTTCATGCTATGACATAAATTAAAACCGAAGACTTTGAGGGAAAGACCACTCCCTTCAAACCTTGCCAGTCCTGCCAGAGTATCAGACAAGCTGTGCAGCAAAAGGCAGAAGGAGAGTGCTTCAAATATTTATAAAACAGCAGAACTATGAACAATGAAATCAGACATGGAATGTAGCAAACAAATCTCACTGATTTTAATTCCTTATCTGTGCCATTACTCGTGCATATAGTTTTAACTTTACTGGACAAATGCTTTTTTTTTTTTTTTTTTAACAATGATTTTGACTGATAATGTAACTGAGCAGGGCCCTGTGGGGTTCCCGGGCACAAAACCCTTCTCTGTCCCCCATTTCTTGTTTTTAGGAATTGGGTCTCATACAGCTTCCACGGCCCTCCCTGAGATCCAAGGGGCAGGTTCACAGCTGCTGGTTGGGGAAGGGGGGGATGCAGAGACCAGGAAGGGGCGGTCAGGAGACCACAGTACAGCCTCGGGGCAGGTCCTGGTTCCCTCTCAAGGGATACATATAACAACATACTTGAGCTCTTCTGGAACTAGAACCCCCAACAAATGAGAGATGTTAACTACCTGAGAAGCACTCTTCATTCCAGAAAGGAGGACCAGAACCACAGGCCACTAAACACCAGCTTTGGAGAATGCGAGCTTGCACCTACCCTGATCCTTATATGCTGTCCTATTTTCCACTCCCAACCTTGATGACTAAAGATTCCCCCAAAGAAAGAAGAATGCATACTCGCCCTTATCCCTGATTCTCATCTGGAAACCTGTTTTTCTCTCTTTTATTATAAAACTCCCTGCAATTCTCCCCAATGGAGGGCATAGTCTAAGGCATTACCCTGCTGTGGCCTCCTTCGCCTGGCAAAGCAATAAAAGCTATATTTTCTCTTTCACCCAAAACTCTGTCTAAGCATTTCTATTCAGCACTGGTGGACAGAGGCTGAGTTTTGTCAACTATATTTCCATATGACTTTCTTACATTATTTACTTTCCATAGTAGCTTGTTGATTTTTCAAAAAAACCTGTAACTTATTTTGTAAATTTATAACTATTATATACGGATATATTATTAAGTAACCATATATAAATTTTAAAATAACTTCTAAATTTATGTTAACTCTCTTTTTTCTTGAGTGGTATTTAATGAGAGCTCAAATCTACATTTATTAGGATATTTTAGGTTACACAGTCTGCAATGTCTTGAAAATACAATTACATATAAACGTGTGTGTGTGTATATATATACACACACACACACACTATATATATGTATGACTGTCCATATTCACATGCACATATTACACTGGTAAATCATATATTAAAGCAAGAGAAAGTGATAGAACTTAGGTTTAGAAGATCTTCCTGTTACAGCAGTGAACATATATTGCCCAGGATGAAATGTAACTTTCATCACCAAGTAAATAGTAAGACAACCAATTAAGTGCCTCTATAGGATTTAATAGATTTAAACTGCTGATTTTATAGCAATCCGTTGACAATACTTTTGAGGAAGCAGTTCTGAAAATATGTGAAAGAAAGTGAAATTGACAGGAGGTGATTATTTTAATTAGTATGATGTAGGAAGAAATCTTTGTAGTAAGAAGAAAATGAAAGTTTAAATGGATGCTGTCCTCAGCGTTGCCTAAATTCTCTAAAGTGCCTTGTGCTACACACAAGAGTCCTGATTGTTATTGGTAAAAGAGTCTCAATATAATGGATTAGAAATATTTTTGGATGGACCATGGGATATGCCATGTGTTAAATAAATTTCCAATACTAGTTTCTCTTATATTCACCGTGAATGCTTTCTTTAAATACACTCTTGCCTTCAAAGTATATACTACTGGTTAGTTGTCATTTTGTGGAGTGGGAGAGTTTTGTGGGGTGAGAGAGTTTTTCTAACTGCAACGGACTTGGAGGCGGACCGGTGCAAACAAAGAGCATAAACATGAATGAGTAAGCAAAGATCTATAAGTCGTTCTATTTTCACTAAAAGAAAAACAAGAAATAAAAGATCACTAAAACATTACAGGTCTTCATCTCAAAAATTCTAGACTGTCAGAAATTACAACGTGACATCAAATATCCAATTTTACTTTTTGCTTGACATCTTAGGAATTCTAGGTGGTTAGAAAATGTAATTTGAGATAAACACAAATTATTTTGCTTAACTAAAAAGTGATCCTGTAGTCCTTTAACATACAGAGAACGCTATTAAAGTGAAGTTGGGTTTAAGAAAAATACTTTAAACAAATTTAAAAAAATTGGGAGACATTAAAGACTAATAAGTTCATAAAAATGTTTAGACTATATACATGATATTAATTCCATTTCAATTCATTCTAACTAATGCATGCATAAGCAGTTTGAAACTAAATAAGAAATGGCTAAATTTTGCCCAAATTTGAGATGAATTTAAGTTAATTCGCAGTTTAGGAGAATATTTTAAGACATTATTAACTTTTCAAAATAGAATGGTAGAACAGCCATGATTTGTGTTTTATTCAGTATCCATCCTGCCCTGGCCCCCATTTCTAAGCGTGTAGAAACGTGGCGTTACTCAGGGGTCACACACAGTTGAGTTTAGAGAAGATGAGATCTCGCTCAGCCTCAGAACAGTCACTGCACACCCCAGCCTCTGGAGGGGGTCATCCTTCTCACCCACCTCCACTTATCTCGAGGTAACGTAAAGTCTACTCTGCCTTTATTAGGACATTTCAGGCTACATGAGCATTTTAAGGCAAGTGTCATGTGAGCTTCATCTGACCAAAGTAACCACATAGAGAAATATTTAATGAACTTACACACTTAGGCACATTATCTTAACCACTTCTCAGGTTCAGACTCTGGCTTCTTACTACATATCCATCGCAATCTAGCTGGTTTTCCAGCACCATCCTTATTCCACTCCAATTTACCGTCTTTATAATTGTCAGAGTAAAATATTAAAAATTCGAATCTGATCACATTAATGCTTAAATTCACTCAGTCACTACCCAATTATCCACAAGACCCAATCTTCATGTTTCAACAGGAAATCCTCCTATAGCCCATCTCCTTTTCGCCAGGATGGATAAAATGTCCATTTTCCACTATAAATTTCAGTGTACGAGACTTCTCGGCACAATGTGAGCTTCTTGACTACAGTGGTAATTTATTTATTTCCCTATGCTCAGCACACAGGATAGTATATACAATATAAAATAAACATTATAAACACTTGCCAAATAGTGAAATTAAGAGGTATATATAATTTTTAAAAGGAACTAAGTTCAGTGATTAAAGTTTAAATAGATTTCTGATCAACAAGAAAAACAGATTTGGGGGACACATCATTTGTCACAGTATAGAGTATGATCCACATCTGTGGTATGATATTTTAAAACTACTTCACACTCAAGTCTGGAGGCAATCTGAGTATTATGTAGCCTGATGTGAAACTCCTAAGAGGAGATTCTGGGCTTCAGAAATTCTGACTCCCCTCAGTGGCATGAGAATCAGACAGGTAATGGTTACACTTTACGGTACTCTTCTAAAGCCTCTTCACTAACATAGATGTCGCATAAATATTAGATTCTCAATATTAGCTTCACTAACATAGATGTCTCAGATATTAGCTGGTCAATAGCTGTTGAATGTTTGAGCTATTAGTACTGTACTTCATTTTATCTTGTGCACCTCAACTAGAAATTTATCTTTAATTCCAAAGAATTTATATCATCTCTATTCTTTCTCTTATCTCACAAGAAAAATTAATCTTCTGGTTTGAATATCTGTATATTGAACAGACATCATTGAAAACAAAAAGGCATAGTGTTGTAACATAGCAAGTCACTCTTTTCAGATGATATGGCCAAAGGAGGCAACGTAATCACCTATCTTTAAAAAATTACTTATTAAATGTATCGCCACATTCATCTTTTTGTGCCAGGTCATTCATTGTTTGTACACTTGCACAATTTTTTTTAATGATTGTCTTTTTGTTTCCACATAAAAGTTAATGACATTTTACTTCAGTCTAATTTCAGTGAATATAAGTGTAAATTTTGGTGAATTTTTACCAAGTAAACACACTAATGAAATCACCACTCTGATAAAACATTTGCACATCGACAGCCCTCTAGAACTCACTTCTGAGTTCCTTCTAAATCCCCTAAGTTTTAGTCAGTCATGGATTAATTCACACATTTTTGAACTATAACAGAATCCTACCCCAAGTTATAACATATTTTATTTTTTATTTCAGTTAGTTAGCATTGCCTTTAATATTTATACAGATCATTTAAGGCAGCGTTTTTTTTTTTTTCATTTCTGTATAGCATTCATTGACAATAACATATTTTTCTTCACTCCCTTTGAATTTCTTTTCAGTTTTATCCAGATTGAGGCTAATGTGGATAATCCAGTTATGAACAATCTAGATTACGTGCGTTGGTACACAAATATATGCATTTTAGTTGTAAGTATTTAAGATTCCAATTATTGGGCTATGGGGAATTCATAAATCTAGTTTAACAGAAAAAGAGAATTTTCCAACATGGTTTGTATTGATTTTAAATTATGCCTGAAGTATATGAGTTTTCTACTTATTCTATATTTTGCCAAGAGTGGCAAAAGCACCTTTTAAAAATTGTAGCCAGTCCTTTAAAGATTATAACACAACATAGCTTTAATTTGCATTTGTCTGGTAAAAAATTATGTTAAAAAAAGCCACATGTTTACTTTTGTTTGAATATCATCTTTTGAAACGTGAAGTGCCTGTTCAACCTTTGCCCATTTTCTTAGATTCTTCTTTTTCACATTAATATGTAGGGGTTTCTTATATTTTCTGTATTTGAATCATTTGCCAGATACATATTTTGGAATTATTTTTCTTTTTTATTTGCATTTTCACACTTAATGGTGTCCTGTGATAAATATAATTTATTATGCAAATAATTCCAACTTATCAATTTTATAAAGTCAATACATTTTGTCCCGTTTAAAAAATATTTGCCTTTTCAAGGACATAAAAATATTCTCCTATGTTAAGTTGGCAGTTTTTTTTCTGCTTCTGAACTTATGTATATCTATTCAATATATATGTATTTAGGGTGCAAAGTGTACAGCAATGGTGTACACTGATGAAGGTCACAGGTACTGTGTTTATTTAAATTAAAATTTATTAAGGTGAAAAATTTAGCTTCTCTGTCATATTATTCACAAATAAAATTCTCAACTACCCCGCGTAGATCCTGGCTACCACATCCAAGAGATGGAGGACACTGACACTATACAGATAGTTTTGGACTAACTATGATGGTCTAGAGTCACTTTTTCCCCCTCATAAATATTTGATTGACCCAACATAATTTGTTAAAAATGCTACTCTCTCCAAATCCACTTACAGAGAATATCTGTCATAAAACAACTATCAATATATGTGTAAAGAAAAACCGTTGCCTGACATTCCAGTTGAACAAGGATCAAGCCGTTAGTCACTCAGCCCCACTGGACAGAAGGGGAATTCAGGATGGAGAAAAACAGGAAACATTCTGTGCCTTGGATATGCCAGCCCAAGACAGTTAAGCCATATATCTAAGGAAAAAATTTAATGATCTCAGATTCTTGCATTTTCCCACACACAGAGGAGCCCTAAAATCATTAACTTGAGATGGCTATTGATTAACAGTAATCTTTTTATGCTTGACTCTTTCTTTTTCCTAGCAAAGGTCCATACACTTTACTTCATCAGAGCATTTCTTCAGAGCTTGAGAAGCTGTCTCCCAGGCTACAGCCCTCAGTTAGTTTCCCAAATAAAGCCTAAGTTACAGTTTTTAAGTTGTATGTTTTCCTTTCAGTCCACATATGCATAGGTTTGCTCATGGGTTCTCCATTCTGTTCCACTGAATTATCATCTGTTCTTATAACTAAACCACATTCTGTTCATTGTGTAACTTATATTAGTATTTCTGTCAGGATAAGGTCTCCAAATACATTTTTCTTTTTCAAGATTTTCTGACTATTCTTAGCCCAGTGTATTTCCACAGTGTTACTGGCTTCACGTCCCGTCAAGGAGATTAAACCCCAAAGCCTGTGGCCATGCCTCATCGCATCGCCCCTTCCCCCACCTTGACCAGCCTGGGCTGCTCACTCCCTGCTGGAGAAGGCATGTCACCCGTTCCTCACCCGCCTCTATATAACCTGCTCTCCATGCTTGAAACCAATCAGAAGATCAACTATGCCCCTTAAAGAAATCAAACACTAGCCCTTATGCACGACACAGGGGGGCTGGGACAGATAAAAACTCCTGGGCCTGGGGAGGGAAGGCTGGCTCCCCAAGCACGTCCGCTGGTTGGGGATATAAGGATAGATCAAGCTGCAGCCAGGGCCGGTCCCTACCCTAGGACGGCCCGCTCTCTCTGAGGGCATAAATACAGGTTGCTGTATACCGCTATGCACTTGGCTCTTGAAGGCAATCAAGATGGTGATCTCCGAAGTAACCAGTAGGAGCATTTCTTGCTGGGGAGACAGACTGGAAATGGTTCAATAAAGGCACCGCCCGGAGGAGAGCAGTAACTTTCAACCTAAGATGCTGCCAGTTTGAGGGGAATTCCCTTTGACCCAGAACCCCTCCGCTCTGACCGGAAGGCTCCTGCCCGCAGAGACCGCCCACCTCCATCCCCGCTTGGCAAGACCTCTGGCTCTCCCTCCAGACTGCCTGCATCTCCAGGTCCTTGCTGTGTGTGGGCAAGAGCGGAATGACACAGAGAGACCCGATGACAGAACTTACAAAATAAATGTGCCACTCTTCCACCGCCCACGGACAAGCTGCTTGGATTCTGTTTAGGACTGCAGTCAATCTAAACATCAGTTAGAGGATAATAACATTTTACAGTATTTAATTCTTCCCATCCCAAAACTTGGATCCATTTTATTCATTTTGGTTTTTAAATCCTCTCAGTAATATTCTTTAGTGCTCTTTATAGATATCTTCGACTTTTTTAAATTACATTTTCAGGTATTTAAAACTTTTCTATTATCTTTTATATTGTTTCAAATGATATCATCAAAGATATTGACTGTTTATTGCTTATCTACAGAAATATGATTTTATAAATATTGACATTGATTGTACTTTGCAACTTTCTTAAGGGTAAATATTAATTTTCAAATTTTTAATTAAAAATAAATATTCTTATTAAATAACCCTATCAACAGAAAGTAGCAATATTCATCAATATTCATTGATCTTTTTCAGAATGTTTTGCATTTTATTTTTTGCATTATTTCAACGAATTGTACATCTAGTTCAGTGTTGAATAAAAATGCACGTAGTGAAAATATTTTTCTTGTTTTTGATCTTGAGGAAAAGTTTCAGTGTTTGTTGCCCTTAAGTATTGTAACCAAGACTGCAAAAAAAATCTATCCTTATCCTACAATCCTTACCTTCACATTGTGGCCCATAAGAATCCCAACATCCAAAGTCTGCATCATTAATGAGGAGAGATTTTCCCCTGAAAGCTGCCAAGCCCAACTATTTGGCAGGCTGGAAAATGCCAGGAAATTAACACCTCAGTGAAGCAGCCCTTAGTTATTCACTGGATCCCAGTGGTACCTAAATACTCCTTTCCCTTGGGGCTTGTGTTTTAAAGCATTTCCCAGAGTTTCTCCATTGAATCGAGCTTCAATTACCTACTGTAGTAGCCAGCTCAAAAACTCTGTTTATGGAGTTCCTTCCCTGTATCAATTTCCCTGGTTCCTGCTGGTGTTCCCTACAACACCCAAATAAACTATTTCCTCTTTGCTCTTGGATCCTTGCCTCTGCTTTTGCTTCTGAGGCAATACAAACTAGGGGAAGTGTTTTGTTTTTTTTTTTCTTCCTATCTTTTATCAGATTAAGGAATTGCCCTTCCATTCTGACTTGTTAAATTTTTTTTTTTCATGAATGGGTATCATGTTTAAATAAATGCTTTTCTTCTTTATTCTGTGAGTGTGTTAAGTTACATTAATTGATTTTCAAATAAACAGAGAATGTTCTCTTCTAGAATAAATGCAAACTGGCCATCAGTTATTATTTACTTCTCAGATCACATATTTGTTTTGCTAATATTTCCTTTAGGACATCGCACCTACGTGTAAAAGAAATCAGTCTGTAACTTTCCTTTCTTACAACATATAGGTTCAGGCAGCTGCTAACCAGGGAAGGAAGGGGATGCAGAGACCAGGGAGGAAGAGTCAAGAAATAATAGTGTCGTCTTGGGGCAGGACCCTGGTTCCCTCCTAAGGGGCACACATCATGGAATAAGCATTTTATACACCTAAGGAAATGTATCTTCCTTGCGCTTTATGTAGAAATGAACACCAGAAAGTGAACAGCTTCGAGGCCTTCCTTGTGCTTCTCCCTTGTTCGACTGTGATGCCGGCGCCTCATACCCCTGAGAGAAAAATTATATTCCTTACTCTTCTTTTTGAAATGAATTCTTTGAAATTGAACAGCTTAGAGGCCTTCCTTGCCCTTCTCCCTGACTTAGTTACACCCTAAAAACAATCACCCACAAGCTAAAGATTAGGCACCCCGAGCACAACTGCCTGTGGGTTAAAGATTATTAGCACATGATGTTTTCCAGGAACTTTTGTAGTTTGTTCTAATCTCTGATCAGTATGCCCTTTTCACAAGTGTCATGACTCAGAGACGTCAAGATGCCGTAACCCAGAAGACCGCCACCAGGACTAGGCTGAGATCTCCTGATGCCAACTTCAATGACTGAGGTTCCCCGAAGAAAGAAGAGGGTATATTTGCCCCAGTCCTGACTCCCATCTTGACAGTCCGTTCTTCTCCTTTCAGACTATAAACCTCCCGACAGTTCTTTCCCAAGGAAGGGCACAGTCTCTAGGGCATTAGCCTGTTGTGGTCTCCTTTGTCCGGAAAAGCAATAAAAGCTATTTTTTTTCTCCTTTATCCAAAACTCTATCCCCGAGTTTCTATTTGGGACCAGTGGACAGAGCCCGGATTTTGACAACATCAGTGACAAAAGGTGCATTTCGGTCTTGAATTGGGATATATGAAAATACAGTGTGATTTTCTTTTATAGATTAATTTATTTTTGCTTAGCCTTTTCTCAGTACACATAATCATAGTGAGATTTTTCAGCTCTCACAGCTTTCTGGGAACACCAGGCTTAGATAAAGTTCAACACTGTCATCTCTAGCTGTGTTTAATCGACTTGATAAACTCATTAAGTTCTTAATTTCATTCATTTTGCTTAAAGTCCTAATACATCTATTTGATTTTTTAATAGAGTCCACTTTTCTAGTGAAATGCAAAAATTTGTCATTTATTTTATTGCAATATTTTAACCAGAGTAATTTCAAAGTATCTGTAATATAATGTAGCCAATATCTCTTATTTATGGCTATGTTTCTATTTTTGTTTTCTCCCTCATGGTACTCTTTCTTGGTGTACATGGTCATTTTTTACTGATTTTAGGAAAAATTGTAAAGGCCTTTCAAGGTACTGTCATTCCTAGAGAAAATTCTGTATCCTCTGTCAGTGACTGCCTACTTAACGTGGGTTTAGAGTCTTATAAGACGCAGTGTTACATTGTTGTAGGATTCTACCCAAATATCCCAGTTGAAAGTCTAGCATTTTTACTATAGCCCCTTTTCCCGGCCCTCCTAATCTCTCACTTTTGTCTCTTCAGAATCACAAGGCTCCTGAAAACTTTTCTGTTTTTAATTTACGTTCTCCTTTGATCTTTAAGCTTCTATCTCTCACGGATTCTCTATCCTGCCTACCTTAAACCTACTTGCAAGAAACTCACCTCTATAGTGTTAGCTGATTCTTCACCTTATAATGCCCTTGAACCAAACCTATTTCAAAATTAATTTTTATGGCTTTGCTAGTTGTTCTTGGCAGAAGCAATGCCTATGACAAGCTACTCCATCAAAGCCAGAACAGGAAATCTGCTTCCCCTGATTTTTTTTTTTTTTGCTACTTTTAAAAAAAGGTTTTAAAAATCTCTCAGAGATATATTGAACTACAATTTGTTTTTATTGTTGTCACAAGTATAACGGTCTCTTGATGATTGTGCTGAAGCATATTTGCTAAAAATTTCAAGTTGTAGTCACTCTTAAAAAATAATCTTAAGAATCACAGTAAGATTGTTTTTTTAAAACCAATCAACTGGACTGAAAACAATGTCTTTTTATAGTGTATAGTTGTTTTCCTTGGGTTATTAGTGCTTCTACTCATAAGTAGAACTATTATGTGTTTTGAATAATTAAAAAAGATCTGTTGCTTGTTGATTTTGGATTTGCATGCCTGACATATTGAATTAAATATTCAGTTAGTGAATGACATATGGGATTTCCTCACTGAAATGGCAAATATGGATTTTACTTGGTGCACAGATCTTGTTTTCAACCAGTTTTATAAGCTGTGCAGAATGACTGAATTCAAAATAGATTGTTCAAGATTTATAAATCACATGCATTTGATGATTGTCTTCTGCCACAAGGTAAATATAGAGTCATGGATGATAAATATTTATAAAGATGAAAACTTTTCCAAAATTCTAAATTTATAAGTCATATACTGGCTGACTTCCTAGTTCTAACTTTCTTCTGTCTTTGGTAGTTTGATATTGTCCAGTTCATAACATTCTTCATGGATCCTCACTAACTCAGTTTTGTCTCTTGCCATCACTATGATTTGGCATACGAAAAAAGAACCTCACTGTGATATTCAACAAATTACTAACTAATCTAGTTGTATGCATTCCTATAACATGTACCTGTTTAATAAATATTTTGTGCTTTATTCCTATTAGAGAATTTAAGATGACATTTTATCTTGTATCACTCAGGTATTTCCCCATATTTAAGCACCTCATTAAAAAATAAAAGCAAGTAGAAGAAAAAAATCAATGGAATCATATTAAATGTCATTTCATGTAAATAAGTGGAAACTGGTTAAAAGTGATGATAATATTAAAAACTTTTTGATGAGTTCCTATTGTGGCTTGGTGGGTTTTGAACCAACTGGTATCCATGAGGCTGTGGGTTTGATCCCTGGTCCCGCTCAGTGGGTTAAGGGTTCAGCATATGCCACGAGCTGTGGTGTAGGTCACACAGGGTAGGTCACAGATGTGGCTTACACCTGGTATTGCTGTGGCCGTGGCACAGACTCGCAGCTAGCCTGGGAACTTCCATATCACATGGGTATGGACCTAAAAAGAATTATTTTTTTAAATTTTTTGGTATAACTCTACTAGATAATCATGATGGGACATATGAGAGCATAAACAATTCTGAAGATGATGCAATGATGACATTTTAAGAACTTTGAAGGTAAGGAATTTGGTCTACAAAACTTCTTCGTATATTTCCACATAGCCTTAAGTTATTTGTGCACACCAGAAGCTCAAATATATGTTTTATATTTATGAAATAATATTTCATGAGATTTACTTAAACTCAGCTACAACTGAGAGACAGTAAAGGTTCATGGCCTCTGGTGCTCTTGATTATAGGGAAACTATTTTTGTACTTACTTGGGTCTCTGTTCTTCCTCATGTACTCATAGGAATGTCACACCCAGTGTGGTGATTTTGTATTGGATCAATTTTGCTAAACCACATTTCTTAGCTTGCCCTTTTCATGTGGCTCTGGATAAAGACAGTCACCTGTGCTTCAGCTTCTGTACATCACAGCCCAGGAATGAGTGAAGCTCTTTCATGAAGTATCTAGCTTATAACATATGTTGAGTGAGGGACAGGTATGGGTTCTATTTTATTCTTGTGGGTTCCATTT
This sequence comes from Catagonus wagneri, assembly GCA_004024745.2. NCBI lineage: Eukaryota > Metazoa > Chordata > Mammalia > Artiodactyla > Tayassuidae > Catagonus > Catagonus wagneri. The sequence goes on along the minus strand of PVHT020000886.1, from coordinate 28,082,896 downwards.
GGTCCTTATCAGTTCCTATTTTCCTCATAGGGTCCTATTTATTTTCATGGATTCCAGTTTTCCCCTTCCCAGATTTAAATCTACTATTTCTTCCCATACCCTAGCCCTGATTTCAATTTCAGCATCAGATGTAGAAGCGATAGTCTTAAATAAACTGCTTAAGCAGCTTTGATAATTATGTAAGGTCTAATACCTATAACAAACCCCTCATCCTGTTTCACTCATTGTGATTCTCGTTCTCCGATAAAACCCTAAATCACATAAAATTTGGTACCACAAGTCATTATCGGTGATCAACACCTTAAGAATCAGTTCTCTGAACTGGCTTACAGAAAGGATTCTCTGGTCTGATTAGTTTTAAAGACATTAATGATTCTGTATCTAGTTGCAACTGGGTCAGTAGAAGTTCATGTCATTCGAAAACAAAAGAGAAACTTAAATTATCATCTGGAGATGTCTGTAACTAAGGTAAGTCTTTGGGACTACGTAGTTGCTGCTGTAAAACACAGCACTAAAAAGTATGGAGTACTATGGAGCTTGAGAGTTATTTCTAAACATGCTAGGGACTTGGGAAAAGAAAGTGATGAACTTGGTACTCAGAAGTCTCAGCTTAAGTCTGGGTCAGGTTAGGAACCAGAATGTTCTTGTAACCTCCTGAAATGAAACCCTTGTGCCATCCATCCATAAAACTCAGATTCAAAAATAAAGCCTTATTCCACAAGTGAGTAAACTGTAATGCAAATTACACTTCTAACATCATTGGATGTCTTTAAACTTAGGGCATTGATCTGGAAGAATAGGGACCTCAAAATTGATATGGATCCTTACAAGCATATTCTGATGCATCTGGGGACTTTAAATCCATATGTTACCCTGAGATTCTCTTACCATTATGAGTAGACGTTTCTCCCATATAAAAAGGCTGGTTTCCTTTTATTGGAATAGCCTATAATGCTTTCTCTGAAGCTTCAGACTTATGTGGAACCACTGACACTCCTTGACAACTACCCCAGCATTTCTTATAGCTTTTGAAGTCATAATCATATTCAAATCCCAGCAGGTCAGAAAGGGTAAACCCAAAAGTGTGACCCGTGAGGAGGTACAATAATCACCAAAATAAGAGGTGATATTTATGCCTGTTTGTACTGGTAGAAATTTTGAGAATATGTGTAAGATCCCGCTGTAACATTATTGGAACATAATGGAAGGAATATAATATTAGACTGGGCTGAATTCTTTTTCACAAGTGCACTAAGCAGAGGTTCTGGATTTACTGTATTATCATGGAAGCCCGAGGAGGGTTCTAACACCGTGCTTAAGGGTCTGAAACACAGACCCCCAAACAGCCTACACCAATGGAGTTGAAATGCAAGAACTGTTTTAATATATTAAAAAGGAATGCATCTGAGGGATGTTTTCAGTGCTAGAATGGATTAATCACATAAAGCTTTACAGGCACTCCAACCCCATGTTAACTACATCCACTGAGAGCATACAGAAGATGCTCATGTCACCAAGACTGCACAAAACACCCACGGACAGAAACTTAAGAATTCCCAAGATCTCTTTGGTGTCCATCCTTTGTGAGCAGAAACTAGAGGCTCTGCAAGTTCCGCTCACAAGGCTTGTGCAGAACCTGGTGCTGCTGCAGTGAACACCTATCACCTTCCGGCCTCAGAGTGACAGCTGGGCCTGCACTTATTGTCCTGCTCTATGTCTAAAAATCCCGAGACAGGTGGATGTGTACCTCCATGGTCAAGCTCTTCCCACAGATCACTTATGTTTCTGAGATCTGAATTTGTCAGAGACAGATATGGTTTCCAGTTTGGACTCTCACATGCCTTCAGGACGTCCACTTTTTCCCCTGATTGCCCTCACTTTTTCCCCTGTTTTTTCCAGCTGCCAGCTTGCTAACTTCAGGCTCTCCATCAGATGCAAAAGCAACAGTCTTACAAAGAGAATAAAACTAGCTTCCACGATTTTATAAGAACTTATTTTTTCCCACTGTAAGTTTCTTTTTCTGCATCATTCATAGTGGCTCTGATTCTCTCATAAACTCTGACACATCGGTCTGTAACACTGATGGGGATTATACAAGTTGTCTTCAAGATCACTGTAATGTTAAATTTTAACATTATCTAATCAGTATGCCTGATCTGTAGCTCTGTGAATGTGTTCTACTCGTAAGCTCCCTGTCCCTGAGTATAGTAGGAAAACGGGGCTGAGTATAAACCAAAATAAGAAATGTAACTGGGAGGAGCTGTGGCTTATTTTTAGAGTAGAAGGTCTCCCCAGGGAAAAGCGATTAATTCACAAGTTGATCACTTTTAGTTCTACGGGCGGTGACACTGAGGAGTCACCTTGAGAGACACTGTCCACATTACGGGTCGGTAAATATGTCTGAGAGGTGTCACGTTTGGAAGAGCAATTTCATAAAGACCACATTTCTATTGTAAATGATATATGAGATATAATCAGGAACATATTTGAATTTAGCACCTTTGATTATGATTATTGGCCTTCATCTTCTGCCCATGTTCATGTCCCAAATGATGACAGGATAAATTCCTCCTAACTGCTGGAATTGGAAGGGTGAAGGAGGAATGTGAAGGAGGAGGTAGAATGTGAATTAAGGCAATGCTGGCTGAGGAATTTGCTGGAAATCTCCTATCAGAATGCAGGGGCATCAGTATTCACCCAGTCACTTCTCCTTAGGATACGGTAATAAAATTAGTACCAACTACTAATTGTTTCTACTGTCTAGAAGTTCTAAGCACTCACAGGACTAAAACTGACCCCACTGATATGAAAGCCATGCTGGGTAGTTACCACCTGGTATGGACAAAACACAACCAGGACTAGGGCAGGTGTCGACTGTTCAGCCATTCTTCCCTTACTCAGCTTTCAGCAAGCTACCCTCATAGATCTTCATCGAGCTAATTAATCAAACTCCAGTAATCTAAACCCACATTTCTGAACCACACGTCCTGTATTATGACTGTATTTCTTTGCATTTGATTGTTTTCTTCTCTCATGCACTACAGCCATAATCCTGGATGACCAGAGAGCTTGGTCATTTAATATTTTCAGTTAATAGAAGAAAAAAATAGTGGATGCTAACAGCTTTCTCTCATCCTGCCTCACTTCTCTAACTGCGAAATAATGATATTTACAGGCACAAAGTTAAAAACGGCCTTGGTTCAAAGACATTTAATTACTGAATAATAACTGCAATAAGTAGTTACTCCACGTCACATTTTCTGACTTTGGAAGACCTTAGCTGGAGAGGTAAGAAGATTAAATAATGTGGAACTTATCACATAGGACTGCATAGTTGAAATTATTGGATAGAGATAATTTCAGCTTTATTTTTTTTTTTATTTTTGCATTATAGCTGGTTTACAGATTTCTGTCAGATTTTCAAAATGCACCATGTGATGACCCGATTACATGTACATATATGGATTTGTCACATGTAATTAGATATAGTTCCCCGTGCATTACAGTTGGAGCTCCTTGCTTTAAAAAGCTATATAGCTTTAAAAAGGCTATAATAATTTCTTTTCCCTTAGAATTAATAGTTAATCATGAACTCTCCCTGAGATTTTAGTTAAGAGCAGGGAAAAGATAATTTCACTGAGTAAATATTGTGTAATATCCCTCAAAGCCACACTTACTCAAAGCCCTTGTTTAATGTTAAATACAAACCTATTTTTATCAAAAATGTGTTTATGTAATTAGATATGCATATTTATATATATCTATGTCTATCTGGATATAATGTGTATCCCATCAATCTGTATCTAGATATCTACAGTTACACTTGGATATAGAGTATATAATTATCTCTACACCTCTACCTACATCTATACATGATATAATGTGTATTTACATCTATCGATATCTAGATATAGCTATACTATCACAGGAGATGCTGCAGACAGAAGGTATATCTAGATGTATATTAAACATGAATTTGAGTGTATATATAATCTATATATCCAGATGTAGTATATCTGCCTATACATACCCATATATATATACTCACAACTATATCCAGATATTAACTCTAGAATACACATATTTACATATGTCTAGATATATCTCTAATCTGTATACATCTAGATATATACATAGATATATGCATGTATAAATACATAACACATATTTTTAAATACAAATAGATTTGTATTTAACTTTTAACCAGAGCTTTGAGTAAGCATGCCTTGGGGGATATTATAAAACATTTACCCAGGGAAAATAGTTTTCCCTACTCTTGGCCAAAATCTTGGCAGAGGAGGGGTGTCCAGCATTATCTGGTGATTCTAAAGGAAAAGAAAGTCTTACAGCCATTTTATTTATTTTTATTTTTTTATTTTTTTGTCTTTTTATGGCCGTACCAGTGGCATATGAACCTTCCCAGGCTAGGGGTTCAATCAGAGCTGTAGGTGCCAGCCTGTGCCACAGCCACAGCAACCTACACCACAGCTCATGGCAATGCCAGATCCTTAACCCACTGAGCAAGGCCGGGGATTGAACCCGCGTCCTCATGGCTAACAGTTGGTTTCGTTAACTGCTAAGCCATGACAGGAACCCCTTACAGCCATTTTAAATTGAAAACATAATCTCAATTTACTAACTTTAAATGTATACTCCTATGTAATATACCTATCCACAGGATATATAATATCTATGTATAAAATCTTTCTAGATAGATCTATGTAGATGATGTATGTTTATCTAGATATATGGAGATGTAGCTATATTTACCTGTAAATCCATATAAATATCTGTCTGTATATAGGCATATGTAGATATCAAGACATCTATATCAATACTGAAATGTACACTGAAGTCCAGATATGTCCTTTCTCAGTTAAATATTGATAATAACTGGGGTGAATGAATATAAGTATTTTTAAATATCCTCTGAAATTTTATCTAATTTATCTACACCAACACGGTGTTTAAAGGTATAGATTTTAGAAATAGGGTGAATTTGAATCCTAACTTCACAGCTGAGTGAAACTTCTCCATGTCCCAGTTCACTTAACTGCATATTAAAAGTAATAATAGTGACTATTCCATAAGGAGTTCTGAAGACTTTAGGAGTTAATAAATTTAAGATTCGATAATACTATCTAGCACACATTACATTCTATATGCGTAACTCTTGTTTCATTTGAATTTAAATGTTTTAGCCCTGCAAAAATACCACCAACTCATTTTTTTTTAATTAGGGATAACAGATTCAAGTCACAGAAGAAGGAAGAAATGCAAAGTCCTTGCAATGTCTAATTCTCACTGTATTTCTAGTGCTAAATTTGCAAAAAAACTCTTCCTAAAACTGTGTGGTTCCTATACAACAACTCTGTTGCCCCAAATTGGCTATGGTAATAATTAAATCAACCAATTGTGTTTTCAGCTGACATAATGTTGAATTTAATGTCATTTTACCCATTAATGTGTTTAACAATGAAAGATTATTTTTGAGAAGGAAGACACAAGATTTTGTTCAATTCTGAATACTTTTTACCAAGAGGAGTAAAATAAGGTGGGAACAGTGTAAAAAGTGCAGAAGATATTTTTTTATATCTTTGAAATTAGATTACCATTCTACTTGCTTTAATAGTGGTTTCCATTAGAAATAAATATGCTATAAGAACAAAAATATGAATAATTTTAAAATACAGGAGGACATACAGTTATCTTATGTATGTGTATTTCTGGATATTTTTATAGCTATTCCCATATAGTCAATTAACTGAAATTCATAAAACCACATTACAAAGGTAGCTGCTGTTACTTAGAAATTCATATATAATTAATGTACTTAATGTATATAATGAATTCCCATTTTATGTATATAATTAAACTATGCACTAAAGGAAAGCAAGAATGAAAAAAAATATGAAGGCTTCTGCATAAAAGAATCTTGTGGGAATTTTTTTTCCAGAATAAAAATCACAAAATCAGGTTCTTGGAGTTCCCATTGTGCCTCAGTGGAAACGAATCAAGACGCAGGTTCGATCCCTGGACTTGTTCAGTGGGTTAAGGATCCAGCATTGTCATGAGCTGTGGTGTAGGTCGCAATCGCGGCTCAGATCCTGCGTTGCTGTGGCTGTTGTGTAGGCTGATAGCTGTAGCTCCTATTTGACCTCTAGCCTGGGAACTTCCACATGCTGCAGGTGCTGCCCTAAAAAAAGGCAAAAAAAAGGAAAAGAAAAGAAAATCAAGTTCTTGTGTGTGTGTGTGTGTGTGTGTGTGTGTGTGTGTTTCAGTTACATAGCCCTATACATGCTAGCTAGGAACATTTTGCTTAAATTCCCTGCACATAAAATAAAAACTGTAGTACACTCTGCTCTTTATCTCAGAATAAATGCGAAGTTCTATGTGAAACCATGTCTATCTATTGGAAGGAGAGAATGAATAATGAGCAATATATCCCTCAGCCATGGGTTCCATACAGCGTGGGTTCCATTCTAGACGGGAGTAAGCCATCTTTTCTCTTCAACAGGAAAAAGCGGTGTCAAGTTTTTCTCTCTCCATATTATTTTTCTTAATATATACGGTTACTTTAATAGATTTTACTCATTTTTCTGAGGACAAGACATTTTAAATGGGAGTAAAATTAGAATTCAAAATATCACAAAAAGTGGTACAAAGATTCTAACCCATCACTTCATTATGTAATACAAGAAGAACAGAAGTCAATTAAATTAAATGACAGTTTTGCCTTAAGATTAAATGAGTTCCTGACATTAATCTTTATTACCATGGCTGATAGTAAATTATCAATTCCAAGGACTCTTTTTATTGGACATAATTATTCAGATTTACCAGGTGTCTCCTAAAAAAGATGTTATCAAATTACTTGTTTAACTTCAGTGTTGTAAATAATTGGGACAGGACAGTTTTCAGCCAAGGTAGTATAAAAAATAAATAGAGCACACAGAAATGCCTGACAAGGTAATATATCCATAAAATATCAGCTTTCCTGAGGCACTGAAAATTTTCTATTGTCAGCATGATATTCTCTATTATGTCTATGTCTGGATATAATATTACTTTAAGAATGAATATCTTAAAATACATCTAAAATATGCTTTCTTTATAGTGCAAGTAGAGCCAACAGAATTGAAATATTTTTGAAAGTAGATAGCATTTATGTGGGCAACTCAGTAAAATGAGAAGAGAAAAAATATATTATTTATCCTTCTCTTGATCATAAAAATGCATTTCAACTTTTTTTTGAAAATTCATCTTTCAAAAAGAGTTTATGGCTGAAGAGTTCCGATGACATGTCCTCTTGCACTTATGCCTCTCTCTCCCGCAGTATAAGAAGAAAGGACCTGACTTTTGCCTGCGTCTATAGAAATATCACAATCTCTAGAATAAAAAATAGGAACATATACATGTAATATGAAACTTTGTCGCAAATAAAAACAAACTGACCCAAGAAAAGTTAAGAGCTTGATTCAAATAATCAAATAAACAGTCTTTGATGAGGTTAATTTTAACGACTGGATATTACAAAGTGTCTTAAGACAGTTTATTGATCCTCCAATCAGTTATTGCACAAACAAAAGCATTCACAGGCAACTAACTGTTCAAGGTCTCCATTAGCGCTCCTTTAAGACTCCATTTCTCCAGAAAACTTGTCATCTCCAGTCAGCTGTAATTTCTTAGTCCTTTCCCCAAAGACATTTATCTGTTCCATTCAGTTGTAAATTAATCATGGACAGCAGTATGGCATTTATTTAAATCATGCCACACTAATTTAATTTGCCTGTGTCTTTTGTTTTGCCTACCAGCTATTAAACTTGCAGCTGGCAATAAGCTGTCTCTAACCTTTACTATTAGGGTACCATTGCCACATATTTGGTTGTTCTCTAGCTTGTTGTACATGCACACCAGCACTTCACTGTTTTCCTTCAAAACGTAGCATTATGAAAAATTTGTGAATAACTACCACATCGCTAACCTCAAAAATACAAACTTATCTCAGCCTCAATTTCATCAAAGAAAAATACATTTTGTCGAACGCATGCTTTGGATGAAAATTGTAATTTGCCTATTTTTTAAGATACCTTGCTCATGGCATTTTCCTACCTCTCCATTTAGCAACTCCTCTGATACCCAGCACATTTGGGGAAAGCAGCACAGATGTCACCTCCTCCAGGAAGCCTTCATTTGGCCTTCCGCCCTTCCCTAGCCTGCAGTCTCAGATATATCCCCATCATTTCTGTATATGTCAGAGAACATGCCATTTGTAATGACAGTCACTTCTATGTATTCCCACTGTGAAGATTATTTTTCAGGCAAAATTTTCACTTCATTCTAGCCCTGGCATGACACATGGTGCCTAGTTCATTGGGGACTGTGCCACCTCCACTTAAAATGTGACTAGAGATTTATTTTATTCATCCCAGTGCCCACATGTGTGTCTACCTGCATCTGGCACGGTGTCTGTTAAAATATCATCATGCTGAATAGTGTGTTATGATAACTTTTATACATTTCCTGATATGTAGCACAAAAACTAACACATTGCGAGACTCTAGCAACAAACAGTATGTTTGAACTGACGGGTCTTTGAGGAAATAGCACTATGAAAAGTTATGACAAAGGATTAAAGCTGAATCATTGAAACATTACTGAAGATGCTGAAATATTGGTGAAAGGGCTTATTCTGTGGGTAAATGTTACTTTGGATCAGTTACTACAGTTTGTATTTTCACCACAGAAGCACAGACAGTGAAGTCCCTGGCTGTGTGTGCTGGTAGGAGGGGCAGGCAAGGGTTGTTTGGAAAGTAGAAAAGTTTTGTTCTCTGCTGACAGACTGGCCCCACGGAGAGGAAAGGAGGAAGAAGGGAGGCTGAAAGTGACCAATTTGTTCTCCCCACATTTCCAATCAGGCATAGTTTTCCAACTGCTCTGATGCAGAGTGAGTGACAGGGTGGAGAGAAACGATGCTTATCAAACCTTCTGTATGTGGAAAAAGATGGCAAAAGCAAGGAAAAGGCATCTTTTTTGTTTGTTTGTTTTGTTTTTTATAGACAAAGGTGTGGCACATGGCATAGGGGTCAGTTCCGAGCTGCAGCTGCTGGCCAACATCACAGCTACATCAATGCGGGATCTGAGCCACCTCTGTGACCTACACCACAGCTCACAGTAATGCTGGATCCTTAATCCACTAGCAAAGCCAGGGATCAAACCCACATCCTCGTTGTTACTAGTTGGGTTTGTAACCGCTGAGGCCAAAGGAACTCTGGAAAAGGCATCTTTTAGGTGCAATGAATTAATATATATATATATAGCCATAAAACTTCATCATCTTTTTTTTTATTCAAATAACTGATCAGTAGCAAATGAAAACAGTGAAAAAAATAGCAAAAAAATGTAAGCTCAGACCCAATCAAAAGTGGGAAAACATAGTATAACCAGGAGTTGTGTTTCACATCTAATGGACAGTGGCTATAATGCAGCCACTTTTTGAAATGTGTCCTGCCAGCATGTATAACTGTTAAATTTAAAGGCACTGAATATTTTCCAGATGTAATTCATAGCTTATAAACCATAAGTTCATTCCCATTCAGCCTTTTCATTCCTTATACTCTCCTGCTGTCTCCTGACTTTTTTCTACTTCAATAATTGTCTCGTTCTATTTTTCCATCTGCTCTCAGTTATGTTTTGACCTTCAATACTCCTTTTGGCAACATATGACACTCCCAAACTCCTTCTTCTCTAAATCCCTATTTTACTTGAGGGAGATGAGCCTATGCATATGTAACACATTTGGAGTAAGTTTCCTGATAGCATTTTTCTTGCAGCTCAGTAACATTGCACTGCTCTATTTTACAGAAAGAAGAAAGTTTTATGAGTTCAATTTAGTTTGGATTCCAAAGCAGTAACTGAGATCGTGAATTTGCTCCATTTGCTTACAAATAAGCAATTTATGGCTTGAATGAACTCTTTTCGTGATTACAGTCTTCAGCATGAAGACACAGTATTTAATAGCTTAAAAATAATTATACTTCTAGTAAATTTAGGGAATCATAATAAATAATGTAAGAGTATTCATGTTGTAAAGGGACAAAATAAGTTTCTATCACACAAGAAACATTATTATGTAAGAATAAGGGTTGTATCATTGCCAATGGCAATGCCCCATCCTACCCAGAAATAATAAGGGCTTATTCTACATAATTAGTGGGAAGTCTAAAGTCTGTGATGGTGGTGTGAATAAACTCCAGTTTGAACTGCTTGTGAGGAAAGCATTATTTAAAGACCATATTTCAATGTAATCTTCAAATAGAGAATAACATTTTACTTGCTTTTGGAACATAGCAGCTAGTCCTGTTTTCACTTTCTGATTGTTAGGAGATATATGATTTTGGTGCACTGCAGCATAATGTAATGTGCATCTTTTCCCCCTCCTTTCTGCCTTATGGCATATGGAAGCTCCCAGGCAAGGTAACCTATGCTACAGCTTAGGACAGATTTTTAGCAATGCCAGGTCCTTAACCCACTGCACTACACAGGAAATCCACAATTTCTATCTCAATGCAAGAGTTTAAAGAGAAACTAACAGTCCAACCTGACTACATATTTTCCTTGTAATTTTTAAATTGCAATTAAGTAACACATTTAGCCTCTCACAGGCAGTTAAAAATACCTTTTAGGTAAAATATTTATTCTCCATTAATTTAAAATATATTAGGTTATATTCTAAAGTCTTGTTTCTACAAAATTCTATTGCTGCAACCTACATTGTATAAAGGTTCTAAAATCCTTCAGAAGACATCTTAAATTTTTGTACAGGATTTTGAAAGACATAGAATTACTGATTTATAAATTATCAAAAATAAATGATCAAAAGAGATTCTATAATGACATCTCATTGACTGGCTTATTTTAAATGAAATGTAATAGATGATACATTATTTTTATTGGTTAAATTAATTTTGATAGAATGGCAATCATAAACAAGCAACATACAGGTTTTTGACTTACTTGTTAGAGACGGCCATGTCATCAGATGTCTAATAATTCAGTATATGGTAGGGATTTACAGCCATGAATTTATTCAATTCTCATTTTCTCCAGTCTGGGTACTTTAATGATATTGGCATTTTTTTCTTCTATGGTATAGTTCTAAGGCAGTGAATTGTGAATTTGAGATATTATTCCAATTACTTAACTGCAAGAAAACAATACCTTCCTCATATAGCTGGAACATAACTTATCCACCTTTCTGACAGTATTTATGGCTAATGGTAGCAGAACACTACCCACCCCCCTTTTTTTAATCGTGATCATTTGAAATGCCTTAAAATTAAACTCAATCACCAATAGTTAACTTGGACAGTTTTACTGTACTTATGCAGCGATACAACTTCATAGAATATACTCAGTCCAGTGCCCTGTTTGTCACAAATGTATATATTTATTTCTGTATTTCTTGCTCAAAAACACATGCATAGTTCACAAGACTTTCCTCGTGCCAGAATACTAAACAGGTTGAGCCCTCTCCCAATATATGATTCTTTACATTTAATGAGACAGCACAGTGAGAGGAATATTATCAGGAGAGACTGTATAAAACTATTTTCCAGATGTTTGTTTTTCTTTGGTTTTCAGTCCTAGGAGAGATTCTCTCATTTGATCTTTGTCAACTTCCTTGGCATTCACAAGTTTTAGCACTAAGAAATCAAGACTCTGCAAGAGGGTTCCTCTTGCTAGTCCAGAAGAATGATAGAACATAGAAAGTCAAAGAAAAAAGATAAACAATATTCCAAGTCAAGAGGGAAAGCATTTAGCCTGGAGCATGGGGGCTGGGGGTGACTCACGGATAATTAGGCTGGAGAACTTAAAAAAGCATGACTAGAAGTCAGTGTAATAACCACTCTGTCATACGTTATTTAAGTTAAAAAAAAAAAAAAAAACACCAAACAAAAAACATGATCAACCACTCTTTCTCAGACATTGTGTTAATAACCAGGAATTTACCAGCAATAATACTAGGTACAAGCCCTCAGGAAATTATTGCCTACAGTTATGTAAACAGAGATTTAGAATACATGAAGAAAATAAAATAATTAAGACACAAAGTTCAGGGTGAGCACAGTAGTAATAATTCTTGTCTGTTTTAGGTTTCCAGCATCATCCTCCTTGATCTTATTAACCATTAATACTGTTAATATTTGAAGTAGTGGGGCATTTTCAATGATTCCTAATACAGTCATCAGATGTTGAAATTACCTAGCAAACTTTGCGGGTGAGAATGAAGGAAAGTTATGATGTAAGGAATGAAGTGAGTATTCCATATTTGTCAATGACCCATGAATCACTTGACTTAGTCACTGACTATAAATGTAGAACTCAAGGAATGATGTCAAGTATGTCGCTTCTCCTTGAGCTGACAGCTACTGCTCAGGAAGTTCGCCTATTCACAGAACTGGAAATCTCACCCCTGTAGAGATCAATCTATGCCGTTCATCAGCTTAAGGGTACACCTGGATACCCTGGGGTCACTTAACACCCACTTTGCCTTTTCTTCCAGTGGTCCAGATTCCCTGACATCCTCGTTACTAATCACTCAGCTGCAGAATGAGGTACTGATTCTTGTCACTTCACTTACTCTAGTATACAATACTGCTTCATTTTTCATTCCAAATACCTATGGATTATTTTGTCCTTCTCATTGCCATAGACTTCTGTTATCATCTATAAGCTTACCATCATGGCTTATTACTAATTCCAACTCTCCCTCATCCAATTCATCTAACATCTTTTTTTTTTAAATAAACAAACTTAAAAAAATTGGAGTATGTTTAGCACCTAACATATTTTATAGCATTTTCTCTGAAACATTTACTTACATCAATTTTTGACTTAAATTCTTCAAATACCTCACTAAAATATTTTCTTTGATCTTTTTTAAATTTCATGTTGTATTCCTTTATTTACCTTTCCAATCTTATATACTTCTCTACTGTCAAAAATTTTATTACAACAAAATGAATACACTTTTCTCAGTATATACTGGGAATAATTTGTACTTGCTTTTGTGGCTTTTATCATACCATTCTTCTTGCCCGAAATAAATTCTTCTCTGTTTTCACCTTCCCTAGCATCTTATTTTGTAATAGCAGAAAGAAAAAAAAGAAAAACTCAACAATGATATCACTTAGACTCTCAGTGTCCTTGGGGAGCTCATTTTTTTTTTTCAATTACATTTAGCATAGGTATGCCTATATGGATCATCGTTTTTGCTTTGCTTGATATAAACACTCATTTTTATTTCAACTTAAATTTTGAGAGAAGGGGCCACATCTCTCTTAAAGTGTATGTTCCTAGGACTTAAACAGCACAAGCTGTGCCCTGCAACGTCTAGTCAGTGAAAGTATTTCAACATCAGAGTTGACGGTGGTAATGAATACAGGACTGTCACCCACGCTTAATTACCAAACATTCTGCGAATTACTTCCTGAAAATATCAGGTGAATATTACCTCTTCTGAGGATAAATGAGTGAACACTGGATTCAGATTATTTATACTTTAAGATAAACATTAAACACAGCCCTGTATGTGAAAAAAAAAAATCCTGTCATTCTAATTACAGTTCCTCGACTAATAGGTCATTTTGGTTCAGTCACGGAACTATTTAAATACTGCCAGTACTAAACTTATGAATGATAATACTCCATTTGCCTGCTAGCTTAAGAAAAAATGAGAAGAAATATACAGTGGCCAAATTTGTCAAAAGATAGCACACTCAAAATTAATTGAAAACTATGGTTATTATTGAAACTTTTTTTTCAAAATTTAGGTTACTAGAATAAAAGTATTTACATAAACTCTCAGCACATTACTCAATATATTTAAGCTCATTATATAATTTTTAATGTTCAGTTAATTCATTTAGCTTTTATGAGAGTGTACATCTTCTGTGAAATAGTAATCTCTGCTCAAAAATGCTGCCAATATTTTTTAGCAAGTTCAGATTTGTTTATTAATTTTTATATAAATGCTCAATATCAATTGCTATATCTGCAGATGGTATAACATATGAACAAGCAGAAATGTAAATGTGAAGAATTTAATGATGAACTGTAGAACTTAATTTCTGTAAGGGAGATACAGCTTTAAAGGTTTCAATTTGGGAGTTCCCGTCATGGCTCAGTAGTTAACGAATCCAACTAGGAACCATGAGGTTGTGGGTTCGATCCCTGGCCTTGCTCAGTGGGTTACGGATACGGTGTCGCCCTGAGCTGTGGTGTTACGTCCACAGACGCGACTTGGATCCCACGTTGCTGTGGCTGTGGCGAAGGCCGGCGGCTACTGCTCCTGTTAGACCCCTAGCCTGGGAACCTCCATATGCCGCGGGTGCGGCCCTAGAAAAGAAAAAAAAAAAAGGGTTTCAATTCATTTCCTATTTGATCATATATGGAAAATATTAACTGAAAAATAATTCTGATTAATAATTCAGTTTTCAAAATTTACTGAATACCTAATGTATATAATGTATACTCCTAACGCTTCAGGGTATCTAAAGCTAGACAGAGCCGTCTGGCAGTCAGGGGGAGCCCGGGACTGGATGCGCAGACTGATAGAGCGGGTCTGAATCAGCACGGTCTTATTCAGCATTACCTGAGGACCTTCCTTAACTCTCTCTCTCCTTCCTGAGCTCTTGCTTACCTTCTTTTCAGAACTTAGCAATTTTCAACATGGTCTTTGACCTCATTTTCTAAGTTGGACCTATTTCTGGGGGCTATTTATCACTTTCAATTTCTTCCATCCTACATTCCAGGATTCCCCCTGGCCCGCCTGATGGACATGTCAGTGAAATGGTTAGTTACACGTGCTGATGAAACTGCAAACTTATGTAACCTGCAATAGAACATGAAGTAAATAACTTCTGAGTGTTGTCAGAGCCTATCAGAGGATTCCTTATAAGACACAGCCATGATATCCAAGTTTGAAGACTCTTGGAACTAAAAAAAAAAAAAAATGACATCTAGTGAGTGTACGTCAATATAGGCAACATTTATTGAACACATAGTATATGCTTAGCGCCATGCTAAATTATTTGCACAGATTAATTTATGAGGATGTAAAGGACAGTTATGTACAGCTGGTAGGAAGCAGAGTTGGGACTTCAGCTGAAACAACAAAACTCCTGACAACATGCCCCTAATTATTATACTACATTTGAATAACTGATAAGAGTTCCAATAAAACTATGATTTACCTCCAAATTAAATACTTGGATGCCTAATACACAAATACATCAAGTGAAAGTAACAGAAATGTGCTTTCATTTATTTTAAAAACCTCTGCTTTTGTTTGCCTGTTACCTTTTCATGGGACCCATAGCCTACACACTGGATAATGCAACACTAGGACAGAAGTATGTGAAGGGTTGCTTGCTATCTAGAGTTAATTAGGACCTGTCCATGTCCAGAAAGAGCAGGGGAAAAAACAAACTATAGAATATAGACAGGAGAAGGAATATGTGCAAAATAAAAGACATTAAAAATGAAAATGAAAAATGGAAATCATTTACAGGTTAAAATAATGAATAAAACACTGAATAAAATAAGAAATCAATGAAGGATTAGGAAGAGCATGGTCAGAAAGAGCAACGCTAGAAAGACCTCTCTGGCCAAAGAATTATTTGACAACAGAGTAGGTAAGAATAGTCATAGGCATTCAGAGTAAAACTGGAGTGAAGTGGTGAGGCCTGAACTAAGAAAGAAGAATGGGAGAAAGAAGATGAGAAATAAGTAAATGACAGATGAGCTAATGTCTTTAAGACTGCTTAAAATCAGAAGGTAAGTAAGTAGTTAAGAAGATTTATGGTGTGATCCAGTGGAAGATCCTAGGCTACAATATATGAAGAAAAATGAATAAGACTTGGATTAGGAAGAAGAGTTTGGATTTACACTTTCAGCAAATATTTGCAAACCTAAGTTGTTTCAGTCGTTGTGTACGACTCTAGATTTTTAGTGATTAGCTAAAATGTTTATATATTTAAATATTATATAAATATTAAGTTATTTAAATATGTAAAAATTTAGTGATTATAAGAAATATTTTTCTAACACCATGTAAAGTACATACAACTTTGAGAGATCATCTACAAGAAAGCTTAGAATTAGATATGATCACAATTTAGAATTAATGAACAAATGATAGAATTTAATGAGAAGGTATAATCTGAGAGCAAGATATTTTAACTTATGATTGGAAATAATTTATCTGAAGGGTGATATTGTCTCAGTCCTGAAAGTTGAGAAATCAGTTACTCATATCAGCTCTCACATCGAGTCTTCCCGTCATATGGGAATGAAAACCCCGAAGTGGAAAAACCTAAAAGGATTCTTCTATGTTTGCTCAGCAATGTCTTGTGATTTTCAGCACAGAGGAATGAAATATATTTGTATGTATAGAAAATAATTATTTTTCTGTTTTTTATTCTCCTCTTTCCTTACTTGCTAATGTAATCATAGTAAATCTGATATCTTAGTATTGCAAGGTAGGATGTAACAGAGGAGAATGCAACCTCGGTAAAAGGACCAATCACCTAAACATAGGCAGAGACTGTATATTTACTTGGGGATAGCTATTTGCATGTTCTCATTTAATTTCACTATTAGTGCTTTTCTTTCTCTGATTGATCCCTGTCTGATAAAGAAAGCATTTCCTCTTCTGGAGTTTGAAAGAGTTTTGTGAAAAATTGATTTTCCTTCTTTCCTTTTCTTTTTCTCTCTTCCTTTTTTTTTTTTTTTTTTTTTTTTTTTTTTTTTTTTTTTTTTTTTTTTTTTTTTTTTTTTTTTTTTTTTTTGTGCTTGAGCCCTCAGCATGCAAAGTTCCCAAGCCAGATATTGAATCTACTGAATCTGTGCCATGGCAGTAACCAGACTCACAGCAGTGATAACACTGGATCCTTAACCAGCTGAACCACCAGGGAACTCCTGATTTTATTTATTTCTTAAATGACTGATATAATTTACTAGGGGTATTATCTAAATACTGAAGTATTTTTTGGGTAAATGTTTTTTATTAAAATTAAATTTCTTTAATAGGCATAGAGGTAGTTATATTTCTTTATGGTTATTTACATTTTTAAGAAATTTACCAAGTTAATTTATATTATGGAATGTATTAGCATACAGTTACTTATATTTCCTTATAAGCACTTCAGTATCTATACGATGTAAAAATATACCCTCTGTTTCATTTCCGATATTGGTAGCTTATGTTTTCTCTCTTTTCTTTTTAACCAGTCTTACTAGGAGTTCACTAATTTTACTAACTTTGTCAAAATTTTTTACTAATTTTCATTGATTAACACAAATTTTTTCTTTTTATTTAATTGGGATTTTTGTACTTATTTTTTAAAGTGTATTTTCTAGTTTCTAGGGATAAAATGAGATCATTGATCTTATACCTTTGTTAATTTTTAATATAACCACCATACAAATTAAAGCATTTCCTTTAATCGCTGTTTCAGTTAAGTTCTAAAATTTTGATATATTTTTGTCATTGTTACTGACATAAAGGCATTTTAGTATTCCCACCATGCTTGAGTAACTTGCCCTAGGCAGAAGACTGTGTCTTATCTCATAGGTGTCCTTTTCTCAGGAATTGTTTTCTAGCCCTGCCAGTTATCTAAAGTCTGAAAGCTTTGTTCAAGGTTCTAGCTTTTATGACAGGATGTCTAGTTTTCTGCTAGTTTTCCTATGACATGAGAAAGTGGTAACCCCCTGATGAGGGGCTTTTCATCATGCAGAATAAATGTACTCGTATAACAATCGGAAAAAATGGGAGAGACACTTTTGACATGTTAAAAGAATAAGCAAGTAGTGAAACTTTTAAGAAATAGTTTCTGATTTACAGAGTATGAAACTTTCTTCCATTGAATTTTTAAAATAGCAAACGTGGTATTTTGTCATCTATGGCCTTTACATTATTGAAGTGTTGAAGTGTGTTCCCTCTGTACCCAGTTTGTTGACAATTTCTACCAATTTTGATGCTTATTTTTAAAACTATAATCTAAAAAAATGTTTGGAGATATCTGAGAAAATATGGGTGTAGATAGAATAGGAAACTACAAGGAATTATTGTTAACTTTCTTAGGAGTTGGTATGTTGTTGAAATTTTAGGTGATACATGCTGGAAATATTGAGTGAATAGTCATACTATCTCTAAGCTTTTCTCAAAATGATTCAGGTTTATGAGTATTAGTGTGTGTGCATGTGTGTTTAAGTGAACTATGGAACAATGTTAATACATTTTTATTCAAGACAGAGGATAAATGAGAACTAGTTTTTTTTCATAATTTTTTGTATTTTCTAAAAATTTCCCAATAAAATATTGGAAAAAGGCATTATGAAAAATAAATCTAAGACTTCAGTATTATATCTAATAATTGCTATGTATCCTGCTGCCTACAACAGAGCCTGAAACACAGTAATGCACTGAACAAAAACTAATTACTGAATTACTGAATCACTTATAATTCTTTCATGTAGGTAAGAGAGTATTTGGTTATGAAAATAAAACATACTTTGCCATTGAAAAGTTACATAATAATTAAGCTAAGGTTAAAATATACGCCTTACTATACATACAAACTATGGTTGTTTTCTTGATTATAAATTTTATTATCATGACAATAACAGTTATTTCATTTTCATCATATCATTTGATGTCAAAAAAATCATCTAATATATTTAGGTTCACTCTTTACACTTGCAGAGATTAAGGTATAAAAGAAATCAGATACATTGTCATACTGCCATGTTAACTGTTAAGTGATCACTCTCGGACTTCACCCAAACCATGTGACTATGTTACTGCTGTGCTTTTCATCACATCATTCAGCTGTTCACTTTTATGTCTGTGTTTTTTTTTTTATTTCTTTTGTAGGAAATCAGGCAAATTCAGCTCCCAAACAATGCTTGGCTTGAAACTTATAGAAAAAATATATGGTCTTACTTATTCTTGACAGGGCAAAAGTATTTGAGCATTTAAGGTAGAAACCATCATTTAGCCGTGGCTCCTGTGCTGTAGAAGGCAGTGTCAACAGAGTCTACAATTACATGACCCATTTGCCTCATTTGACTGACAGTAATTGAGTCTGCTAAGGCTTAGAAGTATTATCACTGTGAGGGAGCCCTCTCATTTCACTTTGTCTGTAGTCTCCTCCAGCAGCTCTAGATGATGGAAGTTAAAGAGATTTTTTTTTTGGTTGTGATTCTTTTACATATAATTTTTACTTTCAATCCATTGAGGTTTAATTTATGGAAATTAATAGCAATTACCAGGACACTACAGTAAGTGGACAATCAGCAACATAATGATTCATTTTAAATTAAGACTGAAAAAATAACATAATTCTGAAATTCTTATGTACATATTATATCACATAATGCACATTAGAGAACTGTAGCTACTAGAAAAAAAATAGCAGCTAAAAAATAAAAGGGTCTCCTTTCACCAAAAGAGCATGATTTGTTGATTTACAGCCATGAAAATATCATTGTGTAATTGTGCAGATATTTTTTTTCTTTTGTGGACCTTTTGCTGACTTCATTTTGTTGCACAATAAATAAATTAATTGTCCACAGGTATATTCATAATTAGACGGTAACTTCAAATAGAACATTTTTCTTGAGATACTTCTTGCCGCTGGTATTTAATACTCAGTACTCAGTTTTAATATTCATTACTCTAAAATGGGTAACACCTCAACAGGGTCTACTCAGACATAAAAGAGTCAGACTCAATCCCAAGCCTAAAGGAAGCTCAGATTTACTAGTTTCACTACTCAAGAATTAATTTAAGGGAGTTCTGGCAAACTGAAATATGAAGACTATCAGGAAAAACAAAAAGAATATCAAGATTATAGTGTAAATATAGACTTAAACATGGGTATATATTCCTCTTGTCTTTCATAGTTTCTCAAAGTGTGTGTTGTAATTAAGTAGTATAAAAATAATCAGCAAAGTATGCCATTCTAATGAATCAGCAGTTAAATACATTAAAACAATGGTGGTATCTTATTGCTCCCATTTCGTAATGCACACCATGTTATGCTCTGTACATTTTCTGCATACATTTTCACACTACAAAATATAAATATAGTGTGTACGATATAAGAGCCCAATGTTTCAGATAATTATGTTTTTATTAACTTGTACTGATTCCTAAGTCAAACAGTGCCCCTATTATTCAATCTCACACAATTTTGCCTTTGTGAATTTATGAACAATTGCTATGGATTAACTATTCATTATTTTGAAATCTGCATTTATGTCTCCTGAGACCATAGCTTCTTGGGTTATTCACAGTTACATACCAATGTTGAGCACAGGGTTTAACACAAAATGAGAACTTAATATATATTTTTTGGATGAATGAATGAGTGAAAAAATAAATCAAATCTCATCTGACAATAAAAAAGAGAAAAGCTAATTTTAGGGATAATCACTAAAATTATGTTTACTTTTGTTTATGCCATGATTCTTCCCATTTATAAAAAGTAAAATTTTAATTTCCCCTTAGTCTCATAATAGTGTTTAGAAACTAATGAATCTCTTAACTACTGGATATTCGCTATATTCGCTCTTAAGAGCTGGCAAAATACACTCCACTGCCTATGTTTGTGTATAAACTTTTATTGGAAAACAGCTCTGCCGGTTGTTTACTGATTATCTACAGCCGACTTTGAGCTGCAATGGCAATCACGAGTAGCTGTACCAGAGCCTGTCCAGCTCTCAAAGCCTGAAATATTTATTATCTAGTCTTTATTCATAATAAGAATTTGCTGACCCTTACTAGCTACACGTTGAGACAATATTTAAAAAGAAGTAATTCTAAATTTTGTCATATTCTCCCAAGTTCTTTCTAAGATCTGTAAATTATTTACTAATAGGTTTTTTGAATAAACACTATTCTAAAATAAACATTCTTAATGAAGTGTTTTTTTATATTAATGAGATTAACATCATAATTTAAGCAGTTCGTTAAGAAGTATGAATTATTTGCAAGATGCTCCTGTTCTACTCTTGGCTTTGTCACTTACCTTGAAATTTAGTCTTAAAAATAACAAGACCAAAATCCTGGCAATTACACACCCCAAAACTTTTATTAGAATAGCATGAATAATAGTCATATACCAATGTATGTCTTCATACAACCAGAGGAACAGTACTTAATGGGGCTTTTACTTAATCAAATAATGTAGAATTAAAAATATGAAAATTGCATAACAAATAGGGAGCAGCATAGGATAACTCATAATTGAAGGGAAGAAGACAAAGCTGTGTTTAAGCAAATTATGTATGATGAAGGACAAAAATGGAGAAAGTCATTACAAGATAACGGATGCTTTATCCCAGTTGGCCTACAGCATTTTCATTTGACATTGTGTTTTGTGCTTATACGGTTATTTTTTAAAGTGGATTGAAATATATCACTTTATATTGTGTTTTTTCAAAGGTATTATGAAAGGAAATGAAGTATACACAAAATAATTTTTATAGTTAAGCTTGAAAAATTAGTAGTGTATGAATTTTTGGAGGATTTAAAATACAGTATAGAAGAAAAGAGAATGGAAGTAAAAGTTAACTATATTTATATTAGAGGAAAAAAATTGAAGTGTAAATATGGTTAAGTAACATTTCTGAAAAAGAGTTACTTATGAATAGCTAAATTTGGTCTGCATCTAAAGTTTCCTATAACCCTGTCAGGTGTTTTTACAAGAAGCCATTTGGTATTGTTTTCATTTTAAGATATACATGTAACAGAAAGAAAGAACTTTAAAATTTCTTATTAAGTCTTATCAATAGAATAGAAGGAAATTGTCTCAGTTTCTAATTTTAATAAAAACATTTGGATGTTTTTGGCTTTAGGCAAATCATAAAATATAAGCACAGAAGTCTACTCATATAAGCAAAAATAACACCAGATGACCTCTTTATTTCAATTTCTATATATTATTTTCAATTGTTTTGGCTTTGGGAAAGACATACAACTTTCAATACCTCTTTCTTCATCTGAAAAACAGAAAAGTATCTTTACTCCCAAAGGAGTGTTTTAAAGAATGTGCAGTCATATACGCAACAGCATTACCAAAAATTCATCATCTCAGGGCATTTAAACTTTTAATTCTTCAGGATGCTAACACTAAATATATAAGATTAAGTGAAATAAAGAATTACAGTATTATAAATGTTTTAAAATTTTAAATAATTCATATTTTCAACAAGCATACAATTGAAAACTCTGTACTGAACACACCTAATATAGGATAGATTTCAATTTTAAAATAGCACTATTATAGTCTCTGTATGCCCTTTCATAATATTCATTGATCTAAAAACAGTTTAAAGCAGTCTGCAAAAATACGTACATAAAGATAAAACAAATGCAGCACAATGGAAGAAGAGGTAAAAGGAAAATAGAAGCCAGAAACGAGACTAGAACAAAAATGTGGTTAAGAGTAAGGGGCCATACACTTGGTTCCAAGTTTACTAACAGCCAAGACAAAGATGAAAGCAACGCATGTACAAAACCTATAATATTTATTAGCTAAATGCAAGAGTCAGTGAGAACTATAATTGTCCCTTGTATAAATACCAGTGTTTTTCTCATGCTTTTTTTTTTCTTTGAAAAAATGTAGCTGAAACAATAGGTATTGTTAATATAAATATACGAAGTAGTACCCAAAGGCTAATTCTTAATCTACCCCTAAGTATAGGCCATAGTTTAATGGAAAATGACAAAGAAATGGACCAGATTTTAATCTTCTTGTCAGTCTTTATTATCTACTGAGAAGTTTTAGAATGTCCAGAATAACATATATTTAATTCAGAAAAGTGCTACGTGTTTATTTCACTTAAAAATTCTATTGTGGAAAGTGTCAGTAAATTTGAAATTGCACTCCTTTTAAATACCTTAAGTTCAGAAGATGTCATTTGCTAATAATTATTATCACCCCGTGCCTTAAAAGTGAACTAAGGTGTAGAAGAATTCATCATTCTCCTCCAAAACTGATCTGCTGAAACAGGGCTTGTGATTTAAAAGAAGCTCACCTCATCTGCTGTAAGAAGTGAATAGATAAACTAGCCATAGGAAAGTCTAAGATTATCTCAAAGAATTAGCTTTTATAAATATAAAATATTATTTTGGAAATTAAAAAAAAACAGATAGGAAATGCCCATCTTCACTTAAAATTCATATATGTACATCACATTAATAAAATCTTCGGAGTTTCCATTGTGTCACAGAGGAAACAAATCCCACTAGTATCCATGAGGACATGAGTTTGATCCCTGGCCTAGCTCAGTGGGTCTGGGATTGGTCATTGCCATGAGCTGAGGTGTAGGTCGCAGACGGCTCAGATCCCATGTTGCTGTGGCTGTGGTGTACGCTGGCAGCTGTAGCTCTGATCTGACCCCTAGCCTGTGAACTTCCATATGCCACCAGTGTGGCCCTAAAAAGAAAAAAAGAAAAAAAAATGGAAATCTCTCTTGGAAAAATAAAAATTTCTAATGATCCCCACAAGGTTATGTGGTTAAAAATCACTGCAAGGTCACAGGAAAAAAAAATGGTTATACAGCATTATTAGCTATTAGAAATGAAAAGTTACAGTGGGTGGGAAGGAGCTAACTTTGATAATATTGACTTAAAAGTGTTAATTGCTGGTAAGATAAATTACTGGTAACTTTTTTGTGCTATTTTGTTAAAATTCACCCACTGTTTTATCCCTTACTGTATCAACAATCTGAAATGTGACTTCATAAAACTTCTCATCCAGATATGATATCTGACACAAAAATAAACTCAAAATGGATTAAAGACCTAAATATAAGACCAGATACTATAAAACTCTTAGAGGAAAACATAGGCCAAACACTCTCTGAAATAAATGATAGCAACATCTTCTCAGATCCACATTTTAGAGTAATGAAAATTAGAACAGAAATAAACAATGGGACTTAATTAAACTTAAAATTTTCTACACAGCAAAGGAACCCCTAAACAAAATGAAAAGACAACCTACAGAATAGGAGAAAATATTTGTAAATGAATTGACTGACAAGGGATTAATCTCCAAAATTTATAAACACCTCCTATAGCCCAATAGCAAAAAAAACAACCCCATCAAAAAATGGGCAGAAGATCTAAAAAGGCAATTCTCCAAAGAAGACACAGAGATGGCCAAAAAACATATGAAAAGAAGTTCAACATCACTCATTATTAGAGAAATGAAAATCAAAACCACAATGAGATACCACCTTACACCAGCCAGAATGGCCATCATCAAAAAGTCTACAAACAGGAGTTCCCATCGTGGCGTAGTGAAAATGAATCCGACTAGGAACCATGAGGTTGCAGGTTTGATCCCTGGCCTTGCTCAGTGGGTTAAGGATCCGACGTTGCCGTGAGCTGTGGTGTAGGTTGCAGACACGGCCCGGATCTGGAGTTGCTGTGGCTCTGGCATAGGCCAGCAGCAGCAGCTACAATTAGACCCCTAGCCTGGGAACCTCCACATGCCACAGGTGTGGCCCTAAATAGCAAAAACAAAAACATCTACAAACAGTAAATGCTGGAGACGGTGTGGAGAGAAAGGAACCCTATTACACTGTTGGTGCGAATGTAAATTGGTGCAACCACTGTGGAAAACCGTATGGAGATTCCTCAGAAAACTCAAAATAGAATTACCATTTGATCCAGCAAACCCACTCCTGGGCATCTATCCAGAGGAAACCAGGACTCGAAAAGACACATGTACTCCAGTGTTCATTGCAGCACTCTATACAATAGCCAAGACATGGAAACAACCTAAATGTCCATCGACAGAGGAGTGGATAAAGAGGATGTGGTACATATACACAATGGAATATTACTCAGCCATTAAAAGGAAAGAAATAAGAGCATTTATAGCAACATCGATGGACCTAGAAATTATCATGTTAAGTGAAGTCAGTCAGACAATGAGACACCAACATCAACTGCTATCACTTACATGTGGAATTTAAAGAAAGGACACAATGAACTTCTTTGCCAAACAGATACTGACTCACAGACTTTGAAAAACTTATGGTTTCCAAATGAGATAGGTTGGGGGGTGGGAGGATGCACTAAACATTTGGGATGGAAATGCTATAAAATTTGGTTGTGATGATTGTTGTACGCCTACAAATGTAATAAAATTTATTAAGTAATTAAAAAATAAACAAATGAAACTGCTTGTAGGATAATAATGGTATCTCTAGCTTCCGATTTATAGCCAAACTGTATTAAAGATTGAAATGACAATAAGACATAACAGGGTATCAAAGTGACTAGTTTTGTTGTTAGATGACCTCCTTAATATTATTATCTTTGAGAGAAATGGTACTGGTAGAAATGTCAGAAAATGAATAAGAAGTGGAAGCCTGCCCTATGAATTGCATCTTCTTTCTTGTCCCTTTAGTCAGTTTTCATATGTGGGCTATCACAGTTAATCACAAAGCATTTCTCTCAGGATCATTCCTAAAGTGTGAAAAAAATATTCCAATAAAATGTTCAGTAGAGTGTGAAAAAAAAAAGATATGATGTCTGTTTTTCCCTTTGTAACTGATTGCCTTTTGATGTACTTCAATAGAAGGTATTAAAAGTTTCACTTCCATTTCTGAGCATAGGCCTTAAGAGGTTTTATCTTTGGTACACTGCACATCCATGTGAAGAAGCCTGGACTATCCTGCCAGGTGATGACACAGGCATAACCCAGTTTCTTCTGCTATTCTAGAAGAGAGCTAGCCATCCATCAGATGTGTGTGTGTGAAGCCTTCCTTGACTAGTTATCTCCAGGTTGCCTACCAACTGACCACAGATGCATGAGAAAGCTCACTCACGCCTGACCAAGAGCAGAAGAACCAAAAAACTGACCTATACTCTTATGAGCAACACTATATGTTTACTATTTTAATCTGCCAAGTGTTGGAGGGTAATTTGTTACACAGGAATGACAAACTTATACACGTCTTTCCCAAATGTTGTAAAAGAAATCCTGCTTTTTATTAAAGTTTCGGGTATTACAATTTTGAGCAACTGATGATATAAAGCCATATTACTATCATTTAAAAGATTGTTTTATTTCTTCTTTTCCTTTCCTATTTAGGAGAATTTGGAGTACATACGATATAAAATTGTTAAGAGCACTAAAATAAAATGAGGAAAGTTAGAATATGTTCTTGTTTTACTCAATTTGAATTTATAGAATTTTTCTAAAACTCATTTTCCTAGTTTCCTCTTACCCTCATTTCTATACACTCAGTTATTCTAATTACACATTGGCCTGTCACATACCCCCTCACAGCTTTCAATAACCTCTATTTCATCTCATCTCAGACCTTTAGGTACACCGTTCCCTCCATATGAAATCTTTGCTCTAATTTATCCAATTCTTACTTATTGTTCAGAATTCATCTGAAAAATCCCAGCTTTTCATCAAAGTATATACTCAGTACTATTTTCCCAACATCATTTTTTGTTTTTAAAACAGGATAAGTATTCTTGTGTGCTGCCATGGAACTGTGAATATAATATTGTAGTGTGTATGATGGATCTTCAATTGGCAGTCTTCTGCTTATAGGCTGTATTAGGTTTGAGTATATGTTTCAATAATACTACCAATATCTAGAAAAAATGTCAAGTGCACAGTGAGTGCTCAGTAACTACTTTTGATATAGGTGAATTAAAGATTAACTTAAAATTTAATTACCCTGGTCTTAGTGATTGCCTTAGTGTATATTCCACATCTGAGTAGGAAAACATATGAATCAAGTAGTCTTAATGCTAGCTTCAATAAATTATGAATTCTAAAATCTCAGTAGTTTAATACACTAGAAGTTTATCTCTCATTCATAAAGGTTGAAACATGTGTCCCTGATTGGCCTGTAGCTTCATGGAAGTTAGTTTCTCAACTCTGGCTCTATTAACATTTAGGGCTTATATAATTTTTTTGTTGTGGTAGAATGTTCTTGCAGGACATATGACAACATCAACAGTCTCTACCAACTAATTTCCAATAGCATCTTCCTAGACCAAACATAACTCCATATCCTGTCAAATACTCCACAGTGAACAGAATCAATGCCAGTAGAGAAAGAGTGATATAAATGAGAACAAGGATTCAGGTTCCTTCAATCTAGTGGTTACAATACATTCAAAACATGGCTTCCAAGGTCTCTAAGCTCTTGCACTTCAAGGTGTCAAAGGAGAAGACCAGGAAAATCAAATGAGAGAGAATTCTATGGTTCATGCATGGAAATGGTGCGACCTCTTTCCACTCACATTCCATTCAACAGATTGTCACATGGACACAACAGAGACTAGGATGTGCACTAGTGCTGCTTGTATATATTTTCTCAACCAGGGGCTATAGTTTTCAGAAACTGATATCTCTAGTGAGTCCTTGTAACTAATTCTTCTTAACAGTATGTGAGCATGAGAAACATGTCATTTCTAGTATGAAATATTTGAGACGTATATGTGTATTCTGCACATAATTTTTCACTAGTCATTAGCTGGGATCGAGACACCCCCGCTCCAGGGCTTGGCAGCGATGTAGAATGTTAAGAGGCTGCATCACTTTGTCAAAAACCATCTGACTAGTGCTGATACTGATCCATTACATAGAGAGAAATGAAGTTTTATTGTGCTCAGCCAGTGCAATTCTAGGGTTTGCTTGTGGTATTAAGGTATAAGTACCATTAATCATGTAATACCCTAACTATTCCAACAGATTTGCTCCCCACTGTCATTTTTCCTTCACCTTTTGTCCCAAGTTTCTGTGTTCACACATTTCCTTTTAAGTCAGTCTTCTCTCAAATAGCTTCATCAGAGAGAATACATAGATTTTACAACTTTGATATTCTAGTATATTCTTCAATATATTCATTTTGTCCTGAAACGTTATCTTACTGAAGAATAAAGTTACTTTTTTCTTTGTAGTTTATAAATGACACTTCAGTGCCTTCCAGGTTCCAGGGCTCTTACTGGGTAATCCAGTAACACAACTCACTTTCTGTTATTCTTGCATAGAAGCTAGAACACAAAGTTTCTTATATTACAAAGTTTCCAATAATTTAACTTGGAAATCAGTAATGCCTTTAATTACTTTGCTAACCTTTTCTTCAACTATATTTTAATTTTGTCCTCTCTACTATATTTATTTTCATTGGAGAATACATATTTTTTCCCAAATTAAGTTTTATGGATATATTTTCTACTTCCCTTTTCATTTAGATTGTAGCCGGTTTATATTTTCGCTCATTTCTTTGAAATATTTCTTCCACTTAATAATCTTTGTGCTGACACCTTAATAAGACCATCCTATTTAATTCATCTACTCATTTAAACAAATTTAGTGTTCAAAAGTTTTCTTTCTCTCTCTTCCTTATTTTCTTTCTTCCTTTTTTTCTTTCTTTCCTGCAGTTTCCTCTTATTTTTGCTTCATTTGGATCTTTTAAAACAGTGTCTTCATTTGTTATCATTTAATGGCTCATATATGTCCTCCAAAACTTTATTTCACTGGATTTGCTTTCCAGTCCTCCAATCTGATTTACGTTTCTCTGGTTGCTACACCACTTATGTGGATTGCTAATTTATTTCACAAGCTTGGTGCATCTGGTGGTCTAGAGGCTGATTATTTAGATGATAAAATGGATGTTATATATCTTAAAAGGACTTCATCACGTTTAGAAGAAACAATGTAATCTATAGTCAGCCTTCCAAATCCACAGGTTACACATCCACAAAATCAACCAACAGTGGATTAAAAGTATTCCAAAAAAAAATTCCAGAAAGTTTTATAAAGCAAAATTTGACTGGAGGATGGGGAGGGCAACTATTTACAAGACATTTACATTGTATTTAAAATTTACATAACATGTATATCGTACTAAGTATTATAAGTAATCTAGAGATGATCTGAAGTATATGGGAGGATGCAGGTGGGGCATATATAAACACTGCATCATCTCATATATAGAATTTGAGTGTCTGCAGATTTTGGTGTCCTTGAAGTAGGCAGGGTCCTAGGACCAATGCTATGAATATCCCATGAATTCCACGGGACAAATGTATTCATAAAACTGAGAAACCAAGCTAGTACATTTTATGCTCTTACAACTGCCCTCTTTAAATTTATGTGTCACCAGGCAATTTATGTGTTTGTTAATAATGAAATTTAGAAACTGTCAAGCAACTGAGTCATGGAAACAGGCCTTCATTTCAAGAATGCAAGACCAATATGACTAAAAAATATTTAGTGTGGGTCATTAAAACAACAACAACTAAAACAAAAACGGTGGAAAATTTTTCTTAATGAATAATTTGAAAATAATGAAACAGTTCCTGGAAACATTAGAATATATAAACACTCAAGTTTTTAAGAATTATTATATATTAAAACACATGCTCAAAGAAATGAATGAATGAATCAATTTATTTTGCTTTAATACATAATTTCACTCAACAAAGATATTTTTACACATAACACAATACACACAAAATGAAAAAAATCCTTCCTGGGCCTCACTAATTATACCATAGAGAAATCTTCCCTTCTTATTGTAAGGATATCTCAAAATTGCATGAATATTTCTTGTTGAAATTTCTCTAGTGTTTAGCAAAAAAAAATTCAAATTCAACAAAAAGACAGATTTTAGAAATACCTTAATGTTAGAAAGTAGATTCAGAGAATAAAAGCATTTTTAAGAAATGAATGTTTTTCCTTTGATTTGAAAGACATAGAAGAAAGTCTTATTACTTAAATGCAGGTTTTACAGATTTAAAAATATCAGAATCGTAATAAAAGCTTCATTTTGCAGATTCAAGTCTCCATGCACACCTATTCACAAGCTCTTTCATGTTAAAATTCAAAAAGAGTGATTCTGAATGAAATCTTAATGTGTGCTGAGCAGGTTCCATTATTGAGAACATAATTACCATATACAGTGCTTGCCCAGTTAATAATGCAAGAAAACTAAATGACAGGGCTGCAGTGAGAGGTGGTCACAGCTTTAATGACTGCATGCAAGAGGTTTCATAAATCTCCCCTAAAATAAAAGACTGACTCCTGGAAGAAAGTGACGTTAAAGTTAGGGAGAGCTGGCAGAACTGATTATAAATAAATTGAACCAGAATATTCAGATGCATCCACTCAAAGTGTTTTTTTCTCTTGATATTTTGAGAGATATCTATTACATTATATAGCCCATGACTCAGAAAAAGAAGAATATATAGAGCTAGGAAAAAAGGAAATATATATACATATTTATATCACTACATAATATGTATATACCTCTAATACATATACTTGTATTAATTTTGTGATTTTTTTCCCCTTCTACAAACAGAATTTTACATGACTGACACTTGCCATCATGTTGCACAATTACTACTTTTCATTAATAATAATTTTTTAGAATGATGACAGGCATATGTATAATCTTCGCCCCTGAAATAAGTATATGTATTCAAAATCTAGGAAAAAAATAGTCATGAATTTATAAATAGTCATGAATTTATAAATGCAGATGTCTGATAATTAAGGTGCTGTAATTGCCTTATAATTAACTCTCCATTCAATAATAGACAAGATACCAAATTTTTGTCACAAATAGCACAGCAATTTTTTTATGTTTAATGAATCTTTATATATCCTGAATGGAATCTTCTAACAGAGTTCAGTGCAGGAAACAAAAGGCACCACACGCATTTTTAAACACGAGTGTATTATGTGCTCACCAAACCACTGCCAAGACTGAAGACACAGCATCTAGGATGGGACTTCTGGAATAACTCCTGAACGTAAACAGAACTGACTCACTCCGAGGGCACTACCTCTGAGGTCAAAACCGGAAATATGGCCTAGAGTCTCTGCCTTTGCCAACGCAGCCCCACAAAACAAGGCTAGAAAATGTGCTCCTGGTGCTGTGTGGTCCAGGGGTCCAACATGGGGTCAGGGTGCTGTGGCCCCTGCTTGTCAACACATATGAAGTTGGAGTCTGGACCCTAGAGCACCACTGGTGGCAACCCTCCTATCACATGTGCATTATTAGTAGTAAAAGCTAAAAGCCACACGAAAGTGGCTTCTGCCTAACTCTTCCCTTCCAGACTTGCGACACAAACATGATAACCACATGGAGGAAACAAATTTGCATTCAGGACCTTAGTGGAAGGGGAGTCTGGGAATTGTTCATTTGGTTTTAGAGTTTAGCCTCATAGCAAATGAAGGTTTACATACCATAACGGATTAGATGCCTAAGGTGAGTCACCTCTAACCAGCATAATCTCCAGATGTGAATAAAATATATTTTCAATGTACTGTAACAGCACTCAATACTAATATTTCCTTCATAAAAACATATATATCTCAAATTTCAGAGTATTTTGTTCTGGCCAAGAACAAATAAACCAGTGGAAAAACAGTTTTTCAAAACAAGAAACTGAAGAAATTTGGCAAAGAGAATTTAAAACAGGAGACAACACAAGACTATCCTAAAACATTTTAGAGTTTGATAATGATAAACTCAGTGTGTTTTGACATCAGCAGCAACCGGTGATCACGTAAAAATTAAAAGTCACACTGAGACCACTTGGAAGTAATCTCCCAAACGTTGACCTACTTAAACTTAGGAGGTAGCAGACATTCATGGAGGTGAGGGCACAGCATATTTTAACTACATGTTTATTCTATGATAGCAACATACATCGATCCCTTTCAAAATTAAATATTTCCATGGAAATTATTTTATCTGTACCATTAGTTTTCTGTTGCCTCTGTTATAACTTATCACCAGCTTCGTGGCTTAACACAGCACAAATCTGTCATCTTCGAGTTTTGCAGGCTGGAAGTCTGATACGGGTCTCACCGAACCAAAATCAAGGTGAAGGCAGGCCTGTGCTCCCTTCTAGAGGCTCTAGAAGGGAGTCCGTGTCCTGTGGCTTTTAGCTTCTCAAGGTTTAGAGAATACTTTGAGCCCTTTTCACTGTCATCAAAGGCAACCATTCTCCTTTTCTCTGTGCCTTTTTTTCTCTAGTTACACCCCTACCTATTCTGCCTTCCTCTTCCATTTCAATGACACTTGTGATAAATTGGCTCCACCTGGATAATCCAGGCGACTGTGTCCTAAAGTACAACCCGTAATCGTAGCTGCAAAGTGCCTTTTGCAGACTATGAGCTCCTTAAAGACAGGACCGGTAGGACGATGCCGGCTACCTATAAGTTCTCATTTGTTCAAAAACTAAATTCCACTGTTAAATATTGAAGAAACATAATTATGGGTCCTGAAATTAGCACATGAGCCTTTGGGGGTATTTATTATCTGCCTATCACATCTGCTAGGAGTAGGAACAAAAATCAAAATTTCTTATGCATAGAAAAGCTCTTAGTTGTGATATCTAACTCAGTATCATATTATATACCTCATTAAATATTTAATAAAAGTAAGCCATTTTAATACATCACTCAAAAACATATGAAACTTCATATTCTATTTGACTGTTTTTTTAATCAAACATATAGTTTAGATCAATCTTGCTGAAACACTCAAAAATAAGTTTACTTCACAGTAATGATGCCATGTGAAAAAAAATAAACATTTTACTTTTAAACGATTTCTTCAACAATGATCAAATTGTTCATATGCTATGAAAGTTGTTCCAGGGACTTTCTGAACACTAACATTATGTTTTAACATTCAACTATAGATTAAACCGAACACCTAGATCTATTTACTCACTACCTATAATATAGAATGCCACTATAACAAAATATTTAGAAATGTGCCTATTACCAGTATTATTATGTATTTGAGGATACAGATTTCGCTAAAACTAACCTGAAGGTGATTTCAATTTGTAAAAGAATACAACGGTTACAACATGTGGTTTAGAAGTTGCAGTTTTAGAAGTAAAGAAAGACTTTACTGTTGACAGAAACATAACATGGAAATGTGAAGGCAGAAATTAAGCAGGGACATGAAATAAGCCCTGCTTCCTATGTGTAAACTAATAAAATACAGATGTGTGACCCCTCAAAAATCAAATTAGGTATGGATACAAAACATCCAAACACAATGTGTAATTCTCAGAGGAGGTGGAAGTGTACATGTTCAATTCACATTTCTGTCAAAACGGATTAAGAAAGCACCACCGCTGTGAGTGGAGTTTCCACAGGCCTCACCAGCCTATGGGGCACCGTTAACAAGGACAACATTTCACAGGGCATTTTCTCCAGTGGCTCATGTAGCCCATCAGCCTCCTTTCTGGTGCCTGCTATTTCCACCCAGATAGCTTGGATTTTTCCAGGTCATCTCATTGTGTGGAACAATCCAGGCAATGGCAAGCTGTGCCACCTCTTTTGGGTCCTGTTCTATTGCTGTCACTCCCTAAGGCTGAGGTCACTGGAGAGAAGCTCTTCAAAGGCACTTCTGGTGCTGGACATGCTGCTTCTGTCACTAGGCACCACTCTATTCACTGCCTCCCAAACCACACCATGGATGCACCAGAAATATCTATAAGCATTTTGGTAGAACAAAATGGGGGTGTGTCTTACTTAGCCAGTGGTGGAGTCTATTTAAAATCAACTGAAATCCTTGCACTCAGGTCTTAAATGTCACATTTTGTTGAAACACTTTTCTCTATTCGTGGATAGTTCTTTCTTTCCCTTGGACTTAGAGGGGGAGACGTTCAAATGGCTGATTCTTCAAATCCACAATATCTCTTCTCTCCTAGCACCAAGGCTTTATTATTCATAAAACCTTTTGTTTCTTTGTTTGTTTGTTTTGCCTTCCAGAGTGTTCTCTCAGGAACACCTCAACCCTCCATGCAAGTAAGACATCTAACTTCTCTACCGTCTCATCATACAGGCATAGCATTTGGAACGTTAAGACAGAGTCTAAACCTAAGCTGAAATTTAGATGCATTCATAACACATATCACCTTCAATACAGGAGCTGCTGCAGGGCACTGAAACTTTAAAAATCACGAAAATATAAAAAATAGGTGAGCATACTCCATGGATTTGAAACTGAAAATACAGTAACCAAAAGTCAAGTTGATCTAGTTTGTTCTGGAAAACTATTAATCCAACCGCATGAAGACCATAACTCTTCTATTTCCAATTTTGGGAGGATGCATATCTACAACCCTGTTCTAGAATATGTTGGGCATATTTATACTGAATAAGAAGGACATTTCTAAATTTATTCTCACTTTGCTCAGACTCGTCCTGCTTGGTGACTATCCTGCATGTTGCAGAATCTGTGGACAAGTTCCCAGAATAGCTCTATAATGAAGGGATTTTCTGGAATTCACTTTATCACTGAGAAGCATTTCTGCTTCACTGTTGCCCACTGGACATTCTATCTAACTTCTCTGCAGAAAATAATCTATTCATGAAATTAGATGCAATTCTCATCTTATGTGTGATTTTAAAAGATTTAAGGTTGACATCACCTCTCTATTCTCAGAGTAAAGAAATGTTTTGAAATAACTTAAAAGTTGATTAGCTCTTTAACCTTAATATTTGACATACTAAATTCATGTATAGCTTACAATTTAAGAAGTTAAATCATATACTGAGAAGGAATAAAAATTATCCTAAATATGCCAGAATCTAACTTTATATAGTAGAGTAACTTAAAAGAAGTTTTCAGGGATTGTACTATTTTCCCTTTAAGAAAGTTATTTTGGGGAAGAGATCGAGATGTAGGAGTAGAAGGATGCTGGGCTCACCTTTCCTCACAAACATGTCAAAACTACAACTACGTGTAGAGGGACTCGCACTGGACTCGGCCTGGAAATGATCAGAGCGGCTCTTCTACAACCAAGGCCATGAACAAAGAGATAAATGAAGTCTGGCAGAAGGGAGGAGAAGCCATTCGGTCAGAACCTGCTTCCCTAGCAGGAGACAAGAAGAGAACGGGATATCACAGGCTTGGGTCATCCCTGGGGAGTGAGAGGTTTGAGCCACATACTAGGCACTTAACCTCCAGGTCCAACACTGGGAAGATGGGTCCCTTAGTTGATCAGAAAATCCGCAGGACTTACTGAAGGGCTGTAAGAGCCCAAGAGTCTGCTCTTGAAGAGTACATGAACATCTTTGATTATTCCCACTTACAGTGTGGAGGCAGATCCTGCGACTAGCTCACCAGGATCACCCAGAATAACCTGAAGCCCCCAGCAAAGCTCCTGCTCCAGCCACTCTTGCTCTGGCATTGCTCCAAGGAGGAGGCAGCCTTTGCCAACGAGAATGCTCACATATGGAGGAAAAAGAGCCAGCCTGGAACCGAGCTCTGCCTCTGACCAAGGTGGAGGCACTCATTCCCAGTCCACACGTCCCTGCACATACTCCCAGGGGACAGACACTACTTCAGGGAAGAGACCACCGTCACTGAGGTGTGCCTTCTTGTGCACACAAGGGAGAGGGCAAGGCCAGCACTGGTGTGATGCCAGGACCCCTGGCCCTGACTCAGTCTATCACTAAGGGACACATGGGGAAAAAAGTAAAACCAGCACAGAAATTCAGCCCCAAGCCCTCAGGTCCCAGCTATTTCTCAAACCAAGGCAGAGACTTGGATAAACAGCTCCATCAGGGCTGCTGCTCCAGCCCTTCGGTCCCAAAGCTAACCCCTGAGAGGATGGTGATGGACACTGAGCATAGGTAAAGCTCTGGTTTGCAACCTGGCTCTGAATCTGGCTCTGGCCTCTCCAAATCCAGCCCTACCTCCCACCAAGGCCATGGCTGCCAGCCCATGCTCACTTCAAATCCAGCTCTTCTACCAAAGTCACTGTACACATACAGACTGCATAGGGACATACACAGGGACATGCTATCAAGATCGAAATAAGTAACAGATTCCACTGATTTCATAATGTCAGAGAAAATTAAACAAAATGAGAAGAGAGTGAAATAGATTTTAAAAAAACAAGAAAAATAATCTAATGAAATAGATAATTTATATGGTAGAATTCAAAGTTATAGAAATAAGAATGCCAACCTAACCATGAAAAGAGTATGTGAACACAATGAGAATTTTAACAAAAAACTAAAAATATAAGGGCTGAATTATACAATAACTTAAATGAAAAATACCCCAGAGGGATTAATGTCAGATTAGGTGTAACAGAAAAATGCATAAGCAATCTAGAAGTTAGAATCATAGAGTCCACTCAAGAACAGCAAAAAGAAAAATACATCAAAAAAGAACAGTTTAAAGAACCTGTAGGACAACATTAAGTGTACTAAAATCACCTTATAAAGGTCGTAGGAGAAAAGAGGGGAAAATGGGTGGAAATGTACTTATTAAAGTTATGGCTGAAAACTCACTGAACCTGAAGAAGGAAACAAATTTTCAGGCACAGGAAACTTAGAATACCAAACAAGATGAACATAAAGAGACCCACACCAAGACATATTTAAAGTGGCAAGCAGAAAAATAAAGAAAGGATTCTAAAGGCAGCAAGTGAAGACCAAAGAATCCTCCATGAGCCTAGGAATGGATTTTTCAGCAGAAATTTTGTAGGCCAGAAAGGAGTGGCATGATATATTTAAAGTGCTAAAAGGGAAAATCCTACAAACTAGGATAACCTATCCAGCATTCATAATTGAAAGAGAAAAAAGTTTTCAGAAAAGTGAAAATGAAAAGAGCATAAATATGAAACAGACTTTATAAAAGTGTTAAAGGGTCTTTAAGTGAAAAAATAAAAGGTTACAATAAGAAATAAGAAATTATGCAAAGGAAAAAAATCCCACAGAGTATAGGTAAATATATAGTAAAGGCTATGGATTACCACTTAAAAAAGCTAGTACAAAGATTAAAAAAAAAATGTGTCCTCAATAAATGAATGGATAAAGAAATGTGGCATACACACACACACACACACACACACACACACACACACAAACAATGAACTATTACTCAGGCATTAAAAAGAATGAAATTTTGCCATTTGCAGCAACATGGATGGACCTGTAAGATATTACGCTTAATGAAGTAAGTCATATAGAAAAAGACAAACACTGTGTTTTCACTTGTAAGTGGATTGTAAAAAAAAATAAAACCAATGAATAAATATAACAAAACAGAAATATATTTATAGATACAGAGAACAAACTAGCGGTATCAATGGAGACAGGGGCATTGGAGGGGCAAGATAGGGGAAAAGGATTAAGAGGTGCAAAGCATTAGGTATAAAATAAATAAGATGTGAAGACATACACCACAGGGAATGAAAGCAATATTCTATAATAATTTCAAATGGAGTAAAGTATAAAAAATACTGAATCACTTGTATACTTGAAAATCATATAAAATTATAAATCAACTGTATTTCAATTAAGAGAAAATTTTAAAAGGAAAAATATGTTTAGCATTTTTAACATGTTATGCTCATAGTCTAGACAAAAAAAATTCATTCTAAAATAATGCTAAATTGTTCAAAACTCTTACAAATGAATGTTTCCTACTCATATTTCATAATGTTATATATCACATGATATACTTTAATGTTACACTAAAGCCTTAGAAAAGGTAAATTTAATCCATGTAGATGGTGAAACTGAATAAAAAATAAAGGATCTTACAAATAATTTCTGTCACAGTCTTTCCAGAATATAACAATTGATTACTTATATATATTTTTTTAGCTTTTATGCCTAATCCTAATATAATTTTATTATTTTATTTGGAGATTTTATCAAAATGAATATATCTACCAATTAAGTTTCCGTCAACATTTGAAACAGGAAAATGAGGAAAAGTGGAAGAATACATATGAAATAAATATGTTAAAAAGTTAAATATACAGCACAAGGAAATGTGTTCTGTATACAGTCTATACAGCAATTTTTTCCCTGTGTGATGCTGGGTCTAATATAAACAAACAGCTGCTTCATCCTCTCCTGATTGCAAAAGATAAGGAAGTGTTTTTTAAATACCTATTTCCATAAGTAATATATTATTTTTATACACATTACTCATTCAGGAATAATATCCATGTTCTTTTAGCTCCCTTTTTGTTTTAGCCTCTTTGCATTGTGATATTATGAGCCCAATCTTGACAAGTTGTTAAAATAGACATTAAGTCGACTTAGACTAGAGTCTTAAAAAAATACAAAGGTGGACGGGGCGAAGTCATTGCAAATCTAATATCCAAGTATGTTGCTATGACATTTAACCAAAGAGAGAGTTGAGAGAAACGTAACACTAGATATGCTAAATATCTAGTGTTATAAGAGTTAACTCTAAATCTGCTTTAATAACTTCTTCTGAAGATATTTTTATAAAAGAACAATTTCTGAGGTCAAACTTCAATCATTCTTACAAAAAGCAAAGTGGATATGAGATAAATAATATTTTTATTGAAATGGGAAAAAAGTAACAAACAATTCAGCCAAAGAAGAGAAAATTTCACTGAAACAACTGTGATAACATATACTTATTTCTGAATGTTGTTAATTACGAGACACTTGTTCATATTGTTCCTTATCTTTTCGTATCTGTCTTTTGGCCTCCACTGTTTCTGAGAGAAGTCAGTGGTTAATCTTATTATACATGATGCAACATGAAGGGGTCCTCTCACTCTTGATACTTCCAGGATTTTTCTCTTTTCCTTTTGGTAGTTTTATTTCAGTTTGTCTAGGAGTGAATCTGAGGTTAGTTCATGGAGCTTTTTATATATGTAGATTAGTGTTTTTCATTAAATTTGGGTAGTTTTGTCTATTACTTCTTCAAACGTATTTCCTGTCCCACTTCCCTCTACTCTCCTTCTGGGATTCTCATGACAAGCATACCAGTTTGAGAGCATCTCAAACATCTCTGAGCCTCTGTCCATTATTTATTAGTTCTCTTTTTAGACTAAATAAAGCCTAATGATCTGACGCCAAATTGGTTGATTTTTTTTTCTTTTGCCTCAAATCTTTTACTGAACCAGTGCAGTGAATTTCTCATTACTATTATTGTACTTTTCCACTCCACGGTTATTCCTATTTATTTTTCTTATGTATTTTCTGTCTCTTTAATGATTTTCTTTATTTGATGAGGTATTGTGGTCATGCATACCTCATTCTTCAAGAATGGTTTTCTTTGGTTCTCTGAATATATTTATAACAGCTATTCTGAAGTTGTTGTTTATCAAATCTAATAGCTGTGCCTTCTCTCTGATGTTCTTTTCACTGTTTTTGTTTCTCTTGCCATGTTTCTTTGCATGTTGTTATTTTGTTGTTGATACCTGGACATTTTGGATAACATTTCAGCAACACTGGATGCTGATTTTCCCTTACCAGTTTTTTTAGGGGGTGGGGGTTAATTTGTTTAGTGACTCTCCTGGACCAATTCTATAGAAACTGCCCCCTCTACTATGCAGTTATTGATATTTTTGCTCATTTTTTTTTCATACTTAGACTTTTTATGTGAGCTTCCTTGGCTAATCAGTAGGTCAGCCTAGCATATGGGCTGAACAATTTATACTCTACGTTTGGACTTAAACACCTTGAACCACTTGGCTCAAGTAACTTACGAGATAAGGCTTGAGAGGGAGCATGTGTTCATAGTCCAGGCAGTTTACAAGTCTGATCCAGACTTTGTGTTTGTCCGAGATTTCATATTCAGCTAGTGATGAGAATGGAACCGGGGGCCCTTTCCAGTCTCTCCCGAATAGTATACTGCCCTTTGCATGCACAAAGTCCTCCAAATTCTGGGTAATTTGTGAAAATTTATCAAAGCACTCTTGAGCGCCTTGTTCCCCAGGTCCTCCTGTTAGGTGTTTAACTGCTCTGTTGCTGGCCCCAATCTGTACTGAATACCCAGGCAGCTGTGATACTGGCCTACCACGACTGCCAGTGAAAATGCTAGTTTCCAAGGCTTTTCCCTGGAGCTTCGTCAGAAAGAACAGAATTCTCTGGGGGCAGTAAAGCTCCTGTCTTTTGGTTATTGCCACAGAGGTAGTGGAGGGGAGTGGGGACTGGGAGAAGCCCATGTAAAAATGCCACCAACACCCACTGCTCTGATAGAGGTTTGGATGTCTCCCTGCCCTCCGTCCTCCCTCCCTCTTTCTTTTTTCTTTCTCTTTTTTTCTTTCTTCTCTCCCCTCCCTTCCTTCCTCCCTCCAT
Source organism: Catagonus wagneri (assembly GCA_004024745.2). Taxonomy (NCBI): domain Eukaryota; kingdom Metazoa; phylum Chordata; class Mammalia; order Artiodactyla; family Tayassuidae; genus Catagonus; species Catagonus wagneri. The sequence continues at coordinate 28,042,709 of PVHT020000886.1, read as the reverse complement.
TCCTTTCCTTCCTTCCCTCCCTTCCTTTTGATTCACAATGTTTCCTCAATGTTTTTCTCCAATAAATGCTTTTCAATTTTTTGTATACTTCTGATTAACGTCTAGAATTCTGTAATGTTTTTTTTGATAACTGTATCTAGTTCTATCTTTGCTTTTGGGGAAGAGGATTTGCTGACTCCGTACTCACTGTACGAGTACTCTCTATCATATCTATTCTAAGAATTAGAAAACTTGCTTATATATTAGATCTTTATTCATTCTCTGAATTTATTTTAAAAGGTTGTTTGATATTAGCATATTTGTTCATTTTAAATTGAATTATTTGAGCTTCATACATCAAGAGACACTTTATTATTAGCTTTGCAAGCACATTTCCTTATTTTGTCATTTGCTTTTTTATATCTCATATATATATTTGGCAGATAGGGGTTTTTCATTTTGCGTAATTAAATATATGGTGATTTAATGAATATTTAATTTTGTAGAAGTCTTCCCTACACTAACACTAGTAATATTTTCCAATATTTCCATATTTCTGATATTTTTATTGAAACTTAAAGGAAAAGCTAAATCTATAATCTTGATGGAATATTTTGATGTATTATATTTAGGAGGAATCTTATTTCATTGTTAAACGCTCAGTCAACTATGATATCACCATAATAATCAATAATTTGTATTTATTCTAATGGTATAAAGCAACTTTTTTAAAACAAATATATTTATAAGATGGATTCCTTTTTCCTTTACATTAAATTCATGATCCCTCTAATTTTCTATATTATCATTTTTGCTAATAATTCACAAAGCTTTGTTTTAAAGAACTTGGAAACATACAAAAATTTACTTCAATCATATTTTACCAGTATTACATGTATTACATGTATTACAACTTGTTCTTTTCAATGAATATCTTTCACATCTATAAATATATAATATAGGATTTTAATAGCTGAATGGTATCACATTGAATGAGCTATAAAATTTTTTCAACTAATTCCTTCTTCTGGAAATTTAGGTTATTTTCCAAAATTTCATTCATATAAATCTCACTACAATAAATATTTTCATTAAAACTTTGGATACTTGTCCAATTATTTCATGATCCATTTAACTGATACATCCTTCTAGCTCTAAAACGTTTAACATGACTTATTGAAAGTTTATGGGCAGTCGTATCTATAAACTAATACTAGTCTATCCTCCTTTCCAGTAATTCTATCTCGTTTCCTATTTCAGGGCTACTGAAGTGATTAAAATGTCCGAAATAATATAGGTGATTATGATTATAGTAGTCATACTTGTTTCTGAATAGAAATGATCAAATGATGATTTGTTAATTTTAGATTCGTTATATTTTTATGATTAATTTTGCTTATAAGGTTAAGAAAATATAATTTCATTTCTAAGTTGAAAACATTTTTATCTAGAATGTCATGCTCTTTAAAGGTTATTATCTATGGGGGTGGTAATTTTTCTTTCTCTTACTTCCTCTCCTTCTTTATTGCTCAACTGTGATGTTAAAATTAAAATAACATAATTACTTATCCTTAAACATTTGGTCACTTTGTGTTTATGTATCAATTTATGAGTGATTTTTTTTCTTATAAGTACTTGCATATGTGCATGTTTGTCAGTTCAAACATACATTTGAAATGTGAGTGTGTGAATCTTATATTTTTGAAGTTTCTCACTGCTACTATTTTCAGTTATATAAAATGAGTCGGGAAAAATACAAAACATTTACTATTATACTCTTTGACAATGCTCCAATGACTTAAAATGATTTTTCTTTGTATTATTGGAAGCTTTTTTATGACATTTTCTCCAATTGCTTCCATGAATGTATCTATTCTTTTGTGAGTCAACTTTAATAAGATATGCTTATAAAAATACGCATTTTGAAATTCTCTAATTCTGTAGCTTTATATTGTATCTTATATTCACTTACCGTAAGATATATATCTAATATATTTTCATGAGTGTTTTGTTCATGTTATTTACACTGTTTTTTTTGTGTTTACTTTAAGCTTTCAAAGTGGTTGCATATGTGTTAGTGTTTTCAAAAATAAGCTCATATTTTATTTTCAGATGCTACTATTTTCTGTATCTGAAACTCTTATTTTGTCACATTATTATAAGATACCTAATTCAACATTTTATTTTTATTATGAAAAAAGTAATGTTTTATAAACTAAAATTTAGTCTTTCATATTCATTCTTAATTTCCTACTATTTAACACTTACATAGAACATAGCAATAGCAATAAATAATTACTTACATAATTAATCATTGGAAAAAGTATCTACTGAAATGGATATTGGACACCGATCTGGAAGTGGGGAGGAAGAGCTCCGTGACAAGCATTTTATATCCCGAAATGTTTTTTTTTGTTGTTGTTGAGTATCATGTTACATTTGAATGTTTTTTTAAAAAAATGTATTAGTATATTGCAGGAAAAAAACATTTTTTTGTCTTTTGTCTTTTTAGGAACACAACCACGGCATATGGAGGTTCCTAGGCTAGAGGTCAAGCTACAGCTGCAGGCCTAGACCACAGCCACAGCCATGCGAGATCCCAGCCGCATCTGTGACCTACACCACAGCTCAGGGCATCGCTGGATCCTTAACCCACTGAGTGAGGCCAGGGATTGAACCTGCATCTTCATGGATACTGGGCAGGTTCGTTAACCACTGAGCTATGACTGGAACTCCAAAAATGCCATTTTGAAAGGCAAAAGTAAATGATCAATATTTTTAAACTTTTAAATTTGAAAGAATTACCCTACTAATTTTTAAATCTGTTTCTGCAGATCCCTGCTGCAGGTTTTAATTGACATAATTGGATTATAGACACAGATAATTAATTTTGTATCCTATGCATTCTTGCTCAATATTCTTTTAATTTTGTATTTGTTTGTAACTACATAAGTCCATTTAAACACTTTTACTTTATTGATCTTGTTTATTATCCTGCTTCTTTCTTACTATTTAGTTATTGATTTTAATTATCCCTTGTTCATCAAGACGGCTTCTTAAACTTCTTTTGGCTTTTCAAAGGTTGTTATTCTAGCTGAGTCGGTTGATACCTGAAAATATCTTCTCTTCTCACCAAAACACACCAAATCTATACCCAAGTGTAAAATTCCAAGGACACAGTTTTTGTGTTTAAAATTGTATACATCTTTCAGCAATCACTATCAGAGATATGTTGAACAGAGAACTCTGATATCAGTACGATATTTTCCTTGATGTTGCATTTTCCTTCCTTGTGTATTTAGTTGGTGTATGCTTACGTGGCAGTGCCTGGGGGAGATTACTGAGTGGGAAGCAGAACTGTATGCTCTATCCCAGTTTTACTAAAGCTCATTATAAGGTAAGTCAGAAATCAACCCGCTAACACAAAAATAATACCTGTGTTTCCTTAGTTCGTGCGGTAGGTAGACTTTGAAGATGGCTCTCATAATTTCTAACCCCTGGGCTTCAAATCTTTAATTCCAGCTCTCAGCCTTGTTTCACTTTTTGTTCTTAGTAAAATTTCATGTATTATGTATCAGTTTTCTAGAGGAGGAATATTTTTCTGTCTCCATAGCTTATCTCTCTGGCAGCCTAAACATATTTATCAGGCATGTTACCAGCTCCGTGCCTGACCTCAAGTGTTTCTGAGTATTTCTTCATCACACCTTGTATATTTTGTGATTCTGCATCTCCTGGGATTAAATGCACAGAGACCCTCCTTGTTCTACTTGGGACATTGTCTTCTTATGGGAGTTGATATCTCTGAATAAATGAACAGGAAATAACAAACACAGTCTGGCAAGTTTTAAGTTCATGTTTTTAGAAGGGCAAATCTTGCTTAATTTTGTAGATAATAAACTGCATGAATTGCTGAAACAGGTGGCATGTCTTTGGAGTTAATATCAAGGTCTCTTCATTTGCTTTTAGGAAGGAATGTTGACTTGCTTTATATTCATGGATCATCTATTAATTATATTTCATTAGATTTTCAAAACCTAGTGTTCATTTGAAAAATTTCTAGCTACTATCAGTATATACAAATCAATTTATTTTATCAATTCGTTCAGAAACAATTATGATATCCGTATTATGTGCAAGGATTTGATATTTTGGATAAGATCAGTATACTCATTAAAGCCTTATTTGCAAAGACTCTGGCCAATGTCAACATCTGTAGCATCATCTGCAATGCAGAGGCTAGTAGATCCTCCCAGCAGCTGGAGCTGCTACAGCCATTCTACCGCCATGTTCCTAGTTGGGAACAAAATAGAAGGAAAGAAAATCTGAAGAGTCGCATGGTGATATGTGTTTTGCCCTTTTTGACTAAACCCTCTTTGTAATATATCAAAAGCTGAAGTTGAAAAAAAAAAAACGGGAAAAAAACCAGAATGAGGCTTGTGCAAGTATAAACTGAGGGAAAATATCTGTCAGAAGCAACACACTGTCCGAAACCCTAGTGATGTAAGAAACAGGATGCATTAATGTTATTGCAATTAAAGGGCATATGAGGTAAACACTACAAAGACAGGGATCATGTTGTAAAACTCAAATGGATTTATGTTCTGTTGTCTGTATTGTATATCAGCTATATAATGTTGAAATAAGAGTTCAAAATTTATAAAAAAATACTTTTTTTTCAGTTTCTTTCCAGCAAATTCCTTCAGGGATTACCCAAATTATAAGGCCAATTAATACCTGGGCAGGGAAAAATTAAGTTTGTCTGCTGACAATTGATCAAAAAGAAACTATAACTTATTGAACAAGTGTTTATACATGTGTGGTGCATGCATATATGCATACATGTCTATGCACATGTATATATCTACATGTGTGTAGGTATATAAAGGCATGTATGTGTGTACATAAATGTTTATATAACTTTACTGTACTCTCATACGAATGATCTTGGATACTTCATACCAATGGTTTTGCATAGTGATTCCTATGTATTACAAATGCAAATTATCTAGCCCATCTACTCCAGACCTACTGAGTCAATTACTGCTAAGGATTGATCCAATACTTTATCTTTTAACAAGGCATCCAGCTGATCATAAACACACCAATGTTAAGAAAGACTAAATAAAAAAAAAACTTTATAGTTTATTTTTCAAATATGTGAATTATTGATAGAAATTCACAAGGGCTTTTCAGGTTAGGACATTTTATCAGAGCATTCTAGAGCAAAATCAAGTATTGCTTTTGCTGTTTCTCCGTGAGGGACAGTGACATGACAGTGCATTTCCCTTCTGATAAAGACTGAAATCCTGTAAAATAATCAGTTTTGTATTTATTTGTGTAGTTCTATGGTCATTAAAAAAGGAACCATTGATAAATATAGGCTAGATTAAAATCATAGAAAATAGGCATATAGAAAACAAAAATATCTTTGCAACTTATAAATCATTTTTTGTTTCAAAAATAGAAAAATTATTTGCTAGGTAATTATACTAGGTTAAAAAATGTTAATAACATAAATTAAACATCTAGAATTACCACTGTGGTATCAGTATTATTTTTTAAGCATATCACATCCTATATGTTAATCATAGTATATAGCTATTTAAAGATACGTCTTTTTTCTTTTTTGGTCTTTTTGTCTTTTTAGGGCTGCACCCATGGCATACGAAGGTTCCCAGGCTAGGGTCTAATCGGAGCTGTAGCTGCTGGCCTATGCCACAGCAACACCAGCTCCAAGCTGCATCTGCGACCTACACCACAGCTCATGGCAACGCCAGATCCTTAATCCACTGAGCAAGGCCAGGGATCAAACCTGCATCCTCATGGTTGCTAGCTGGGTTCATTAACCACTAGGAACTCCTGAAGATATTTCAACTATAGGAACTCCTGAAGATATTTCTATATCAATAAACAAAACTGTAGAAAAGACACTAAAATCCCAGTATGCCTCCCTTTTCCATCTCATTATTGTTTTCATAAAATATCCTGAAAACAATATCATTTCTTTTGGTCATGCTCATAGCATGTAGAAATTCCTGGGCTAGGAACTGAACCCATATCACAGCAGTGAACCAAGCCGCTGCAGTGAAAATGCCAGATCTTTAACCCACTGTGCCACAAGGGAACTCAACTCCCTGTAATATTGTTTTATTTTTTCAATGTTATTGTATATACATATATATATTTTTAAATATATTTTGTGAATGCTAATAAACGTATAATTGATTTTCATATGTTGATATTGTATTTGGCAACATTGCTACATTTGGTTTTTTGAGTAAACTTTATTTGGAGAAATTTTAAATTCATATGCAATTGTAAGAAATAATATATATATAGAGAGAGTCCATATCCCCTTTACTTCACTTCCCTAATGCTTCCTTCTTGCAAAACTATAGTAAAATATTACAGTTACTATATTGACACTGACAGACCTAAGATACAGAACATTTACTTCTCCACATGGACTCATGCTGTATTCAGACCCCACGCCCAGCATTCCACCTACATTTCCATAATCCCTAGACATCACTCATTTCTTCTTCATTTTTATAATTTTGTCATATCAGCAATACTATATAAGTGGAATTAGAGAGTATTTTACATTTAGGGATTTTTGTTTCTCAGCATAAAACTGGAGATTCATCCAAGTTGTTGTGTATCTCAGCAGTGTGTTCCTTTGCATCACTCAGTATTATTTCATGGTATGGATGTTCCACAATTTGCTTAACCAGTCATAACTGGAAGATATCTGGGCTTTTTTTTTTTTTTACAGTATTTTTGATTGTTGGAAATACCTGCATCGAATATTTGTGTACAAGTTATATGTGAACATATGTTTCCTCTTTGGATAAATGCCCAAGAACTCAATTACTGGATCTAATGGCAATTCCACATTTAATTCACAAAATGCACCAAAATATTTTCGTGTTGGTAATGTATGGGTAATCCAATCTCTGCATGTTCTCATCAGCATTTGCCATTGTTACTTTCCCCCTATTTTTAAAATTTGAGCCATTTGGTTAACTCTAGAGTGACAGCTCACTATGGTTTTTCATTTCCTAATTGGATATAGCTTTTGCTCTCATTTATTTTTACTGTCAATTTTTGGAAGTTTTGTATATTTTTAGATTCTAAATCTTTTGTCAGATATATGAGTTACAAGTGATTTTTTCGAATTTGGAGTTTGACTTTTTAGTTTATTTATGTGGGCTTTCACAGAGCAAAAGTTTTAAGCTTATTTAAAGACCAAATCAACATTTTTTTTTTATCTTTATGGATTTTTCTTTTTGTGTCAAGGCTAAGACCTTTCTCCTGAGTCTAGATTCTGATAATTTTCTGCTAAATTTTTTTCCTAGACTTTTATATTTTTAACATTTAAGTCTCTGATCCATTTGAGTAACTATTTATATAATATATGACTTTTAAGGTTGGCATTCTTTTTTTCTTTTGTCTTACGATATCGAATAGTTTTAGCAGCATTTGTTGAAAAGGTCATCCTAAAACAGTTGAACTTATTTTGCATCTCAGCTAAAAATCAGATGAGCATATACATCCCATTTTTAATTATATTCTTTTTGGATATAGTACATGTGTAAGTTGTATACAGTTTTTTGATACCACACTGCCCTTGCTGTAGTAGATATACAGAGACTCTGAAAGTCATTGATGTCAATTCCCCAACTTTGCTTTTTTTTTTTGCATTTATTTGAATATTAAGGGCTCTTTTAACATTATTTAGAGAGATTTGTCAACTTAAACAAAATAGCTAACTGGAATTTTGAAAAGGACTATGCAGCATCTACAAATCTATTGATCAGTTTGGGAAGAACTGGCAACTCAACAATATTGAATCTTCCAGCCCACAGTCATGAGGTACACATGTGTGCATCTGTCTGGTTGGTGTGACTCTCTTTACTTAGATATCATTTCATTTCCCTCAGTGGTATTTAGTGGTTTTCACAGTAAAGCTTTTGCATTTACTTTGTTAAATTCATTCTTAATGTTTCCTGGATTTTAATACTATTAAAATCAGTATTTTTAAATTTCCATTTCCAATGGTCTGTTAAAAGTATACAAAAATACAATTGATTTTGTACATTGAACTTTAACCTGTGATCTTGATTATGAATTCACTTACATGTTTTAGTATAATATATTTAAGTGTGGATTTTGTCTTTTATTATATCTGGATGACTCTAGCTATGTAGTAATCAAATTATCTACACTACTTATTTGGTCTTGTTTGCATTTTATATATTCTTACTCCATTTTTGTTTTATTACTCTGTTTTAAAAATTTTTTGGAAATGCCCGTGGCATGCAGCAGTTCCTGGACTAGAGAACGGACCCACTCCACAGCCCTAACCAGGGACACTGCAGGGACAATACCAGATCCTTAACCCATTGTGCCACCGGGGTACTTTTTACTACACTTTTAGTTTCAATATCTAATGGTCTGTGTTACCTGTTAGATAATTTAATCTCGTCCTCTTATTTACCAGTTTTCTCTCAACTATAACAAAGTTTTTTAATTTATGCATTCAATTCCAAATTTTAATTGATATGGTTCCAGTTTTAAAACCGGTACATTTCTCTTCTTCGAATCTGGCTTGCTATTTTTTAACAACAAATGTCTGGCTTTTAGCCATATGTTTATAGCCACCACACATTTACTTAAATAGAACCAATGTACCTAATGACTTAAAAGAGCAATTATTTTATTGTTTCTCAAATTTTATGGACAGATTAGGATCAGCCACAAGTTTTGAGCTGAAGTTACCATAAACTGGAGATTTAACTGAAATATCCTGGGTGGTTCACTCATTTATCTGGCAGTTTACATTCCAACTAACTGGGAGCACAGGTGGGGCTCAGAGTAACAAAAATATAAGCAAAATGAAGACATACAGGAACTATTCCCAGTTAAAAGAATAGGAGAATTCCCCTGAAAGAGCAAACAGTGAAACAGACACCTGTAGTCTAAGATACTGAGTTCAAAATGGAGGTAATGAAAATATTGAAGGAATTAAAAACAGCTATTGAAAATAATGCAGATTACTTTAAAAATGAATTAGAAAGTATAAGAAGGAGCCAAGAAAAATCATAAAATCCATTTGCTGAGATGAAAGCTGAGTTAAAGGCTTTGAACAGCAGGATGAATAATGCAGAAGGATGAATAAGTGACTTGGAAAGTAGAATAATAGAAATCACTCAGTCAGGACAGCAAATAGAAAGCCAAAAGAAAAATGAGAGCAATATAAGCAATCTATGGGATAATATAAAGCAGACCAATCTACACATAACAGGGATCCCAGGAGAAGAAAGAGAAAAGGAAACTGAAAATGCATTTGAAGAAATTATGGCTGAAAATCTCCCAAATCTAAAGGAGGAAACATATATCCAAACACAGGAAGCACAAAGGGCTCCCAACAAGATGAATCTAATCAGACCTACACGAAGACATATTATACTAAAAGTAGTAATAAAAGTTAAAGAGAGGAGTCTAAAGGCAGAAATAGAAAAACAAAGAGTAAATTTCAGGGGAGCCCCCACAAGGCTAACTGCTGATTTCCCTAAAGACACACTGCAGTCTAGAAAAGAGTGGCAAGGTATATTCAAAGTTCAAAAAGGGAAAATTTTGCACCCTTGAATATTTTACCCCCCAAGAATATCATTTAAAATAGAAGGAGAAATAAGAAATTCCAGGATAAAACTAAAAGAACACAGCAATACTAAACATTTCCTAAAGGAAATATTGAAAGGTCTTCTCTAAAAAGGAAGAAATAAGAAGATATAGGATAGAGGAAATCACAAATGGAAAGTAATCACTTAAGTAAGCAAGTGTACAGATCAAAAGAAGAAAAAACTATTTCTGAAAGCAATGATAAACACAAAGAACAGCAAAAGGATAAACATTAAGATGTAAAAAGGACATAAAAATCACAAAATGTGGGGAAGGAGCATATGAAAATCTAGAGTCTTTTTTATTACGATGTATTATAGCCTATATGCTATCAGTGTAAAGCAAGCAGATAGAGGAAAGGGTTAACATATTCAAAAAAAAACAGGGAAGCCATAAATCAAAACCAAACAAAAACTAAAAAGAATAGGACATAAGCATAAAAATAAGAGGAAATCATCCAACCAAAAAAAAAAGTACAAAGGAAAAACAAAAGCAACTGGAAAACAAGGTTTAAAATGGTAATAAACACATATTTTTCAATAACTACCTTAAATGTCAATAATTACCTTGAATGCTCCAATCAAAAGACATAGAGTGGCAGACTGGATTAAAATCCAAGTGCCTACAATATGCTGCCAACAAGAGACTCCCCTTAGGGAGTCAAATAAAGGACACATAGAAATTGAAAGTGAGAGGATGGAAAAAGATATTTTATGTTAACGGACAAAATAGGAAAGTAGGTGAAACAATACTCATATCAGACAAAATAAACTTTAAGACAAAGTCCATAGAGAAAGACAAAGAAGGACACTAATGATAATAGGATCCATTCAAGAAGAAGATATTACACTTCTCAATATATAAGCCCCTAATATAGAAGCACTCAAATACATACAACAAATACAGATATAAAGGAGAAATTGATAGAAATACAATAGTAGGAGTCTTTAACACCCTACTCACATCAATGGACAGATCTTCTAAACAGAAAATCAAGAAGGCAATGGATATCCCAAATGACACAAAAGAACAGTTAGACTTCCTTGATATTTTCAAGACATTACATTAAAAAAAAGAGAATAAACCTTCTTTTCAAGTGCACATGGAATGTTCTCTAGGAATGACGATTATACTGGGACACAAAACTAATCTCAACAAATTTAAGAGCATAGAAATTCTTTTAAACATCTCCTCTGACTACAGTATCATAAAACCAGAAATAAACCACAGGAATATATATGGAAAAAATCTTACTATACAGAGGCTAGACAAAATGCTAATAAAATTGGGGCAATGAGGGAATAAAAAGATAAATTAAAAATACACTGAAAGAGATGACAGTGAAAACAACCATACAAAATCTATGGGATTCCACTAAAACAGATCTTAGAGGGAAGTTCATAGCAATAGAGGCCTTCCTCAAAAAGCAAGAAAAAAATCTCAAATAAACAACTTAAACTAACACCTAAAAGGATTAGAAAAAGAAAAACAAAATGCAAAGTCAACAGAAGGAAGGAAATCATAAAAATCAGAGAGGATATCAATAAAAGATTCAAAAAATGATTGGAAAAAAATCAATAAAAGCAAGACCTGGTTCTTTGAAAGGGTAAATGGACAAAACTCTGGCCGGACTCATCAATAAGTGAGAGAGAACCCAAATAAACTAAATAAGAAATGAAAAAGGAGAAATCTCAAGGGATACTGCAGAAATAACAAAAAAGAGAACATGAACTATTATATACCATCAAATTTGACAACCTAGAAAAAATGGACAACTTTCTAGAAACATATAGCCCACCAAAACTGAATTAAGAAAAAATAGATCATTGAACAGACCAATCAATAAAAATCAAACTGGTTATGTAATAAAAACAGGCCCTACATACTACAGTCCAGGACCAGGGAGCTCCTGCTGTGGATCAGCAGTTTATGAACTTGCCTAGTATCCATCACGATGCAGGTTCAATCCCTGGTCTCACTCACTAGGCTAAGGGTCTGACACTGCTGTGAGCTGTGGTCTCGTTCACAGACGTGGCTCAGAGAACAGGTTGCTGTGACTGTGGTGTAGGCTAGTAGCTAAAGTTCTGATTTGACCCCTATCCTGGGAACTTCACTATGCTGCAGGTACAGTCCTAAATAAATAAATAAATAAATAAATAAATTAGTCCAGGACCAGATACTTCACAGTCAAATTCTACCAAACGTACAAAGAACTTATATCAATCTTTCTTAAACTCTTCCAAAATATTGAATAAGGAACAGTTCTAGAGACATCCTAGAACACTCTGTCACCCTAATACCAAAACCAGACAAAGACACTACAAAAAAAGTAACTTTTAGTCCAACATCTCTGATGGATATAAATGTAAGAATCCTCAACAAAATTTTAGTGAATGGAATCTGACAACACACACACACACACACACACACACACACACACACACACACACACACACCATAGGCCATGACCAAGTGGGATTCATCCTGAGTTCACAGAGATGGTTCAACATACACAGATCAGTCAATGGAATACACTACATTAACAAAAGCAAAGTCAAAAACCACAATATCATCTCTATGGATGCAGACAATGCATTTGACAAAATCCAAAATCTTTTCACGATAAGGGACTTTTACCAAGGTGGGTATAAAGGGACCATATCTCAATGTAATAAAATCCATTTAAGACAAACCCATAGTCCATATAATCCTCAATGGCGAAAAGCTGAAAGCCTTCCCACTAAAATCTGGGACAGGATAAGGATTCTCACTCTCACCACTTTTATTCAACATAGCATTTGAAGTCCTAGCCACAGCAATCAGACAAACAAAAGAAATAAATCATATCCAAACTGGAACAGAAGAGGAAAAACTGTCACTACATGAAGATGACATGATTCCCTATATAGAAAACCTGGAGTTCTCATTGTGGGCCCGCAGTTCCCCTTGTGGCTCTGAGTTAAGAAACCGACTAGGAGTCCCCATCATGGCTCAGCAGAAACAAATTTGACTAAGATCCATGAAGACGCAGCTTTGATCCCTGGTCTTGCTGAGTAGGTTAAGGGCTCAGTGGGTTAAGGATCCAGCATTGCTGAGAGCTGTGGTGTAGGTCGCAGATGCGGCTCGGATCCCAAGTTGCTGTGGCTGTGGTGTAGACCAGCAACTATAGCTCTGATTAGAACCCTGGCCTGGGAACTCCTATGTGTCACGGGTGCGGTCTTAAAAAAGACAAAAGAAAAAAAAAGCGAAGAAAGAAAAGAACCCAAGTATTATCTATGAGGATGTAGGTTTGAACCATCGCCTCACTCAGTGTGTTAAGAACCCAGCTTTACCATGAGCTGTGGTGTAGCTCACAGATGCATCTTAATCTGGAGTTGCTATAGCTATGGCATAGGTCAGCAGCTGAAGCTCCCATTCGACCCCTAGCCTTGGAATTTCCATATGCTTCAAGAATGGCAATAAAAGGAAAAAGAAAAAAAAAAAACATAAACACTCCACACAAAAACTACTCAAACTGATAAAGGGATTCAGCAAAGTAGAAGGATACAAGATTAACACTCAGTTACATTACAGTAACAAAGAAATATTAGAAAAGGAATATAGAAAAACAGTAATATCTAAAATTGTACCAAAAAAATAAAATACCTAGGAATAAACCTGAACAAGGAGATGAAATACTTATACATGGAGAACTATAAAACATTAAAAACGAAATTAAAGAGGAATAAGAGACATGGAAAGATATCCCATGATTCTGGATTTGAAAATTAATATTGTTAAAATGCTCACAATACCCAAAGCAATCCTTATCAAATTACCCATGTAATTTTTCACAGAACTAGAACAAATAATCCAAAAATTTATACGGAATCATAAAAGACCCAGAACTACCAAAGCAATCCTAAGTGTGATAAAAAAAAAGAAACAGGAGACATAATTCTCTCCGACTTCAGACAATATTACAAAGCTACAATAGTCAAAACAGTGTGGTATTGGTACAAAACCAGATAAACATTTAAAGATCAATTTAACAGAACAGAGAGCCCAGAGACTAAACCCAGATACCTATGGTCAATTAATATTTGACAAAGGAGGCAATAATATAAATTGGGAAAAATATAGTCACTTCAGCAAGTGGTGCCGGCAAAACTGTACAGCTGCATGTAAATTAATGAAAGTAGAACACACTCCTACACCATGTGCAAAAATAACATACAAATGTTTATTTAGGTCAGTCTCCCAAGGCAATAGACATAAAATCAAAAATAAACAAATGGGACCTAAGCAAACTTTCAAGCTTTGCACAGCAAAGGAAACTATTTAAAAAAATGAGAAGACAACCTAAGGAATGGGAGAAAATAGTTGCAGATGATGCAATGAACAAGTACTTAATCTCCCAAATATACAAACTACTCATATAACTCAACAACAAAAAAACAAACAACCCAACTGAAAAATGGGCAGAAAACCTAAACAGACATTTTACCAAAGAAAACATGTGGATGGCCAGTGGGACATGAAAAGATGCTCAATGTCACTAATTATTAGAGAAATGTAAATCAAAACTACAATGAGGTACCACCTCACAGAGACAGAGTGGCCATCAATATTAAGTCTACAAACAGCAAATACTGGAGAGTATATGGAGAAAACAATATGCAGTTAAACTCTCTAAATTCTGGGTTAAATGGGTACATTTTTATGTTTTGTGTTCCAAAAAAAAAAAAAAACCCTTTGTGGTTCACCAGTTAACAAAAACGACTAGGTTCCATGACGATGAGGGCTCGATCCCTGGCCTCGCTCTGTGGGTTGGAGACCCAGTGCTTCCTTGAGCTGTGGTGTAGGTCGTAGACACGGCTTGGATCTCTCATTGCTGTGGCTGTGGCATAGACTGGCAGCTGTAGCTTTGATTTGACCCCTAGCCTGGGAACTTCCATATGCCATAGGTGTGGTCCTAAAAAGCAAAAATAATAAAAAATAAGTTTTGTGTTTCTGCAACAATGACTTTGTTTTCATTTCCACTACAGGAAACTCATAATTGGCAAGATTACTGAAAGCAAGAATCATATTTTCCACTTCACTGGTTGTTCTAATTAGGCCTATCAGATAATCTCTCTTGGATTAATAGAGTCATGGACTGCCTAATGCTTTAAGAAAGGATCTACCAATAAATGGAACTAAATGTGCCCAGCAATAAGCTTTTCTTCATGATTCAGAGTGAATTTGCTTCCTCATTTCTTCATTTCTTTCTTCTTTTTTGTGAAGGTCTTCTGGAAAATTTATTAACAGAGAGTATTGTTTTGTTATCAATTGAGAGTCTAGGGCTAAAAGACCAATAAAAACTTCATTGTAAATCTCAGGAGTGAAAAGAAGAAGTAGAGAAACGTGGCCTTATATTTCACCCTCCATTCAATCCAATTTTATGGACAAATGTGGACATACTAATCACTCGAGCAACAAGATTTCTGCAACACAAAATACATGCTAGGCCCTGTGACAGTCAATGGGAACACCAAACATATAAGACCAATAAAATACTTTCAATACAGCTTCATCTTAGAGGCAGAAACAAGAAGTTACATTTGCAAACAATTAATTTATTTATAGATATGTTAAGGAAAGCAGGAAATGAATATAATTATATTTATTCATTGAAAGATATCTTACATATATATAGAAACTAGGGATGACCTTTAAGGACACGGTTTAAAGTGAAATTGAGGGGGATAGTTAAAGAACGGGGAATGATCATACCAGGCAGAAGCAAAACCTGCTTATGAAGTTAATAGTTAATTTAGACTTGGCGAGTCAAATTTTGTGTATGTTTAAAGTGATCGTGTTCACACTTTTTATTGTGAGTTGGATAATTCTCTATTTGAAAATCTGAAGAGAAAATAATTGAAAGTCCATATAATATATTTATAAATCAGTATACTTTTTTGAAATTTCTATTATATAAATTACATACTCAGAGTTTCTCATTCCCTTATAAACTTTTCTTCAATGGTTTTACATAAACATTAAAGATCCATAACTACTATTCATGAGAAATGACGATTAATGACTAGTGAAACCCACCATTTCAAGGCAACCTACTTTGAGTACGAATTCCAGAGACCAACTTAACAGACATTTTTTCCTAATTTTCAGACAGTTTTATGATCAGAATGATCACAATAGTACCTCTCTATCCAGACAGTTTTAATAAAAGAGTTAGCAAAAGCAGGAGTTCCCACTGTGGTACAGTGGGCTAAGAATCCAACTGCAGCAGCTCAGGACACTGTGCAGATGTGGGTTCAGCCCCCAGCCTGGCACAGAGGGTTAAAGAATTTGGTGTTGCTATAGCTGCTGCATAGGGTACAGGTACAGCTCAGATTCAGTCCCTGGCCTGAGAACTTTCATATGCTGCAGGTTATGAGAAAAGAGAGAGTTAGCAAAAGTAATTTAATTTAGGCAACTGGATATGAACATAAGGAAATTCATTAAGGGATAGTTATGTAGAGTCCTATGACTTTCTTAATAGGGATGTATGCTTTCATGTTTTCGGTAAATGACTGCCACCCATTTGTTAGAGTAAGACTAATCCTAAGCTTTAAAATTGTAGAGAATTTTAAATCATCCTTATATGACACAATATTACAGTAATGTCCCCCAAAGTGGTGTTAACTCAAATTATAATAAACTTGGAGTTTGCATTTTTGTGTTTGTTTTTGTTTTACCACATGAGCATTCTTATGTACCACTGTATTTGGATATATGTATATATAGTCTTAATCCCTCTCCTCTGTTCGCACTCCTCTGTCCGCCCCCCCTTCTCTCTCTCATTTATTTATATGCAAAATGGGGATAAAAATGCCTAAGTTTAAACAAAAAGGAGGTGCGGGGATTAAAAGATGTAATGTATTTAAAGCTCCTTATTTTTTCAATGAATGAGTATCCACAACCATACTAACACAACCGTTAGAAAAACTGGTTATAAAAATTCTATTATTTAATAACACAATGCCATTTACATTAATATATTTTAAAAGTGAAGTATGTAGTTACAAAATACATGCAATATATATGAGGAAAATTATAAAACTTTTATGAAAAAATCAAAGAAGTTATAAGTAAATGAAGAAATATTCCATGTTTGTGGATAGGCAGATTCAATACTAGGTTGTCAGCTCTTCCAAACTGGATCTATATATTCAATGCAATCCATAGTCAAAATCTCAGCAAGTTATTTTATTGTTAACAACAAATATCCTAAAGTTTTTATAGAGAGGCAAATGACCCTGGCCAGACAACCTAATATTGAAGAAGAACACTTTGAAGACATATACGGCCAGATTTAAAAACTTACCATAAAGTTACAATAATCAGGACAGTGTGGTATTGGCAAAAAAGTAGACAAATAGGCCACTGAGACATAACAGAAAACCCAGTAACTGACCCAGGTAAATATAGTCAAATGATCTTTGACAAAGGAGTAAAGATAATACAATGGACCAAAAATAAACTTTCCAAAAAACAATTGGACATACATGTGTGAAAAAAAATGAATCTATACACAGGCCTACATCCCTCACAAAAATTAACTCAAACTGGATCATGGACCTAAATGTAAAATGAAAAACTATAAAAATCCTGTTAGATAACACAGGAAAAGACTTAGATGACCTTGGTTATGACAATAACTTCTCAGGTACAACACCAAAAGTACAGTCTATGAAAGAAGGAATTCATTATTTGGACTTTATTACAGTTAAAACTTCTGTTCTGCAGAAGACAATGTCAAGAGAATTAGGAGACAAGCCACTGAATGTGAGAAGACATTACAAAATACATGTCTGATAAAGAACTCTTATCCAAATTATACAGGAAATTCTTAAAAGTCAGTAACAATAACTAAGTTTAAAACATGGATCAAAGACCTTAACAGACACCTCATCAAAGAAGATAACAGATAGCAAATAAGCATATGAAAAGATGCTCCAAATCATATGTAATCAGGGAAATATAGGTTAAAACAACAATGAAATCCCATTATACAAACAGTAGAATGGCCAAAATCTGGAATCCTTATACCCCCAATTGCCAGCCAGAATTTAAAGCAACAGGAACTCTCATTCACTGCTTGTGGAAATGCAAAATAGCACAGCCACTTTGAAAGACAGTTTGGCAGTTTCCTACAATACTAAACATACTTCTACCATGTATACAGCAATTTTACTTTACATTATATAATACGCAAAGGAATTTAAAACATGTATCCATACAAAAGCATACACAGGGATATGCACAGCATCTTCATTCAGAGGTGCCAAAACTTGGGAGCAACTAAGATGCCCTACAGTAGGTAAATGGATCAAGAAACTGTGACAAAGATATGACTATAGAGCTATGACAAAAATATAGCTCTCTGGATTCTGAAAAATAGTAAACCTAATTCAAAAATGACTAAGCACCAAAGCATTCCAGTCTAGCTCTGTGTAATATATCTCCAGTCAAAACTAACACAAATATCAACTATTTAGTTACTGAAGAGTATAATGTACTTCTATGCAGAACAGTAATTAAGTGAGGTATTCATAACTGTAGAATACATTTGGCTTAAAATTTTTGCTATGTAACTGATTATATAGGTAGAATGTAACATGTAATACCTAGATTGATAGGGTTATTCCCTTTAACTTGATATCATTTTCAGTGTTCCAGGTATTATTTCAACTGATTAATCTTTTCTTTACCCAGAAATTTTTTAGAATAAAATTTGGATTTTTATTTTTAATAATATTACCATTAAAAAAGAAAATATTGTACAGAAGAAAGAAATTACTATTAATGGATTAAACTTTGTCACTAAGGATAAATAATATGATATATTAAGAGTTTTGGAAGAAACAAATGAATTCTATAAGTGAAAAATGTTATGAGGAACAAATATTTTTTCAAACACAATACATAAACTTTGAAGAAATATTTCACTTGACTTTCACTTTTCCATTGTTTATATATGAGGAAGATTTAAATTTTTAAATAAAATTTCACCAGATAAGATGACTTTGCAGTTATAAACACATGGTAATCCAGTTAACTTTTTACGTCATGTCATAATTGAAATACATAATTTGTCCAATAATTTTTATTAAAATTTTAAACAATAAAGTTCCTCATTAGAACTCCACATCTTTTATTGTATCAGGAATCAAGCTCAGTCCTGACAATGAAATGTAACACGAGCTTGGTGTACTCCCAATGATACAAAACTGCTGTTCTAGTTCCAGTACACATAGGTGCAATTTTCTATACTAGTGACAGGTAGATCTTAAAGTGGTGGTTCCCTGAAATTTTAAGCCTTTTAAATTCATTTTTTTCATGGCTTCCAATGATAATATGACAATGAATGGTGTGGCCATTGTGACTAAAAATTTTTATTTTGTATTTTAGTCTCAGACATTCTTTTAAAATGTCCTAAACATTTAAAATCTTAATTGAGTATTCTGTAAGTAGAATAAAGCTTTTCTTCATACCTCTTTTTTATTCTTTCTGATTTTATTATAAACGGTATTATCTGTCTCTGAAAGGTATCATTATTTTCCTCAGAAAGAAATACCCTGTCTATTGTACCATCCATTTTTCAAATCCTCTTGGAAATACACCAGCTGTGAAACAGAAGAATACATTAGAAAATGACCATAATTAGAAGATAAGCCTGCTTGTTATCTTTCTCCCCCTTTAAGAGCAAAGTTGGCACACTGTAAAATGACAGCGGGAGGCCCTATTGTAGTTTACATCAGGTAAATAAATTTGCAAAATCTTCGAATAATCTTCCAAAAATACTGAATTAGATATATTTAGGATTTGGGATAGCATTTGAATAAAGATGAGGAAGTGACTTCATCTCAGTAAATTCTTGTGCAGTTGTATATTGGTTTCCCTTTGGGAAGAGTGTTACTAAGACTTAGAATCTATCCAAATAATCAAGCACAGATGTTATGTAATGGACACAATAGCAGCTCCTATGTTTCTTTTAGAAATTTCCAGAGTTAGAAAGGTATATTGGTAGATATATATATGTATATATATACGTATATCAAATATATATGTATTTATATAAAACATCAGTCAGGAAAATCTAAGTAGATTAGAAAATAAAATCATCACTTAGTATCCTACTGTCCTACCATCACTGTTCTCATACAAAAGTACTTATTTTTACTTTCGTACACAGATGTTTAAAACAACTATTCTAGTAGTGTTGGGAAAAAACAAAAAAAACATTTATTTTTAAATTTTTTTCAGGTTTTATTGAAGTAGAGTTGATTTACAATCTTGTAGTAATGTCAGCTGTACAGCAAAGTGATGCAATTATACATGTAAACAAAACCATTCTCTTTAGATTCTTTTCCCACATAGATTATCACAGAATATTGGGTAGGGTTCTTTTAACTTGAATGAAAAACTGAGCAATATAAGAAAATTTACCAAACCTAATTTTGGCTGGGTGATAGCATTCATCAGGATTCTCCAGTGAAACCAAACCAAAAGGAGATTATCTATCTGTCTGTCCGTCCGTCCATCCATCCATCCATCCATCCATCTTTTGAGAGAGAGAGAGAGAGACACTGAGTTTAAGGAATTGCCACATGGAATTGTGGCAGGCCAGCAAATCTGAAATCTTTAAATGAAGCTGGAGTTTGGAAATTCCAGAAAGAATTGATGTAGAGTCCAAAGGCATTCTAAAGACAGATTTCGTCTTTTTGTTTTGGAGAGACCTCAGTCTTTGCTCTTAAGGCTTTTCATTAACTGGATGAGACTCACCCACTTGATGAAAGGTAATCTGCTTTAATGAAATTCTACTGATTTAAATGTTAATCACATCACTCACTTCTAAAAAATACTTTCACAGCAACATCGAGATTTATGTTTAACCAAAACTTGGCACCATAGCCAAGGCAAGCTGAAATATAAAACTAATTATCACAGTGGTTCATCAAACTATGCAAAAATACGCTTAAGGGAATATGTACAAGGCCAGTCATTGCGGCATTGTTTGTCAGAACATTCAAATGACACTATCCCAAGTGGCCATCAGCACAGAGAATTGTTGAATAAATTATAATACAACCAACCAACGAAATGCCTCATAAAATAAAAAGAAAGAATGAGGATCTATATACAAACATGGCAAGATCTGCAAGACACACTGTTGAAAAATAAGGACGAGAGCATGTACAAGTGGCTAGCTTTGGCGTAAAAGGGAGAGGCAAAAGTAACCTTATTTGCATATAAAAATCCAAGAAAGGATGCAATCAACACGCAAAAATGTTTTACTCTCGTGGTGAGGGGATGAGCAGTTAGCCACTAAAACAGGAAGAGGATCAGATAATGGACAGTGCGTAGAAGACAGAGGATAAAGTTGGACACAGGAAAACGGATAGAGAATGGTATGCAAAGAGAAACATATCTTGTTATATTTTTCGATTTTGAAATACGTGAATCTTCATTTTTCAAATTATAAATAAATAAATAAATAAATAAATAAATAAATAAAATAGAGAAGACATCTTCAAATATATTCTTAAGGATTTTTCGTCCTTCCAACATGCACCTACTTTCCCTTTATGCATTACGAAAAAATAAATAATGCAAGTAATATGAATGTATGACTTCATTCATTAAATTTGAATGATACAAAAATACCACTTAAAAGTGCTTTTTTGGTCCTTATGTTTTTACAATATTAGTATTTATTTAAGAATAAACACTAAAGTGTAAAGAGATCACTACGTTCTTTAACTCTGCTTTTAGAGAGACTATTTTTCTTTTTTCAGACATTGAAATATTGTTTCTCTTTCCATGCCTACATACATCATATATATATATATATATATACATATATACACACATACATATATATGACAATTCTTATAAATGTAAACTTAACTAGGAATTCTGTAATTTTTGATGTATAATTTTCAGCCTAATTTGTATATACGCATGTATGTGAAAATGTACAATGATTACTCAGCTATGTGTGTGTATATGTATCTACATGTGTGTGCATACATCACATGCAAATGCTCGCCAAGGCTTGGGTATGTAAGCTTGAATTGTATGTTCTGAGCATGCTTTCATCGTTGTGTAATACAATAAAGAATAAAATGTTGCTTTAAGGGAATGTTTTATCATTTTCAGTGTCTCTTAAAAATTTGGAAAAATCCCACTCTACCTTGTACACTAAAAACTTCGCTGCTTCATAGCTTTATAGTTTTTTGTGGAAAAATAAATGCCCTTTATGTACTTATGTTCTGATAATTTCTTGATAAGTCACCAAGTCCTTTGAAACAAAACATGCATAGATACTGAGTAAACTATTTGTATGTAGATATATGCACATATATTATATACACATTAAAATCGAGCACATCTCTTTCAACTAAGATATATTTTTAATTTTACTTCAAAAGATGGTACATGCAACTTTATGCTAGAAATTACTGTAAGAATTTAGTACTGCATGAAATAAATAATGAGAGAGAAAACTGCACAACTGGGGAAAGCATTATCAAACCCAGATTTGCTAAAATTTAAGGACAAAGATTGAGATTCTTGGCTGTCAAGGACATATCATTAGCACAGTCTTAAAATAAAACTAGAGATAAAATAGATGTAAAATGTTATTATTTTATGAAATTAATTTACAGAATGAGTTATGTGACCTATGTGTTTAACAGGACAACAGTATGAAACTCTTCAGATTGTTTGATGATATGGTTTATACACATGGAGGTATTTAAAGTGCATTATAAAGAATTTAAATAGGGAGTTCCTGTCGTGGCTCAGTGGTTAACTAATCCGATTAGGAACCACGAGGTTGCAGGTTCGATCCCTGGCCTTGCTCAGTGGGTTAAGGATCCGGCGTTGCCATGAGCTCTGGTGTACGTTGCAGATGTGGCTCGGATCCCGCGTTACTGTGGCTGTGGCGAAGGCCGGAGTACAGCTCCGATTAGACCCCTAGCCTAGGAACCTCCATATACCGCGAGTGCGGCCCTAGAAAAGGCAAAAAGACAAAAAAAAAGGAATTTAAACATACAAGAGAAGAAATAATCTACTGTATAGATTGGATTTTAACAAGCTATGAAACATGTTGCTTAAAATATGTTGTCTGAAGTGACGGTGCTTATACAAAGGCAGGAAAAAAAAAAAAACAGAACAAAAACTGAGTGAAATAAAGTCGTGCCCAAATTTTGGTTCAACATTTGGTACATATTTCAAATATCAGAAGATGCTAACATCTTCCAAAAGAACATTTAATAATTCAACTGAATTTGATAATCTTTTAAATAATTGCATGTTTAATTTGTAAATATTGAGTTTTATTTGTTATTACATGGGTGTTAAGAGGCAGAATTTACTATTTCACACTTAAAATAACTGGTTACCTTAGAGACAAACATAATACTTGAAACAGAATACCCATTTTAATTGATAATATAAATTCCTCAGGGATGTCCAAAATATGATAAAATTGTTCTATCTTACCTGTTTTATTATTTCTGATACAATAATAAAATGTTACTGCTTACAACCAAAGGTATAGTTCTATAGATTTATTTGAAAATTTATGTTGAAATTATTAATGAAAAATAACTACTTTAAAACTCTGAAGTGCTAGAGATGCATTAAAAATATTTTAAGACATGGAGTTCCCATCATGGCTCAGTGCTTAATGAAACCGACTAGCATCCATGAGTATGTGGGTTCGATCCCTGGCCCCGTTCGGGGGGTTAAGAATCTGCCCTTGCCCTGAGCTGTGGTGTAGGTCACAGAGGAGGCTTGGATGCTGCGTCGCTCTGGCTGTGGTGTCACTGTGGCTGTGGCTTGCCGCTGTAGCTCTAATTAGACCCCTAGCCTGGGAACCTCCATATGCTGCGGGTGCAGCCCTAAAAAGACAAAAAAAAAAAAAAAAATTTTAAGACCACCTCTTTTTTTATAATGACATTTTCAGTTGATTGAAGTTACTATTTACTTGTACCAAAGTAAACAATACATAAATGTGAGCAGTTTTATACATTGCTATTAATCATTTGCAGAGATATCTATAAAGTTACTTTCATTGCAGCATCATTTATAATAGCCAAGATATGGAAAAACATGTGGTCACCAATGAACAAATATTGATTAAGAACATATGCACACACACATTATTGTTCAGACATGAAAAAGGAAATCCTTCAATTTGCAACACGGATGGACCCTATAAGCATTATGTTATTGAAATAAATTACACAGAAAAAGGAAAGAACTGTATGTTATCTCTTTTACGTGGAACCTTAAAAAGACAAGCTCAAAGAAGCAGTGGGTATAGTAGGGTTTACCAGGGGCTAGGGTGTGAGGGAAACGGAAAGACATTGGTCAAAGGGTACAAAAATCTAGCTATAAGAATAATGAATTCTAGGAGTTCCCATCGTGGCTCAGCAGAAACGAATCTGACTAGGAAACATGAGGTCGCAGGTTCGATCCCTGGCCTCACTTAGTGGGGTAAGGATCCGGTGTTGCCTTAAGCTGTGGTGTAGGTCGCAGACATAGCTCAAATCCCGCATTGCTGTGGCTGTGTCTGTGGCTGTGGCATAGGTCGGCAGCTGTAGCTCCAATTAGACCCCTTGCCTGGGAACCTCCACATGCCATGGGTGCAGCCCTAAAAATGACAAAAGACAAAAGACAAAAAAAAAAAAAAAAACAGTAAAGAGTTCTAGAGATCTAATGTATAGCACGGTAGCATGGTAATTACAGCAAATAATATTGCATTATATATTTGAAGGCTGCTAAGAGAATGGATTGTAAATACATTCAACACAAAGTAAGAAATGGTAATTATACAACACAAAGAAAGTGTTTGATAATGCCAGGACGGCAATCATCTTGAAACACAGTTGACCCTTAAACAACACAGAGGTTGGGGCACTGACCCCATGCAGTCAAAAATATGCTTATAACTTTACAATTGACACTCTCTGTGATTCTGCATCCACTGATCCAATCAATCTTGGATTCTGTAGAACCACAAAGAAAAAGAAAAGCCACATATAAGTAGACCCGTGCAGTTCAAACCTGTGTTGTCCAATGGTCCATTGTATATAAATGTAACAAATCCACTTACTGATCACAATGTTATATGACAATTATATTTTAATAAAGCTGGATAAAAAAAAAAAACTCTTTCTACACACTAAGTTTTTAGATTAAGCCTCTAAAGGAGTTCATCCCTATTACTTCAACTGAATCACAAATTACCCCATAACTAAGTCATGTGACATATCATGCTCAAATTTCTCCAAGTCACGAATTTAGATAAGTCACAGCAGTGATAGCTTGTCTTTAACCCATGATAACTAGAGCTTCAACTAGATGACATGAAAGCTAGGTGCTGGAATCATATGAATCCTTGACCCCTCACAGATCTGCTGGTTGATAATGGTTGTAAACTGAAAGTCTTAGGTACTCTACACATGAAGTTTGCCATATGGTGTTTCCATGTTGCTAGTTTTGGCTACTTCCTAGCATGATGACTGGGTTTCAAAGGTAGGTGTCCCAAGGGAGAAATGAATGGCCAAGTGGAAACTGCACTGTTTTTGTTAGATTAGCCTAAAATTACATGGTTTAACTGTGATTGAACAGTATCAAGTCTTTCCCAGTTTCAAGGAGAGGGGAGATAGATCTCTTCTAATACAGAGAGTACCAAATTCCTATCAGATGACAGAAATATTTCTGTGAGCTTTTCCAAAAGAAAAATAAAATCTTCTATGCTGTAGCCACCACAATGATTTTTTTTCTTACATGCACAGTATGTGTACCTTTCCTTGGAGAACCTCCAAAGTCACATCATACTAGGATATTTCAGGCATAGACTGAAGGTCAAGAATCCCATCATCTAGATCAGGTCCTGGTGCGGACAAAGCTCATTAAGTAGTTTATCTTCATGTGAAGATCCATAAACTGAAGGACAAATTATCTGACCTCCTACAGATAATATTTAATATTTAATGGTTGGTCAGATAAAGAGTACCGACTACAGTCCTTCTATAAATTGAAAAAAAAAAAAAAAACAACAACCAGTGTGGAGCACATAGGAGTCACTAGTTCACTGTAATTCTGAAATACAGCTAGATATAGATTGGTGGTTTCTAGACTATTGGTCAGTCCTCCCGCCAGCAGATGACTACTGGCTCCATCCTTTGGGCCTTCTTTACCATCTGAATCATACTTTCTTTTATATAAATAGAAAAAGCTAAGTCGATTTTGTAACTAAGTTGTTTTTCCAACTTTTTTGTCCTTTAAAGTTTGGGGGCTCAATTACCTGTTTTAGGGCACAGAAGACTTAATTTGGAAAAATTTAAGACACCAGGAAAAATAAACAACTTTCATACCTATCATTTTTTTTGGCTCATTTATATCTAGCAGATCTTTCTTTAACCTATCGAATCCCTCTCACACTATCCAGTAAACAGCAAGAAGCAGCCATGCAGCAGTTTCAACCCTCTGCCGATTCTTGTTGCTTAGATTGTTAGGTTTACTCGACTCATTTTTTATTTTCTGTGTTACCCAGTCAATAGTATTGTTAACCTTTTAGCCAACATACGCAAGAAACAATTGTGGACAGCAGTTGTGGAGTTTCCTTAAACAGCTAAATATATAACTACCATATAATACAGCAGTCCCTTGCATGGGGATATACCCAGGGAGAGCCATAATTTGAGAGAATACATGCACGCCAATGCTCGCTGCAGCCCTGTTTACAATGGCCAAGACACAGAAGCAACCTAAAAGTGTGTCAACAGAGGACTGGATAAAGAAGATGTGGTACATATACATAAGGAAATGTTAGTCGTAAAACAATGAAATCATGCCATTTGCAGCAACATGGATAAACCTAGAGGTTATCATACTACGTGAAGCAAGTCACAGAGAACAATAAACATCATGAGATCGTTAATATGTGAAATCTAATAAAATGATATAAAAGAACTTATTCACAAAAAATAAACAGATGGAAAGATTTCAAAACCAGACTATGGTCAACAAAGGGGAAATGTTGGGGGGAAGGATGGGCTAGGAGATTAGGACTGGTATATACACACCACTACATTCAAAATCAATGAGTAAGAAGGACCTACTGCACAGCAAGGAGAAATCTTTTCAATACTCTCTGATAGCCTACATGGGGAAAGAATCTGAAAAAAATGGGGATATATATATGTATGTATATATATAACTGTTTCATTTTGCTGTTCACCTGAAACTAATGCAGTATTGTAAGTCAACTATACTCCAGTAAAATTTGTAAAAAAGAAACACCTTCATCTAATTTCCAATGATATCTTCTTCATTTTCATTTAAGTTTTCATTGACAGTTTCCTTAAGGATTATCACGCTTCACTTAAGGTTCTCTTCAGGACCGCGTTCTCAAAGCTCCTGATACTTTTATATTTTCATTATGGAATTGCTCACTCTGGCCATCAAAACCTACTTTAGTCTCTCTGTGTGACACATTATCCTAACACCCTAAGCTTAGTCATATTAAACAATTTTTTTTTTTGGTCTCAGTGATTCTATGAATCAAGAATTAAGATAAGGGAGTTGCCGTAATGGCTCAGTGGTTAACAAACCGGACCAGTATTCACAAGGATTTAATCCATGGCCTTGCTCAGTGTGTTAGGATTTGGCATTGCTGTGGCTGTGGTGTAGGCCAACAGCTGTAGCTCTGATTAGACTCCTAGCCTGGGAACCTCCATATGCCATGGGTGTGGCCCTAAAAGACAAATAATAATAATAATAATAATAATTTTAAAAAAAGAATTAAGGTACAACAGGGATGGCTTCCTGGGTCACGATATATGAGCCTCAGAAAGAAGAATTGAAAGCTGGGGGCTAAATTCAACTCTGGTCTTATTAATTCACAGAGAGTAGTAGCTACTGAGCGCAAGCTGGTTATCCCAGTTCTTCTCCAATGGGACTCTGGAATGGACTAGGTTGGCTTCAAGAGTACGGTGACCAGGTTTCAAGAGTAAGATTCCAGAAATAGAGTGCATACCAGGTAGAAGCCACACTGCTTTTTCTGGCTTGGATTCAAAGTCACAATATGTTATTTTCCTTGCATTCTATTCATTAAGGAAGTCCCAAAGTCTTGTTCATTTTCAAATGAAAGGGAAATAAACTCAACTGCTTGTTGAGGATAGGGATGTTTGCGAGCAGAAATATATCTGTGTTCTTTGGAAGTGACAACCTGCCACAGATGAGATAACATAGTACAACATTTAAAAACAATCTGTTTTCCATTATAAATAGTTTTGCGGACAAATATTTTACTGGTGTATTGTAATACACTGAATAAAAATAGAGATATAATTGGAATTTTTATATAAAACCATGATACCAGTTTTACATATGCCAAAACAGCTTTATTATTCTCAATGGATGATGTTAACTAATCATTGTATTATAACTCATAACAGTATAGAGTACAATAGTGCCTTTTGATATATGTGAAGTTAATAAGATGCTACTTCAGATAAAAAGGATTCTCCTGCTAACATATTTGACAAGCACTGTTATATCAGGGGGAAAGGGCTTCAAATAATCATACCTACAAAAATAAAAATTTGAACCTTAATATATTTTGTTAACCACTGTCAAGAACATGGCTTAGGAGCAATGTTAAAAGGCCAGGACATTTAACATTTTAAGCATGTGTCAAAACAGGCTAGGGAATGTGTTGCTATGCTTGGAAGGTATGTTTTGAATCAATACCTCATCACCATAACTAAAATATGTAAATTATAGCTTTATAGATGTATGGGTTATTAGAAGGGACCAATATACAAAGAAAGACCTCAGGATATTATCTTTTATGAACCTAACAGTTCATCCTGAAGACAAATGGAATGGATGAGAAGGAGAAGCATAGCTTCAGGAGTCTCCAGCATTACATGATCACATAGGACACTAGAAGAACAATGTCAGGAGTGCTGTTTTCAAGACATGTAATAGGTACAATCTCCATTCTTTGTTTTCCAACATACAGGGCAACAGTGAAAATTTTATTGGTCACTGGAATAAAAGTAATTTTCTTTGATAGTAGGTAATTATTAAAAGAAACAGCATAAGAGGAGAATCTTAATAAATCAGACCTCAAAAATCAGAATTTATATTAACTCAAACTTGTTAACTCAGCCTTTGCATTTAACCATTTGTAAAAATATATTTTACTGAACACTAAGAAATGTAAATGTATTTGTAATAGAGAAGAACAAATCTGACTCTATATTAGATCTGTTTCTTTTAACCTTACTTTGACCTTTGTCCTCTGTCATTTGTGCTGAGTCATCCTGGCTCTGCACCTTTGCAAAAGGATACTGCCTATAGCCTGAAATGTACAAGGTACCTATTCTCAAGGCTATGACCTTTAACAGTATCATATTTTAGATAAAAAGCTGCAAAACAGAGAAGAGCATTTGTTTTGTTGGAGGTTTACAGGAACATCATCACCTGACCATGACCTGACTCTATGCACAGCTACAAGAACAAAAGATTTTTGCACCAAGTTTGCAACAACCAACCACATTCCCATTACCCCTCCCCTTTCCTGAAGAGCAGGAGCCTGAATTCTGGCTGAGGGGAGAAGGTTCTTTGAGATACTAGTCTGCCTCTTCTTGGTCTGCTTGCTTTCTCACTAAAAAGTCATTATATCTTACCCCAACAACCTGTCCCCCAATTTACTGGCCTGTCATGTAGCAAGCAGAATGTGAGCAGAATGAGTTTGGATTCAATAAGAAAATTACTAAATTATGCTATTCTATTAACTAATTCATGCCTATATGAAACAAAAATTTCTTGTTCTGTCTTGTAGGCATTCAACTGGTAATTAAGACATAACTACAAGTAAGACAACGACCTATGCCTTGGAATGACTGGATTGGAATGAGCACTTAGTGAAACATGGAAATTTCCACGTATTTTAACATCCGTTATCTGCACATAAGTAAGCACTGTATTAATTTCAACAAACACGTATCCATACTCACTACGGTATAATTCAAAACAATTGACGATCTTCCTCTTAAAGAGTTTTTTTTTTTTTGGCAGGGGGTGGAGTTTTAGGGCTGCACCCATGGCCTATGGAGGTTCCCAGGCCAGGAGCTGACATGGAGCTATAGCCACCAGCCTACGCCACAGCAACATTCAGTCCCAGCCACATCTGCTACCTGTACCACTCACAGCAACGCCGGATCCTTAAGTCACCTAGCAAGGCCAGGGATCAAACTGGCATCTTCATGGATATTAGTCAGGTTTGTTAACTGCTGAATCACGACTGGAACTCTGATAAAGTTTATTTTAACACATGTTAAAATTGACCCAAATTGTTATTGACCCAAATTTGTGTGTTACATCTTCTAAAGACATTACTTTCATGTCCCACTGAAAAGCAAAGTTAAAAGACATGCTTCTATAGTAGAGTTTTTCAACCTGGGCTTTATTCACATTTTTGGACCTGATAATTCTTAGTGTGGACAGCTGTTATGTGTATTATAGGATTTTAGCAGTGTCTGTAACCTCTACCCATGAATACCATCACCTCCAACTTGTGACAACCAGAAATGATTTCAGATATTACCAAATTTCCCTGGGTGTAAAATCATTCCCAGCTGAGAACTACTATCTAAACTAAAGGTATTTTAAAGAAAAAATATGTTTTCCTTCCTGTGTTCACTAAAATCAGACTTAGAAATTGAAGAATTGATATATTATTCCATAAAATGCCCCATTGAAGTCAAGTAAATACCATTAAAGTTGATAGAGGCAGTTATAGATTATATAAATATAAAACAACTGAGTTCATATTGCCTTAAACACCATAAGACTGGGAGCATAAAATAAATAATCTTTAATAAATCTATATTTATTGAGATAATTTATTGGGATAATTTATAAATCTGGTTAACAGAATTGAAACAAGTATTTTGTAGTTACTTAAACAGTATTATCATCAAAACCCTATAGATCACAAAAAAAGAGATGATAAATTGGGTAGTTCAAACTTTATTTCTCTGTTTAAAAATTCCACAGTGCTTAGGTAAGGGCTGAACGACAAGAAGGAAAATGAAAAAGGAAGATTTTGAGCGCACGCTGCAATTCAGGTCCTATGTTGTAATTCAAGTACGTTTTTACACTCAAAAGAAACCTCCAAACTAAATTTATATTCATTATAGAAATAAAGAACATGAAGGATGTGGATTATCAGTAACTTTTTCATGAGAACATACAGGACACTGGCAATTTGGTATTTAAATTCAAATCCCCTTTACCCTTCTACCACACTACAGAGTCTCCTTTCTTTCTAAATAAAGTGGGAAAATAAAATGCAACTATTATGGGACCCAAGAGGGGCAGATAAGTGCATTTGCAAATGTAAGAAATGTGGCATGGTCTACTGTTCGTCCCCATTGTTCATTTCCCCTCCTTTATTATTACATTCCTTTGACTTTAACCAGGCACATAGCTTCCCTTTAAAAAGACTACACTTTTCATCTTTTATTGGAGGTTGCTGTCACCATGTAACACAGTTAAATTCAGAGCCAAAGATGTTTGTGAAAGTGATGTGGTCAAATTCAAAGTACACTGTGAAAGACAAAGTTGTTTATTTTATTATCCCTTGGTTGGCTTGCTATAACTCGAAAAATATTGGAAACCTTGACTTAAGGACAGTATTATTCCCTATTAGCCATGTGCTGCTTATGTTTAGGCTGCTAATATGAAGATGAAATATATAATTTACTGTACATTGAGTTTCTTTGATATAACAGTACAACAGGACTCTAATGAATAGAGGAGCCATTTATAAAAAAGTGCAATGAGGTTTCATGCACAAATACCAAGTACAAAGTTTAATTCAATATCCTAATATTAGCAGATATGAATATTATATCTATTTTTCTGATGACACACTCTTCTTAGTCTGAATTTATTTGTATTTCAAAAAGAAATGGCAATAACTTACTTCTTATAATCCAAAAATAATATGAAAGATTTTCATCACTATGATGTAGTACTTGATATTAGGCTTTATCTTTTCTCCAAAAACACCTACAAAACTTAGAAAAATAAATGAAATAATAATTTTTAAGAAATCAAAAACACCGTGCAGGAATGTGGTCATTGAAGTAGGCCCTCAAATCATCCCACTATTGCCTTGTCTTTCTTCTTGGGATGAATCATGCTATAAAGCAGGGAGTTAGAACCTAAGCAGAGAGTGGGTCTTACTGAGTTGAGGAGAGAGAGTAAGAGAGCTGTCAGAGTCCCAAGCTACTTAAAAGGCCATATGCACGGACAAAATTACCTAAGAAACAAGACCTGTGCACTGGGCTTCTCCAAAAGTCTGACTGGTTATTTGTTGCATACTTTGATATGTGCAAAGGCCAAGATATCAGTAAGGGGCTCTTAGAACCTGGGAGGCCAGGAGATGACAAAGTTTCACAGTGACAAAGTTTTGCAGTGATGGGACATGTCAGATTCAATCCCAACCACACTTGAGAGACTC
The DNA here is from genome assembly GCA_004024745.2 of Catagonus wagneri. NCBI lineage: Eukaryota > Metazoa > Chordata > Mammalia > Artiodactyla > Tayassuidae > Catagonus > Catagonus wagneri. Next base: position 28,010,461 of record PVHT020000886.1, on the reverse strand, counting down.
ACCGAGTGAGTGCCTTAGGCATTCAACTGAAAGTTCAGATAGACAATGCCTTAGAGTTAAGATCTATGATTTAGAATAAAGAGTATCTTCTAGGTCTAGATTCAAAACTGAAATAGACTCATCAAACAAATATAAGTCTAAAGGGCCAGAGGTAATGTAACTGACTGTAAGAAAAGATAAACATACTCTTTACAGAAAACAAGATATAATCCATATTTCCTACGCTTATTCATAGTGCATAGCAATATTTATGAGGTATGGAGGGGGGAAAAAAGGGAAATGGAAAAGAATGACTCACAGTCAAGAAAAAAGAAGGCAACAGAAACTGATCCCAAGAGAAGCCGGATACTCTAGTTAACAAACAAGGATTCTGCAGTAGTCTTTGTAAATCCTTTACAAAGACATTAAAGACAATATGATCATCATGAATGAACAGTTAAAGAGTATCTGCAAAGACCAAATGGACTTTCACATGAAAATTAACATATCAGAAACGAAAAATATACTAGGTGGCTTGATGAGTTTATAGATAGTAGGGAAATTGTATGTTAATTGAAGATATAATTAAATTGTCCAAACAAAAATTAAAACAAAAAATACATATTTTAAAAGAAGTAAAATAATATCAATGTCATCTGCAAGACTTAATATGATTTGACATGCATATAGTTGGAGTTTAAGACTAGAAGAAAAAGGAAGAACATAAAGTACTTAAAAATGAATAATTTTTTCAGGTTTAAAGCAAAAGCATAAACTCAATAAGATCAGAGAACCACAAGCAAAACACAAAGAAATACAACAAAAACCACACTATGCATCCCAGTTAGAATGCTAACAATCAAAGACAGAGCACCATGAAAACTTATATACTGGAGAAAAATATATATATGTTGTCTGATTTCTCATCAGAAACAGTGGAGGACAGAATAAAATGGAATGATATCACTAATGTGCTAAAATATAAATATTAATAATTAATAGTTACATTGTTATTCTATAGCACTTAAAAATATGAAAAAATATAAAAGAAAGTAAAATAAAAATATTTTCAAATTAAAAACAATTTGTAATCAGCAGACTTTCAATTCAAAATTACTTAAGTGGGTAATACTAATCTATGGTATTAGCAAGTTATTTTGGGGAAGGAAAGTGGAGTCAGTAAGTGGAAGACCAGCAGAATTTTTGAGGTGCTCTTAATATTCTAGTTCTTAATCTCAGTGGTGTTTACTTTCTAATAATTCACTGAAACATTTATAATGTTTGCATTTTTTTCTATGTGTATCATATGCCAATCTATAAGTTATTTTTTAAAAACTTAAGGAAATTCTTTAAGATGAAGGACAATGATGTCAGATGAATATTAGATCTATTAGGCTCAAGATATCATTAGATACAATAAATATATATGTAAATATACAATCTAATGCTTTTAAAAAATTTTATCACTTCATACCTTAAAAATATATGATAGGTAAAAAAATGTTGAATATATGTTATAGGTCTCTAGTCCAAGTAGATTCAGTATGTATATAGTAGCACAAAGTTCAAGGCATGAAACTTTATTATTGCGAGGTTCTTAGATTCTAAGCAAGGTAATTAAACATTGACTGGAACTAGAAAACGGTTAAAGTTGTGTAGTGTAGTTCTGAAAGCAACTACAAAGAAGTAATGTAAAATTGTATAGCAAAAAAAAAGTCAATATAATAATTAAACTGGGAGTAGAAAAAAATAATCTCTCAAAATGATGGAAACAACGAACCAGAGACAAAACTGAGAAAACATTTAGCAAAATGATTGACATACTCAATGTTAATAATTACAAAAATATAAATGGAAGAAATTTGTTAAAATACAGTAATTGTCTGAATCAATAAAATCTAAAATCAAACCCTAATAACTGTCTCCTAGAGGCATACTTTAAATATAGAAACACATGGAAATAAAATAAGGGAATGGAAATAGAAATACTATGTGAAGATTAAGACTAAGGATGCCTGAATGGGTATATTAAGAAGAGGAACAATAACTTTAAGGACAAGCATTATAATAGAGTTAAAGATTAGTATTTCATAATTGAATAAGGATAATTCATCAGAAAGACCTATCAATTATAAATACATACATACCTAATGACAGCATTAAATAATATATTAAGCAAAAGTTGATAAGAAATAAAGGGTGAAGTAGATAATTCAAAAATCTTATTTGAAAACTTTTAACATTATTCTCTCATCAAGTGATAGACAAACCAAGGATATGAATGTAAGAACACGGAAAATCTGAACACTATCAAATATCATGATTATATTAATATAGAACAGTATAATCTTACATTTATTTCAAGTGAACATAGAATATTCATTAATTTAGTCCATTGGTTTACCCATACAGTAAGACTCAGCAAATATCAACTGAAATCATACTGAACATGTATTTTAATGTGTGACAAATGCAGGCACCAAGATAAATAATGATGGTAATAGACAATAGCTGACAAAATAAAATAAGGATTCTATACTAAGCTTATGAGATGCGAGGGAAGGGCCTTCTTACAGTAGAATGCCAATTTTTATTACATTGAAGACAGAAAATTATCAATGGATATTAAAACTAGTGTAAGAAACTCTCATGAAGAACAGGATCTTAAAAGAATGGAGTCTCAAACCCTATCCCCACTTACTACCTACTAATTATAAAAAGAAAAATAGTAAGTTTACTGTTAAATTTCCTAGCATACAACTTTAAGCAAAATGATCCTTTACTATCACTACTATTGGGATAATCTCACCAATTTCTGCTGTACAATAAACCGAGCCAGTTTTATATATATATATATTTTATTCTTTTTCTCACATTATCCTCCATCACATTCCATCACAAGTGACTAGATATAGCTCCCTGTGCCATACAGCAGATCTCATTGCTTATCTAGTCTAAAAGCAACAGTTTGCATATACCAACCCCAAAGTCCCAATCCACCTCACTCCCTCCCCCCTCCCCTGTGGCAACCACAAGTCTGTTCTCCACGTCCATGAGTTTGTTTCTTTTCTGTAGACAGGTACATTTGTGCCCCATGCTAGATTCCAGATATAAGTGATAGCATATCATATTTGTCTTTCTCTTTCTGACTTACTTCACTTAGTATGAGACTCTCTAGTTCCACCCGTGTTGCTGCAAATGGCATTATTTTTTTCTTTTTTATGGCTGAGTAGTTTTCCATTGGTGCATATGAACCACATTGTCTTAATCCGTTCATCTGTCGATGGGCATTTAGGTTGTTTCCATGTCTTGGGTATCATGAGTAGTCCTGCAATGAATACAGGGGTGTATGTATCTTTTTGAATGAAAGTTTTGTCCAGATATATGCCCAGGTGTGGGACTGCAGGATCATACAGTAGTCTACAAATAACAAATGCTGAAGAGGGTGTGTAGAAAAGGTAACCCTCCTACACTGTTGGTAGGAGTGTAAATTGGTAAAACCACTATGTAAAACAGTATGGAAGTTCCTCAGAAAACTAAATATAGAACTACCATATGATCAAGCAGTCCCATTCCTGGGCAGATATCTGGATAAAACTTTCATTCAAAAAGGTACATGTACCCCATGTACTTTTCAGATCTACTCACAATAGCCAAGACATGGAAACACATAAATGTCCATCTACAGATGAATGGATCACCAATCTATTTAATGTCAATAACTTTTAATAACTATCTCAATGATAAAGCAGAATTATAATTTTTATGATGGATATACAAACAATAAGAGCATGAAAGAGAACTGACAGCGTATTTTGCATTATGATAGACAGCTTTCAAAGATGGCCCTCAATCATGCCACCTCTTGATATATACCAGCTTGGGTAACATCTTCTCCTTGAGAGTATACAAGACATAGTTACTTCTAACCATAGACTACCAGCATGGTAATAAGCCATTAACTTCCATGATTAAGGAAGACCATGATTTTTATCTCCTGCTAACAGACTTCCTCTATTGCCTTCTTGGCTTGCTTACTTTAATGAGTAAGCTACCATACTGGAGAGGCCCACCTGGCAAGGAACTAAGGATAGAATCAGTCCAGCAAATTACCAGAAATGGATTTCTGTTAACATCCTGTCATTGGGTGAAATTAATATTCAATATAAATTCAGTACTGGAGTTTTTCAGCAAATTAATATTTTAGCAGTTGCAAAGAGCCATTTCAAGTAAGGAGCTGTCTTTAGAAAAGAGAACCAAACGAAGTAGTTCTTTCTCCTGGGTTGTGAAACTATGGTGATACAAACATCTATAGCCCCAAGGGACTATACATGTGCTTTATATAAATATAAAAGGACTATACTCAGATAAATTTTCTGCTAAGCATTGAAGTGACTTTGGCCCAGTAGACACTTTGAAGACTGTGGGGGACCCTGAAGTAGAGCTCACAGTTAGGGCTCAGAAATAGGATCACCAAAATAATACATGCGTGATAAGCCACTAAGTTTCTGCGCAATTTGTTATGCAGAAATAGAAAATGAATCGTGTTTTAACCATAAGGCAACTAAAGAGTCATGTTAGGATGCATATGAATATTTTAGGGTAGAATATACACAACAGATCAGCCAATATGTATATCTCTTTTTTTTTGTTGTTAAGAAAAATTATTTCTCAAAAAGAGATCACCTTAACACTGCAGAACAACTCCAAGGTAATCTTAAATCAGCTTGTCTTCTATGTCATTAGATAATACCCTCTTACCTAGTCTAAAATAAAAGAACAAAAATTCACTTTTTTCTATAATTTCCAGTTTTTTATAATGATTTTTATGTTTTCCATTATAACTGGTTTACAGTGTTGTCAATTTTCTACTATACAGCAAGGTGACCTAGTCACACATACATGTATACAGTCTTTTTTCATACAGTATCATGCTCCATCATAAGTGACTAGCTATAGTTCCCAGTGCTACACAGAAGGATCTCATTGCTCATCCATTCCAAATGAATAGTTTGCATCTATTAACCCCAAATTCCAAATGCATCCCACTCCTTCCCTATTCTCCTCGGCAACCATAAGTCTGTTCTCCATGTCTACGATTTTCTTTTCTGTGGAAAGGTTCCTTTGTGCCATTTAATAGATTCCAGATATAAATGATAGCATATGATATTTGTCTTTCTCATTCTGACTTACTTCACTTAGTATGAGAGTCTCTAGTTCCATCCATGTTGCTGCAAATGGCATTATTTTGTTCTTTTTTAGGCTGAGTAGTGTTCCATTGTGTATATGTACCACATCCTCTTAATCCAATCATCTATTGATGAACATTTACGTTGTTTCCATGTCTTGGCAATTGTGAATAGTGCTGCGATGAACATGTGGCTTTATATGTTTTTTTCAAGGAAAGTTTTGTACGGACATATGCCCAAGAGTGGGATTGCTGGGTCGCATGGTAGTTCTATGTATAGTTTTCTAAGGTACCTCCATACTGTTTTCCACAGTGGTTGTACCAATTTACATTCCCACCAACAGTGCAAGAGGGTACCTTTTTCTCCACACCCTCTCCAGAATTTGTTATTTGTGGACTTATTAATGATGGTCATTCTGACTGATGTGAAGTGGTGCCTCATGGTAGTTTTGATTTACATTTCTCAAATAATAAATGATGTTGAGCATTTTTTGTGTGCTTGTGGGCCATCCGTATATCTTCTTTGGAGAAATGTCTATTCAGGTCTTTTGCCCATTTTTGCATCTATATTTATCAAAGATATTGGCCTATAATTTTCCTTTCAGTGGTATATTTGTCTGGTTTTGGTATTAGGGTGATGATGGCATCATATCTTTGATGAATACAGATGTGAAAATTCTCAACAAAATTTTAGCCAACCAAATGCAACAACATATAAAAAAGATCATACACCACAACCAAGTGGGATTCATTCCAGGTTCACAAGGATGGTTCAACAAATGCAAATCAATCAACGTCATAAACCACATTAGTGAAAGAAACGTCAAAAACCACATGACCTCAACAGATGCAGAAAAAACATTTGATGAAGTCTAAGATCCATTCATAAAAACTCTTACCAAAGTAGGTATAGAGGGAACATACCTTAACATAATAAAAACAAAATAATTTATGACAAACCCACAGCAAATATGATAGTCAATGGAGAAAAGCTAAAAGCTTTCCCACTAAAATCTGGATCAAGACAAGGATGCCCACTCTCATCACTTTTATTCAACATAGTATTTGAAGTCCTAGCCACAGCAATCAGACAAACAAAAGAAATGAAAGGCATCCAAATAGGAAGAAAAGAGGTAAAACTGTCATGTATGCCGATGACATGATACTATATACAGAAAACCCTAAGAACTCAACCCAAAAACTATTCAAACTGATCAACAAATTCAGCAAAGTAGCAGGATATAAGATTAGCATTCAGAAATCAGTTGCATTTCTGTATACTAACAATGAAATATTAGAAAAGGAATATAAAAATACAAACCCTTTAAAATTGCACCCCAAAAAATCAAATACCTGGGAATAAACCTGACCAAGGAGGTGAAAGACTAACATGCTGAGAACTATAAAACATTAATCAAGGAAATTAAAGAGGATGCAAAGAAATGGAAAGCTATTCCATGCTCCTGGGTTGGAAAAATTAATATTGTAAAAATGGCCATACTACCCAAAGCAATCTACATATTCAATGCAATCCCTATCAAATTACCCATGACATTTTTCACAGAACTAGATCGAACCATCTAAAAATTTATATGGAACCACAAAAGATCCAGAATTGCCAAAGCAATCTGGAGGAACAAAAACCAAGGAGAAGGCATAACTCTTCCAGACCTCAAGCAATAGTACAAAGCCACAGTAATCAAGGCAGTGTGGTAATGGTACCAAAACAGGCATACAGACCAATGGAACAGAACAGAGAACCCAGAAATAAACCCAGACACATATGGTCAACTAAACTTTGACAAAGGAGGCAGGAATATAAAATGGGACAAAGACAGTCTTTTCAGCAAGTGTTGCTGGGAAAACTGGACAGCTGCATGTAAATCAATGAAACTGGAACACCACCTCACACCATGCACAAAAATAAACTCAAAATGGCTTAAAGACTTAAATGTAAGGCAAGACACCATCAAACTCCTAGAAGAGAACATAGGCGAAACATTCTTACAAATGTTTTCTCAGGTCAGTCTCCCAAGGCAACAGAAATAAAAGCAAAAATAAACCAATGGGTCCTAATCAAACTGACAAGCTTTTGCACAGCAGAGCAAAACATGTAAAAAAAGAAAAATTTAGTTTTAAACTAACATTTTTATAGTGCACATAAGCAAAACCTTCGCTGAGGAATGCAATTAGCTACTAACTTGTAATATTTATTTTTCTGGACTATAAACAAGAGTTTTCCAAACCTGGAAGCTAATGCCTACAATAAGTAACCTGGCCTTTCAAACAATTAAGAGCTCTTGGAGGCTGGATCAGTCTTGAACCTGAAGCTGCTTTTGGAAGTTGCTGGGCCACTATGTACTACTGTACTTGTATTGCGGGAGCAAAATTATAGTGTATTGTTAGATAAATCCTAGTTATATAAAGGGCCACAAAGCTTATAACTTCATTTCATAGTGATCAGATCACTACTGAATATTATCAAAATTATCCCAAAACGTGAAGTTTGAACATGTGGAGTTCATATTAGGCACCTATAATTCCGAATTTTCTACATTGTTCTTACACATTTTTCACTCGTTTCCCATATATTACTGCTATCAAGAAGGGCAATTCATTTTGTAAAGTTTTTATTGTTATTATTTTCTTCCTAATGAATAGATTTCATGCCTACCACATTTCTTGCAAAATATTCCAGCTAAGCCAAAACACACAGCTAAACATGCTTACCTCTGGCATTATTTTAGAAAAAAAACATTTCTTCCCTAAGGCTGAAATATTTAATATAAAAATAAATTTTCCCTATTTATAAATATGAATTTAAGTTATATTTACAGGTTTAAGTGGCATTATATCTTTGTGCTGTATTATAATCTGAGTTTCAGAGAGAAACTATATTTTGAATTTATTCTTTAAAGATCTTCATATGAAGACAATCTTAGTTATAAGTATATTTAAACTCTCTAAAGACATTTAGAATATCATTCTGTATTTTAGTATGCATTCTGAATTTTACTTTGAGCCCTAATTGTTGCTCAGCTGTAACATAAAATTATTGTATGCAGGTGTGTGTGTGTGTTGTGTGTGTGTGTTTAATGATCTACATTACTTATTTTATTACTGTTATGATGTAAACAAATACTCAATAAACATCTGAAGAAGTCAATATTTTCATGTGAGAATACAAGTTTTTCACTGAATACATGACTGTCTTATTATTCTATGTAACACTTTGTCTAAGTTTTCACAGGATACCATAATGAAACACCCTACAATGGTGGCTTAAACAACAGAAATTTATTTTCTCACAAGGCTATAAGTCTGATATTGGGGCCATTATGGTGCATTTTAATCCCCACACCTCATGTATTAGTAAATTCTACTTGGGAAACCCTTAAAATGGTTACTCATTTTTGATCTAGATTAGGTATGCAACATACAACTCAACATTTCTCTGACCTGTTCAGCATAATTCAATGTAATTGACCTTAATGACTTCTTCAAGTATATTCTAAGAATGGAAAGTTGCTCCTGACACTCTTCTGGATAAATACAGTTAATGAGCTATAACAAAGACTGTTCTGCCCTGACTCAAGCTGGCTTCTCCACAAGAATGTGGTTGTTTCAGGGAGAAACTAATCGTGGAATGCAGGAAAAATAATACATTTTTCAAAAGCAGAAAAGAGCTGACTGCTCTTCATTCCAGGAAAATTGTATTTAAAATTCCTACTTTTATGTAATGCAGCATTTTAGAACCAATTAATGTGGATATTGTATATAGCGTATTTTATCTGTAAATAAGGGCATTACCATTTTAGTACCTAAAAAATCCTCATCTAACTTCAGAGTACTGTATTCACATGTAAACAATAGTTGTTTAGATTTCAATTATTTAAAAGATTTCAAAGAATAAGCAAGGTTTCAAATGAGAAGAGATAGGTTAGTGGAGCTATGAAAAATCTGGGCTCAAGTAAAAAAAGAAAAAAAAATCTGGCAATACAAGACCACATTTTAATATAAAACTATTTACTTAACGATTAACTCTAACTTCCTATAGTTAAGAAGACAAAGAAGGGAAAAGATTTCTCCTGCAAAAATCACAATGGTAACATATATCAGACATAAAGTGAAGAAGCAATTTGATCATATTCTATAATTTTGGAATTCTCTCATTATTTCCTCATATATTTTAGTTTTTATAATATTTTATTTTAATGTATCTTTTCTAAATGCAAGTAATAATCATTACACTTAGATTAGAAGCTCTGAAATTCCATTAAAAGTTGTTTGCTAAATATATAGGTATACATATTTATTCTAAATTATTTGTTAATGCCATGTGTCCCTAACTTATTTATGTGTGTATACAAATATGCATGTAAATATTTAAATTACTGATTTTAATAGTAGTACATTTAACAGTACTGAATACGAAGATGTGAAATTTTAATTACTATATACTTTTATAAAATTTTATTTTAAAAAATGTTTTTAGGTAATATCATAGGGAAATATATTACTGCTACTTAAGCCACTTAGTATCAAATATATGAAAATTTCTAAGATTAATTAATAGAATATTTACCTCTTTCAGTGAATGCATACATGGATGAACATGTTTATTAATTTATTTTTGTTATAATAATTAAAAACAGAACCATCATAATTTAGCATTCACATTTCTGGATATATATCTAAAAGAAGTCATTATCTCGAAGAGATCTGCACCCCCCCAAGTATACTGCATTTTTTACAAGAGCCAAGATACAGAAACAACCTAAGTGTCCTTAGACAGATGAGTGGATAAAGGTGTGATACACACACACAGACACACACACACACACACACACACACACACACACACACGGTGGAATATTATTCAGTCACAAGAAAGAAGGAAATTCTGCCATCTGTAACAATATGGATTGAACTTCAGGACATTATATTGAGAGAAATAAATTAGATAAAGAATGACAAGTATTGTATGATATCACTTACATGTGAAATTTTTAAAAACCAAACTTGTAAAAACAGAGCGTAAGATGGTGGTTAGCCAGGGGCTGAGAGGTAGAGGAATAGGAGAGGTGCTGTATAAGGATACAAACTTCCAACAAGTAAATAAATAAGTCTAGGTGATCTAATGCACAATATGGTGAATACAGTCCTTAACAGTGTATTATAATCATCAGACTTGCTAAGAGACTGGGTCTGATTCTCACCAAAAAAGAAATGAATATGCAGTGTCACAGAAGTGCCAACTACTGCCACAACAGCAGTCACATCGCCCGTATAAATGCGCATGGAATATTGCACACGCTAAACTTACACAGTGTTACATGTCAAATATATTTCAATAAGCCAAAAAAAGGCTTTATTCAAAATAAAAAGATAGAAAAATTAGATAATTTTCTAATTAAAAATATCTTCAGAGGGCATATATAGGTTTGAATTATTGGTATTTGTTTATATATGTTTATGTATATATTTATATATATTTTCATATATTTTTATACATATGTTATGTATGCCACCTCATATTGTTTGATACAGATCAAACATTGCTTTCAAAAAGTAGATAGTTTATATTTTCATAAAAATACTTAATCATATGCATTATGCAATCTTTATGAAAATTTTCATTATTCTGGATATTACTAGTCTAGTTTTTAAAACAGTTGCAATTTTTCTCTAGTTTTTGATGCTTAGTGTTAAGGAAAAGGTATTGAGTTAAATATGTTATTTTATACATAATAGGTAGATATTGAAAATCATTAGTAAAAACCTACAAGATTAACTAAAAAATGATAGTTATTGCAAACTGCAGGCAGAAGGAAAGGAAAAGAACTAATTCTAAGAAGCATGACATACACCAATAAAAGTAAAAATCCAGTAAAAATGTTTTCTGTTAGAGTTCAGTATGTACTGGCTACTGTTTTACAAAAGCATCTCACCACTAAATAAAGTATTTTAAAAAAACATGTATTCTGGATATTGAGGCACTGCAGCTAATATTTTCAAGAGAATATCACAATCTATTCAGTCTATAAGGGCTATTTGCCTTTAAGGTTTTTAACACCATCCTTAAATTCAAGAGCCATGAGAGTTTCAGCATCATCAACTTTATCAAAGTGTAGTCTGCCATTAAATGATTTTTCCTGTCCTTTGTTGTTATTTGTTTTGTTATTGAACTGTAGCGTCAACATATTTTCTTCTGAATTATCAAAATCAAGTACAGCTCCATTTACAGTGAATGAACAATCAATAACAACTCTTCTAACTGGTGCAATATCCTAACATTTTCCCATCTTATATCTTTTTCTGAGTGTATATCTTTACTGAAATGGATGAAATCACCTTTAAACAATAAAGGAAAATAATTAAAGTCATTCTCACTTTGTTTCCAAATTCCAATACAGAGTTCCACTTTCAGACATTAGCACTCTCACACTCTACACACCTTATACTTTGTGGAAGCAGTCTGCCAGCGGTGCCCTGCTGCCCCAAGGACCCCCCCCCCGCCCCGCCCTCCCTGGATTCCTCCTGGTAGAAAGAGCAGAAAGGAGGCACCAGCAAAATGACACTGGATCACAATGTCTTTTTTAATGTGATCGGCTCTGTTTTCATCTGTATTAAACATTAGATTCCTAAGTAACTGTCTTTTAAATAAAGCATCCCCTGATTAAAACATTTTAAATGAGCTGGAAAATAACACCGCTTTGGCATATTTTTAAACTTTAAATGAAAAGTGGCTTTTTGTCTTATTGCACAATTGTTTGATAAAACTATCAAGAATTCTCTTAAAATTATGGTAATTACAATATCTTAGATGTTGGGAAGTTGGGTTTTGGTCTATAGTTTGATGGCATCACTTATGCACGCACACAGAAACACACAGGTGAGAAAAGTGCAGTCATGGAGATGCAGTGTGAATCTTCTCGGAGAAGGTCAAGGAGTCTTCCAACCTCCTCTGCAATTTCAACCCTCAAAAAGCTTCTATCTGTTACTATCTCCTTTAGGTAAAAACTCTATCAATACAAACATATTATCTTTATAATATAAATTCAAACATCTCTGCCACATAGTTTGATTTTTCTAAAATCGCATTCTTACAATTAAATATCTGGGTAATTTTTCTGATTGCCCATTTATTCGCACAGGCTCTTGGACATGCTTCTATATGACTAAGTAATTTGTGACATGAAGTGAAAAGAAACAGGAAAGCAAAATAAAACTGATGTTGCTCTAAAACACTTGGGTGAGCTGCATATCTCTATTTCATCAAACCCATCAAATGAAAGACACTTTTAGTTTATGTTCACCTAAGGAAGAAAAATAAACTTTATCAAGTAAACTGTGAAACACTACCTATGGTAGGACTGATTTCAATTTTAGAATTATTACAATGTTACGTATATGCATGTAGAACAAATGAAAAGTAAAAAACATATATTTGACTTTTACAAAAACATCACATAGGATGGATTATTCGTCCAGTTTCTAAGATGAGGAAAATTAGCACCAAACTATAGGCAACAAGCACAAGATTACAAAATAATACATAGTGCGGTCAGAACTCAGAATCAATTCTGTCTGCGTCTACAGACCATCCTCTCCTTACAGATTTCCACTTCTTATGTGTTCCCCCTTGATGCGCCCCTGCTGTTTCAGTTCTGGAAATGCTTCTCCTGACTCTTATTTAATACCTTATAAGCTAGAGTCTACCATGGCATAGAGAGGCCACGGCTTAACCAAAGTCAAGTCCATGCTATAACCAAACAATAGTTTGATCCTGAAGAAAAAGACACTGCTTCTCTACTCCAAAGTCCCAATAAATGTTTTTTGAAAAGTTTCATTTCGTGATACTCATATCCAATAGAGTACATTGGACTTAACAGGCTTACAATGCTTTGACAATTTCTTCAGATTGTCAAAGCAACTATGTGGCTGAACAACCAAAGCTTTTTTAACGAATAAAAAGCATAACCCATAAATCTAAGACATACAGTTTCTGCTATGGTTATTCTTGTAAATTAGTTATTTTTCCTTTTTCCATAGGAAATAAAATTTATAAAATAGATTCCATGCTCAATTTAACATTAATCCCCAATAAAATATTAACATCTTACATACTTAATTTAAAAAGGTTACAATATTAACAGAGGCAAACTTTTTATCAAATAATCATTGTGGAACAAGAATTAGCCTAAGTGGTTTTTTTTTTCTTTCATTTACCTTATATACATGGAAGAAATAGCTATTATTAGCCATTTTTTTTAGATGAGGTAATAGGGGATCAACCAATAATTCCTATGCACAGTTAAAATTGGCAAGCATAATTTACACAAGTTCCGCAACTGAGGCTTTTTAAGTCATTAGAAATTTTTTTTCCAAAGAAGGAGGAGAAATGGGCCGGAACTCTGGAGAGCAGCACTGAAGTTCAGGTTACAAAGTGAAGGGTTGATTGAAGTGGTGGGGTAGACTAATCAGTCACTGTACTTGACTTGGCGTGACTTCGCGACCTGTCTGCCTTTCCCAGGGTGTCCCAGGTTCTCCTATGCCTGAACGTGGGTTTTCCTTTGCCTGCATTTCTTCCTGCCCTGTCCAGTTGAACCCTACTGGCCTAAGTCTCAATTCTGACTCAGCACGAGCGTGCTCCTTTCAGCCCCCCACTCACCCAGTCCCAGGCTTCTGGGAGAGTGTGATGCTCGTCTCTGCTTTCAGGGCACCCTGTGCATACACCTGCGGGTGCCTTTAACGCACGCTGTTCCTCAGAGTCTCTGAACTTGCTTAAAGCAGAAACGGTATCTTATTCCCCATCTGTAAACAGAGAGTCTAGCCCTCATGAGCTTGGCACACATGAAGCACTCAGTGAATAAATATTAAATGAAAGAAGGAAGAAATGAGGGAACAGACATCAATTTACTCAGGTATGTAAGAAGGAAATGGGTCTAGGTGAACGCTTAGATGCTCCTTAGCTCTAAAAACTCGTTCCTTCTGGCTCTGTTGACGTATTAGAGCACATAATAAGCACTCAATATTGATCTTTTCAACCTCTATCCTCATTTCACATTTTTGTGGCTCCCTTATTTGCCAAAACGGAGGTAGCTATGGCACAGGTGACTTTTGCACCCAGATGTGTGCTCCTTTCCATTTGCCAGACCCTGCTGCAGATAACTAGGCTCTGGTACTAACATCTTGCTAGAGGATGTTGGGGAAACACACCACCTCTAGACCTAGCCCCCCAGAGATGCTGAGGAACCCAGTGGGTGTCTCTGGCTCCTCAGCTGCCCTGACGGAGGCATCCTCGCGGGTATGCCATGGAGTTCCCGGGGGGAAAACGGAACCACAGAATGAGGGACCTCCGGGTGGGTGAGTCATTGAGTACATGAGGGACCCAGGACGTGCATCAGGCCGTGTGATCAGGAAATAAATCTCTCTTGGGTAAGCCAATGAAAAATTTTTAAAATGAAAACAAACATGAATTGTTCTAATTCAGAAGCCAACAGACAGACAGGCAAGTAAAACAAAAAATGAAACCCTTCAATTCTACAAGAGTAATTGCATTTATTTATTTTTATTTTAGCCTGAAAAAAATAACGGAATAGAATAAGCAGCAGAATTAATAACAGAATAAATTAACAGAGTTTAATAGAATAAATAACAGAATTTTCATCTCTTTTTCTGTCAGGCTTTCTGAGTCAGAGTTCTAAATGCATTTAGTATTTGATACAGTGGGGCCGTTATTAATGGGAGCGTAGAAACAGTCAGTAATGTTTCAAACTTGAAACAGATCCTTTAATAACTAATCAGTGCCCAGATACATGACATACCAACAAACAAGCACAGAATTTAGCATTTAGGATGTTCAGTTCTTGGTGAGTGGTATATAAATGTATATTCAAATGCGTTTCTTCTCTCCCTTATGTTTCAATTTTGCTTCGTTAAGAATTGATGATGTAAAACCAAGAAGACAGAATGCAGAAGAAGACTATGTTATAAGGACATCATTTATAATAACTTATTATCTCCAGGATCAAATATTCACAAATCGGACATATTTTATCATCTTTTGCTTAAGTTTTAACCTCCTGAAATGTAATAAGATATATCTTATGTAGACAGAGTGAAAAATATATGGTTGATCTTAACGATTTCTCAAAAAAGTCTCTAAAACCAGGGTTACTAGATCAATTATATTTTAAATCATTTGCTAAAGTGCTTAATGTTGACTCACAAGTATTTAAAATACTACATTGAATTAGCTTTCCAGAAATGTTCCTTTCTAATGTTTCTTTTGGAAGGAATTTAAGACAAAGAAGTTATCCCATACTTATAATCTCAATAAGTAATGATTTTAACATCTAATTTTTGGCCTTAAATTTCTTTATTTTCTTCTCTGCTTCCTAACATTTCAGAGGCCTCTCGATTTGTACATTAGAATGTGTACAGATAGTCCTCTACTTGCAGTGGTTAGATTTATGATTTCTTGACTTTATGATAGTACGAAAATGATATTTATTCACTAGAAACTGTACTAAAATGTTAAACTTTGATCTATTCCCAGGCTAGCAACACACTGTATAATACTCCGTCCCTGTGATGCTGGACAGCGGCTGAGATGGAGCAACCAGGCAGCCACGTGATCACCAACATAATCAACAGATCCACTCACAACCGTTCTGTACTCACACAACCTTTCTATTTTTCCCTTACAGTATCATATTCAATACCTTACATGAGATATTCAACACTTTATTATAAAATAGGCTGTATGGTAGATGATTTTGCCAGTTGCAGACTAATGTAAGTGTTCTGAGTACGTTTAATGGCAGGCGAGGCTATTCAGCACATTAAGTAATACACCTAAATGCATTCTCAACTTGATATTTTGTAATTACAGTGGGTTTATTGGGACTTAACTCCATTGTAAGTCAAGAAGATCTGTAGAGACAGATGAAGAAAGATAAGAAAGAGAGAGGAAGGGAGAGAATGAGGAAGGGAAAAGAGAAAGTAGAGAAAGAAAGAGGAAGAGAAAGAGAAGGGGAGAGAGAATGAGACGAAGGTAGGAAAGAAGGATGGAAGAAGGGAGAGAAAATCTATTATTTTTGTGACAGATACATGGAAAAGGTCTGGAAATCCAAGTTTTCCATTCAGAACATGAATGAGGAAAATCCACAGGTTTCATGAGTGGTTAAATTTGAAAATATATGAAATCTTGGGAAAAAACTCATAAAGACAGAGAGATAGACAAATACTGTGTGATGAGACACACAGCCCTAGAGGTCACCATCTGAGTAAAAACTGTTTCAGTTACACCTTTAAAACATTAGATACAGAAACGGATCATAAGGCAAACAGTTCCAGTAGGAAAGAAAAAGTTAGGTTAAAAGGGAAAAATCTGAAAGTAATACTATTTTACTTTCTGTTTATTTCTTCTGTTTAAAAAATTGTAATCATTGATTGTATTGTTCAGAGATCTTTGGAAACTAGGAAAAGTCAGGTTAACAGACTTTGAAAACAGCTACCAGTGGTGCAAACAGCCTGTGTTAAGGAAGATATTTAACTAATCCCTTAATATTAAGACATTTTCTCAAAAGTGGACACAAATGTCTATGCTCTAATAAAAAAGAAGCCCTGCCCCAATTTTTCTAAATCACTTCAATACCATTCATTTATAGTTTAACAAATCTGATTACCATAAGTCAGCACAACTCTACTAATTAGTGATAGAATTTTGACAAAAACGTAGTTCTGAATCCTAACCTCAACACCATCATGGCTTTTCACTGCTCTGATATTTTTGACATATGTTTTTGTCTCAGTCTGTTTATTTGATATCAAATAAAAAAGGATCATGCTTTTAAATTTCCTGACATCTTAAATCCATTTTGTTAAGTCCTTCCATGGACTGAGTTGTGTCTCCACCAAAGTCATGTTTTGAATGAAATCCTTTCCCCAAGTACCACAGAATGTAACCATATTTGGATGTAAAGTCTTTAAAGGGGTGATGAAGTTCAAATAAACGTTTTGTTTACCTCTTTTGCTTATTTGCTCATTTAGATATCAGTCTAATCCAATATGCTTGGTATCTTTACAAAAAGAGCCAGTTAGGACAGACATACAGAGACTAGCCACACGTGCACAGAGGATGGCCGTGTGAAGACACAGAAAGAAGGTGACCATCCGCAAGTCAAGGAGAGAGGCCTCAGAAGAAACCAACACTGCCAACCCTTTGATCTTGGGGCTTCAAGCTTCCAAAACGGTTAAGCCACACAGTCTGTGATACTTTGTTATGACAGCCTGAACAGACTAATAAAGATCCTGTTTTCTCTCCTAAGGTTTACAATACCAAATATTGTAAAGACAACGTATACAAGTCTCTCTCACATTCCTGCAATAACCGATATGAACGATTATGAGATACCAAGTGTAAAAAGTTAGAGATTCATAAATATTCAAATTATATTATTGGCTACAAATTAAATGTTCAAAATTTTGTGGATTCATTACAGTTTTCAAATTAAGAAAGTATAGATTGCAACTTTGTTTAAAGATATCCCCTGCCCTACTGAGATGCCCCATCATGTTATGCTTGGAACATATTTGCTTTAGCCAGTGGGATATTAACAAATGTGACACTAACAAAAGTCTGAGATGTGTTTGTTCAGTGGAGCACTTGTCACTCTGTTTGGGCCGAGGGAAACGTGTGCCCTTCATCTTGGACATCAAGAAACACTCACATGGAGCGGAAGTCACAGTGAAGTACCCAGGCCAGTTGACTCCCAGCATAAAAGTAGGGCAACCCAGCTGAATCCAACCAAGATGAGCTGATGCACAGGTAAGCTGCAGTGCATGCAAGTAAACAAATGACAACTGGTTTAAGTTATT
Source organism: Catagonus wagneri (assembly GCA_004024745.2). Taxonomy (NCBI): domain Eukaryota; kingdom Metazoa; phylum Chordata; class Mammalia; order Artiodactyla; family Tayassuidae; genus Catagonus; species Catagonus wagneri. Next base: position 27,992,406 of record PVHT020000886.1, on the reverse strand, counting down.
TGATTTTAAGGAGTTAGGTCATGGCATGATTGAGGCAATGGTTGATGACAGAAAACGCGGCTGCAATCAATAAAATAAAGATTGATTACAATACAGATAAAATTATTAAATAATTTCAAACAGAGTACTTGGGAAATCAGTATTCCTGATGAAAATTCAATTTAAAATATATATTCAATGCCAGAAATAACAGAAACTAATGGTAAAAACTAACATTTTTTGAGCAGCTATTTTGTTCTGGGTACAGTGATACTCTCTTATTATTTCTTTCATCTCAACAAAGACCCCAAGGTTAGGCATGGTAATTATCACATCTTACAGATATTTAGTGATTTTCACTGGGTTATAAAAAGAATATATCATAGGGCTTGGCTTTAAACTAAGGCAATGTGCCTCCAATGCCTGGGTTCTTAATTTTTATGGCATATTCAACTATCACAGATTATATACTATTTGAAGGTGATTTTATAAATTAAATCGTCACTCTAATATATGTTTTGTATATAAAGATATATTTTCTATACTACACATGCTAAAGATTATGCTTTATTATATATACTACCATATATGAAGAATCTTACCTATTTTAAAAATATTTTTAAGTCTAAATAGAAAAATATTTGTAAATATTCTCTCAGATATATATCATTAAACACGATTCTTTGCATCCCTACCTAATAAGAAACAGAACTGATGAACTGCCAGTATACACCGCTGCACAAAATCAGTTGCCTTATTAGAGTTTTGCTTTAGGTCAATATCAAACTCATGAAAATTGAGTGAAAATATGATTCTCAAGCCTTCTCCATATCTCCCAGGTAGCCTGTTCAAGAACTATAACTGGGCAAAGAAAGCTGTGAGACATTCATGCTAACGGGAATTATCAGAGCACTGAAGTTATTTTCAGAAAAACTGGGTGCTTAAAGAATTTTTATAACATCTGATAAGATCTTTGTGACTGGGTCTAAAGAATTCCAAATGCTCTCAGATCATCAGAAAGCATCCCAGGAAGCCCTGAAATATGATAGTTCTTTTGGTCTCAGAATCTTCCCTCCAACACCCTACTCCTAGCCCTCTTCACGGTCCAGGTCCAGATCAACAAGATAAAGCTTCTACAGAATTTGCAAGGTGAGCCATGGCAACACAGAGATTTGAAAATATGAACATGAGGAAGAAGTTCTCATTCAGAATGCTAACCAAACATTAGCCAATCCCACCTGAAATCAAAGATGAAGCTAAAAGCAGCCAAATCAAATTCATTATCCTAACAGATCAGACTTGTACATTCAAAGTGAAAGAATTTCGTTTATTTTTATTGATCACTTCACTGGAATCTGAAATCAAATACTGGCTTGGTCTGAATATTAAAGCACCATCTAGCTGAAGGAGTTGAATAATCTTCATTTCACTCTGTCACCTGCCTCACATTGTACAAATTCATGCTATCTCTAGAGTACTGCTCAAAGGAATATAATTATTTTACAGTTGTATTTTTTTCAACCAGGTGACGGTATGTCCTCTCAGTAGTAACTGATTTCTAGGGGTATTCATAAACTGAATGGTTTGAGGCTGTCTCCCAAATTCCTTAAAATCATGGTCTAGCATCTCTTGAATTAAATGACTTTAGCCATGGCTACTTGAGTTCTAGTTAGATACATTTCATACAAATATCAAGTCTAGTCACTTATTTTAATATCGGCTGGCAGTTTTCCCAGATCATTTAGAATTCCTATACTATTAACTTTAAATGACTATTGATTTCAAACTTCTAAGACAAGATGACTTCTCGACTCAGTGATTCTAAAGCAATGTCAATACACATAGTAGGTATATAAGTAAGGAATGGCTAAGGCTAAAAATAATATGCAACATTAAAGAGGATTTGTGGATACTAAAATTGATAAAATTTTGTTTTTGTATTTGATTTTAATGGAGTAAATAGCAAATGCTTTATATGTTATTTTAAATATACAATTATTACCACATTATGAAACAATCTCCCTTTTTACTCTCTCATCTGACTCTCTTGGAATAATTATATATTAACCTACTCAACACTATAGCATTTAGGATTATGTAAAAGCAAAGAGAAGCAACATGAATTCTTTTTCCACATGTAAAGGAATCTAGGCACTATTCAGGAGCTTTGGAATTTCTCCAAAACATACAGCTCATCGTTAGAATCTACAATAGTTAAAGCACATCTAAGAGGTGCATATTCTGCTGATCATTTGGCCTTCTCTCAAGCTGGCACAAACTGCCTCTGTGGATCTTGAGTCAACAGCTATCACTGTGTGTCAGAGTTCAACAGGCCCCTCTTCCCTTCTTTTCAGGTGAACTCCAGCACATCCATGCATAGTCGTAGGCTCTAATGCACTTCATTCTTTGTTCCATTCCTTGTCTCTGGGATTTTTTTTTTTTTTAATATCTAAAAGGAACAGCATGACCCCAACTTAAAAATTGAAATATTCACTGATCTATGGTTATTCCTGTAATATCACTAGTGTTGGTGAATAATTCAAATTAAATAGTTTCCTATATATTCCATTTTAAAGGAACTTCATTTACTTTCTTTTAGTGGTTTCCTCCTGTGCTGTTCTCACTCTGCATTATTCATATGCAACCTCACAAATTGCTTTGAGTTCGAGCAGTGCTGATATAAATCATAGGGCTATTTTCTCTGGAGGACTTCAGCCTTAAGCTCTACAACTTGTTTTAAAATAAAAACTGTGTTCAATTAAGGTGATTTGTTTGCTTCAAAATTAACTATCTTATATTGCCATTTGCAAGGAGAGAAGACTAAAGTTACATTCCAGGCTGTTGAATAATTTTAGAAGTAATTTACTTTCTCACTTTCTGGTTGTATTCTGTGCATTATGTGTGGCTAGGTCACATTCCTCAAAATATAAATATAGTCCTCAAAGATATCTTTTCCAACTGCTTTGCATTTGACATTTGAATAGCTCCTTTGTAAATGAACTAAAATAATGTGTTCTTCTCTGCTTTCCAGGTCCACAACTGCATGACAGAAAGAGAGAAGGAGAGACAAATGAGTAGAAATACAAGGAAACTAAGAAATTAGATTCAGTATAGAGAACTGCTACAAAAGTAGCATATACAATTCAATAGCCAAAGTAAATAAATAACCCCATTAAAAATGGGCAGAAGACCTGGACAGACTTTTTTTTTCCCCAAAGAAGACACACAGTCAATAGATATTAAGAGGTATTTGACATAACAAATCATTAGGAAAATGCAAGCCAAAACCACAATGAGATGTCATCTAACACACGTTAGAATGGCTATTATCAAAAAAGCAAGGGGTAACAAGTGTTGGCAAAGATGAAGAGAAAAGGGAGCCCCTATGCACTGTTGGTAAACTGGTAAAGCCGGTATGGCAAGCAGTAAGAAGGCGCCTCAAAAATCAAAATTCAGCAGCTGCACTTTTAGTGCAGATAGGTAGAACTACAGTAAGCAATGTGAACTTATTCTCAAAGAACAGTATGGTTCTGTTGTGGTTGTGGCACATTTGGCATCTTCCTCAAAAATCAGTACATAGCATATGTTACATGAGAGATTAGAAAATACAAATAATACAAATTAAAATAAAAACACAACACCCCAAAATTTTTGTGATGCAGTGAAAAAGCAGAGTTCATTTGGAAATCTAGAGCTATAACTACTCATATTAAAAAAAGAGAAAAAAAAAGATCCCAAATGAATAACCTAAATGTACACCTTAAGGCACTAGAAAAAGATGGAGTTTCCATTGTGGCTCAGAGGAAATGAATCTGACTGGCATCCATGAGGATGCAGGTTTGATCCCAGGCCTCACTTAGTGGATTAAGGATCTGGTGTTGCCGTGAGCTGCGGTGTAGGTCACTGACATGGCTGGGATCTGGCATTGCTCGCCAGGAGCCAGTGTTCAGAGAAATGGCATGTGCAAGCCAAGGAGAGGCCTCAGAAGAAACCAGACCTTCTGGTACCTCAATATCAGACTTCCCAGGTTCCAGAACTGTGATAAAATTAATTTCTGATTTTTTAAAAGAAACTAGAAAAAGAAATGCAAGATAAATCCAAAGCTAGCAAAGAATGAGTCAGACCACTACCTTACATCACATAAAAATTAATTAAAAATGGATCAAAGATATTCATGGTAAGAACTAAAAAAACTATGAAGTCCTTAGAGGAAAAATATAGAGGCGTATCTTCATGACCTAGGATTCAAAGTAGTCTTAGATGTGACTCCAAAAAACAAGAATAGAAAAAAAAAAAGTCAAATTAAGCTTCATAAAAACTGAAAGCAAAATTGTTTTTCAAATGACACTCTTAAAGTGAAAAGGCAACCAAAAGAATGGGAGAAAATATTAACAGTCACAAATCTGACAAAAGTCTAATTATCCCAAATATATAAAAAAACTCTTACAAAAGCAAAACAACCCAATTAAAAATAGGCAAAAGACCTGAATAGACAGTACGCCAGAGAAAATGTACAAACTGCAAACAAGCATATGAAAGATGTCCAACATCAGCAGCTATTAGGAAATACAATCAAAATCTGACTGAGAAAACATTTCACACTTGCTAGGACGGCTATTATTTTAAAACAAAATAAAAATGGAAAATAAGTGCTTGCATGGAGAGAAATTGGAACACTTGTATACTGCTGTTGGGTATGTCAAATGGTATAATTACTACAGAAAACACTTTGTCAACTTTTCAAAAAAAAAAAATAAACACGGAATTACCATAGGACTCAACAATTCCACTTCTCACGGCTGTGGCTCTGGCATAACCAGCAGCCACAGCTCAAATCTGACCCCTGGCATGGGAACATCCATACGCCATGGGTGTGGTCCTAAAAAGACAAACAAACAAAAAATTTCATTCCTATGTTTATATCAAAGGGAACTGAAAACAGGTATTCAAATTCTTATACCCAAGTATTTACAGCAGCACTAATTACAACAGCCAAAAAGTGGAGACAATGTAAATGTCCATCAACATATGAATGGAGAAACAAAATGCTGTATGTCCATATAATGGAATATTATTCATCCATAAAGTAGTTATGTACAGGTACGTGCTGCAATGTCAAGAAACCATGAAAACATTAAAGTCAGTGAAAGAAGACAGACACAAAAGTTCACATATTGCAGGATTTTTATTTATATAAACTATCTAGAATAGGCAAATTGATGGCGATAGAAAGCCAACTCGTGCTTTTCAGTGGTGGCGGGGAGAAAGAGGCATGGGAAGTGACTTAAGGAGAATAAGGTCCCCTCACAGGTGATGGAAACATCTCAGAACCATATAGAAATGGTGGTTTTGAACACTGTCACTGTGTTAAACAGCACTGTATACTTTAAACCACTTAATGATTGATTTTGTCATGCTAATTATACTCAATAAAAGATAAATAAGTGAAAGCAGCCTTTTTATCAATACCAAGCTAAATATTGGTCCAGGAAAGTGTCAGGACTGGTTGTTTGGTGAGCTCAAATTATGAATGGGTTGAGGAAATGTGAACTCTTTACCAATTTATTATGAAAATAGTTCCAGTAGATGAGAGAGAACTTTGAGCAGAATGCTTATGACATGTTGACTTGGATTCTGGAAATAAAATTAAGAAAATATTAAGACTGACCTAAAAACTAACACAGTTTTTTAAATAAAAAAATCAAAATAAAAAAATTAAAAAGAGCTAGAGACAGCTTAACAAAGTGAATTTTTTTTTCAGAAAATTTGAAAGTTGGTAGTTAAAAGAAAAACAGTAAAATCCATCCTACAAACTTTCCATTCAATAAATTAGAGTAAAAACAAACATTAAATACTCAGAACTCCTCACTTTTCTATTTTACTAACATTTATGTTTTTGAGATTATTTACGTCTATTGTATCAATGTATTTGAAATGTTATACGATACGGTGTAACTGCTCATATCTTCCCAGTTATGTATTGAAAGCTGTCGCTTTCAATGGTTGGGAGTATTTAAACATTACAAATTTTAAAATTCAGTTTACTATTTTGTTGGTTGTTCAGACTAAGACATGATGTCAAATAATAATGTAGAATAAACTTAAAAGTATACTGTCTGCAGTTATTACTTTATCAATAGCTCCGCCCTGCAAAAAAAAGAAATATATTTGCAGTATTCAAGAACAATTATCCAATTAAACAAAGCACTCATTGTAATGACAAATGAGGGAAGCTCTAACATGCTTTTTTCATTTCATTTCTATCATTTTGGGTAACGTAAAGAAGACAAATCAACAAACAAAAATATCAGAATTACACTTATTGATCATAGATTGGCTATAGATAGAAGAATATTTCAAAAAACAACAAAACATTCAATGATATTCTTCAAAGTGTATCCACTGGCTTTGTGGAATTTACAATGAAGGGTGTTGCATATTTGAGCTTTATTCATCAGTTTTATTTTACATGGTACTGACAGATTAAATTTATAATAAACTTATGCAAATTTTTCTTTTGAGGAGCCATTTTTAAAGCATTTGCCAGCAAAACACCGGAAGGATCTTTCTTAGATTTGGAATGCTCTGACTTTCACTTTAGACTGGCTCTGGGGGAGTTAGGAGCGAAGCGACTTGCGTGGTCCCGAGAGGCCTTCCGTTAGGTCAGAGACTGAGACCTGCTCTGCTGTGAGGACCCTCCGGAGCCTTCTTGCCTAAGCTTCCTTCTGTACTTAACACCCCGCCTGGTTCTCTAAGGAGACTAAGCTTTATAAAAACTTGTGTTACCCAACTTGAGGGCAAAATAGCTACATAATTCTTTTTTGGGGGGGTGGGAATTTTCCTGCATGTGAGATTTGGATTTTGGCCCTGTTTACTTTTTAAATTACTCAGTCATCTATATGAGTGTGGATTCACGGATATCTGTTTTATACTTGAGTTACAATTCAGTACTACTTTATTCATTTTGATGCTTGAATCGTCTTAGCTTTGGTATTGAGAGTACTTTCAGCTGGCTTCTGCGTCCCTTTGACATACCCACACCAACAAAGGAGTTTTGTTTTGGGGGTCCAAATACTATCCTATTTTCTGCCACTGCAAGATACTCCAGACCCAGCATGCCTGTTTCCCACTCTAGTCCTCAGATCATCCATTTCTCCAGGGAGTCCTGGCTCCTTTTATTGGAGTCATTAGAAATCAAGATCTAGGCTCTAGGTGTGTTTTTGCTGCTTCAGTGCTGCTGCTTCTAGGACCTCTCAGCTGACAGAACAAGGAATAGATATATATATATATATATATACTAATGTACGGATGTACACACATCTACAGATATTTTTATATGTAACAAGCTATATCCATGTTAAATATGATTTCCTATTGATACTTCCAAAATCCATTACCATACGGATTATTCTAGCCTCCTCTTATTTACCTGCAAACTCTCACAAAAACAGTGAGAAACCTAACTCTAACCACTGGCCATTATTTATTGTTCAAATCCAGTACACACTTAGCCAATACACATGAATAGAAGTATCGGAAACAATACACCGTAGGAAACAACTTCATAATGTAGAGGCTTAAAAAGCTCTCTCATTTCTAAAGTGATCTTAGTAAAGCACCTTTTATCCCATCCTTTTCGGCATGACTATTTCATCCATTAAAATGGTAGGTTGATATCATCTTTATTCTAAATTGGGATATTCCAAACTTATAATTCATTATTTTAAAAATTTCCTAATGTTAATGTTCACTGTCTATGCTCTAAAATTGCATACGTTTTGACATTAAATAGTGTCACTTATTGACCATTAAAGTACCATTCAGAATAATTTTTTTTTGTCTTTTTGCCTTTATATTGAGCCGCACCTGCGGCATATGGAGGTTCCCAGGCTAGGGGTCTAACAGGAGCTGTAGCTGCAGGCCTTCACCACAGACACAGCAACGCGGGATCCGAGCTGCGTCTGCAACCTACACCACAGCTCACGGCAATGCTGGATCCTTAACTCACTGAGCAAGGCCAGGGATCGAACCCACAACCTCATGGTTCTTAGTCACATTCGTTAACCACTGAGCCACCAAGGGAGCTCCATTCATAATAATTTTGTTGCCCTAAAATTCTCCTGTGCTTCACATATTTTAATTCATTTCTTTCCACTTGCAGCTACTAGTCTGTTTATTGTATCTGCAGTTTTAGCATTACTAGAAAGTAATGTAAATGGTATTTTTATCCAGTCACTTACTGAAGGACTTATTGGTTCTGCCACTTTTTGGTACTTCTGAAGAAAGCTGATATTGATATTCATATCACATTTTCATGAATGCATACATTTTCTAATGATGAGATAAATACATTTTCAAACGATGGGAGGGTAATTATGGGATCATGTGGTAGGCTGTTTATCTTCATAAGAAATTATTAATGTCTCCACCACTGGTAATTACCCCAATGAATGAAAGTTTCTGTTACTTTGCATTCTCATCAGCAACTGGTATTATTAGTCTGTTTGATAGTTGCCATTCTATTGGTATTTCATTTGTTTTGTGCTTATTTAATGATAAATAGGCCAAGTATCTTTTTACATGCTTATTTACCACCTGTATATCTTCTTACATGATACATCTGCTCAGATTTTTGCCAGTTTTTCAAATTGTGTCACTTGTTTTTGTACTGCTGAGCTTTAAGAGTTCTCTGTACACTGTGGATACAACTATTAAATGTGTGTTTTTCAAATACTTTCTTCTATTCTATGGGTTGCCTTTTGATTCTTTTAACAGTATTTTGCATGGTAGAAATTTTAAATTTTAATAAATACAACCTTTTTTTTCCTTTTCAGATGGTGCCAGGTATTTTATCTGAAGGTACATTGCAAAACACAAGAGCACCTACAGATGAGCAAAAATAAGAATTATAGTAGACATATCACACACCATTCAAGAAGGAAGTAGAGTGAAAAACTGAAAGTGATGAAAAAACTATTGACCTAGAATCCCATTTACAATTGGGATAGTCTTTAACAGTGAAGGAGAAATAAAGACTTTCTCAGAGAAACAAAAGCTGGGGTATTCTTCACAGGCAGATCTTCCCTACAATCAATGATCAAAGATTTTTTTGAATAAGAAAAAAATTGCATCAGAAACTTTGATTTTCATTAAGAAAGAACAATGTCAGAGAAGAAACAACTGAAAGTAAATTAACATCTATTTTACTTACCATTAATTGATCTAAAACATAATGATTAATGTAAAGTAATGATAAGTTTCTTATCAGTTATTTACACTCAAGTGAAGCAGCATAGTGTTATTTGAAGGTGGAAGTAATTACTTAAAATATACGTATTTTGAACTCCAGAGCAACCATCAGACATTTTTAAAGAGCAATGTAAATCTATGTAGGGAAGAAAATGTCAACATGTTTGCCATGGCCTGAAATGTGCCACCTCCCCCGTATGTGCTGAAATCCAAACCCCAATAACTCAGAATGTGGCTGCATTTAGAGACAGATCTTTTAAAGACAGGGTTAAAACGACACTGTTCGGGTAGGACCTCTTCCAATTTGACCAGAGTCCCTATAAAAGAAAATCTGGATACAGAAAGAGACCTGGCATGCCTTGCACAGAGGAAAGACCCTGTGAGGACAAGAGGAAAGTGGCCGTCTGCAGACCCAGGAGAGTGGCCTCAGAAGAAACCAGGCCTCTCTCCACATCTTAATCTTGTGATTTCTAGCCTCCAAAAGTGTGAGAACACGCATTCTGTTGTTTTAGCCACACAGTCCTTGGTACGTTGTTATGACATCCCTAGCAAGCTAATATGATGCTCGATTTACACGAGAGAACGGAGAAAAACGAGAGCAGAAAAACTAGTCTATATGTACCAGATAAAGACAGATGGTCACATTGCATAAATAAGTGAGACAGCTGAATGTTGTCTCCAACAAGTCCAGTTTAACTCTCAAGATTCAGATATATTAAAAGTAAAGGCATAAAGAAAATTATATCGGCCTAAACATTAATTATATAAATCATGCAGAGTGGTTATATTCTTTTTAGACAAAGTAGAATTAAGTTTTCAGATATAAAAAGAGGCATTACAAAATGATCTCAAAGACATTAATTCTGCAACGAAAGTAAGAGTCCTATACCTGTATGCGCCTAACAACAGAGTATCAAAATCTGTGAGACAAAGCTAACAGAACTTCAAGGAGAAATAAATGAATCCATTTTAGCTCGAGACTTCAACACTCTTCTTTCAATAATTGATAGATAAGTAGGAAGAGTATCAATAGGATATAGTTGACCTAAACAATACTATCAATCACCACGGCTGGTTATTTCACATTTCTTTCTGAACCTTTGATTTCCTTTTAAAAATAAGCATTTTAATATGTCAGAAAACTCATGTACCCAATTCCATTAATATGTATTACTTATTTGTACTTCCAGATTGTTGTTCATTAAGCTCATTAGATGTTTTATAATTTCTTATGAAGTCATTCTTCAGAAAGCTCCCTGATATACTGTTGCAATTTCACTGTATTACTTTCTAGGTCCTACATTTCTAATTGACTCTTCTTCACATAGTTTACAGGATATGTAGTATAGAATTTGAAAAAGATAAGTGGAAATGCATTTTAGTAAAACCTGAAAGTCTGAAATCATATTGTTCTGTCTTCATCCTTAAAGTGAGACTGACTCTACATTCTAGGTTCAAATCATTTAGAATTTGATAAACATTTCTTTATGGTCTTCTAGCATCTAGTGTTGATAGTTTTTTTTCTTACTATAACAAGATATTATGGCCATGTTTCCATGTAGTTACACAAATGATTACCTTATTTGGGGACAGTTTCACAGAATTTCATTGTATGGATGGATAGTGTTGATACCTCTGATTCATACTAGTTTCCTTTTTCATCCCTACTCATTTTGGGGGATTTTTCTTTTGATTTTTATAACAGTAAGATTTTAACTGAATTTGATATTTTACAACTTTTATTACTTCGTATTTCGGTCTTTCAAAGTAATG